>OY986042.1:59639299-59960293 GCA_963920215.1 Nineta flava | reverse complement strand
CGGCTATGCTTGAGATGGTTTTCTGCAGTTTACTTCACAAACTCCAGATGAATATCAGCATAGTTCCTATCATAGTCGGCTGCAGCCGCATATCCTACCGATTCCTAGTCTACTCACAAATTCCTTCCACTCCACTCAGATCCTCACATCCTACAATCTACCTCTTAAGATTGGATATGACTACTTTTTGAAAGGCTAAAATATACAAAACGCTATATTTGAATAAATGTACCCTTACTTACTGTGTTTCGCTCATCAAGTCCTTTAATTTAGACCATAGGGGTTAATGCGAAAATTATAAATCGCCATTTTGCGGTGGCCGCCATATTAGATTAAGAATGACGTCACTTTACTTACTGTGTTTTGCTCATCAAGCCCTTTCATTTGATATACCATAAGGGTTAATATGGAAATTGTAAATCGCCATTTTGCGGCGGCTGCCAAATTGGATTTAGAATGACGTCACTTTACCTACTGTGTATGGAGGTTAGAGTATAGAAGGAGAACTATCTCATATAGTTATTAAACTAAAAAAGTGTCCACCGACAAACTTAAAATTAAGTTTCAGTGAATGGCCACAATGGCGCTTGTGAGAAGATGGACTTGCTCTGAAGATAGTTACTGTAGAAATATGGAGGTTAGAATAGAAGGAGAACTATCTCATATGGTTGTTAAACTAAAAAAGTGTCAACCGAAAAACGTAAAATTAAGTTTCAGTGAATGGCCACAATGGCGCTTGTGAGAAGGTGCACTTGCTCTGAAGATAGTAACTGTATAACGAAGTGAACTTGCCAACCGGAAATAGTTACATTGAATCCCATTTTGTATGGGATCATTTTTATTTATAAATAAATAATAATATACATAAAAAAATATAGATATACAGTTTAATATAGAAATATTCAATTTATGCTTCATTAAATTTTTATCAAACAATTTTTAATTTCTATCTTCGATGAAAATTTGATTATTCTATTTTTTGAACAAAATTTATTAATGGAAATCTAGATTCACGGTAGTGCGACAGGCCGAGTTCAAGGGGTTTTTTGCCTTAACGCTTACATTACTATTACTACAGGAAATATCAGAGCAGATTTGACCCCGAAATATCTTCTAAACTAAAAGAGCTGCAGTGCTGGTTTTTCGAATATAAGCTATTTAGGGAATTATAAGAGAACAAATGTTTCCTTTTCATTAAGAAATAAACGGTTAAACAGTTATTTCGCTTCAAATACCGTAAAATAGCGGGTACGCCTACAATTTTCATTAGACAGGATAAAAACGTAGGGCCTACACCAGATATCCTTCAAAGATGATATTTGGCCTAGTACCCAAGGCACAGGGAAAATTAAGAATTCACGAAATTTATATCGGGAAATGGGAAAACTTTCGCAGTTTTGTTTTGATACAATTAACATAGGAAATATTGCTGCTCTATGATTGGTCCATATTTCTATATTTATAGTAAAATGTTAGCACATACATTAGTGTGAGGTGATTTTTTAAAACTTTGTTGCTCCACTTCTAGAAATGCTAGAAGGAAGATTTTTTGCATTCTACGCGAAATTTTTGATACTTTAAATAAAAATATTTGGGAAAATTTAATTTTCCCAACGGAACATATGGAAAATCAAAAATTAAATTTAGGTGTTTAAGATTTTAATTTAAATTCCTTAATATTTATGTACACATTAGAGCTAGAGAAAAATGATTTGGTGATGAATTGTAGCAAACTAGATTTCCTACAACTGTATACCTAACGAATTTTTCGATTGTCCTAATATTAAGAGAGATATTTTATATTTTGTGATTGTATATTTTTTATCTGATTTTTTATAAGAAACCCGATCTTACATGATATATGAATGCTGTCCGCTCATTGGTCTTTGACATTTCTATAATACCATTGGTTAATATCTAACATATGATAAATTATAAATATTATAAATTAATTGAATAATCTTAACATTTTAACATTGTTGTACGAGATTCTGTGCAATAAACATACAAGTGCTACAGATTTAATTTATATATATATATATATATATATATATATATATGAATTCATTTAACCGAAAATCAGATCGACCCTTCTTCCATTTCGATGGTGATTTTTTGGTGCCGACTCAAAATTATTTAGATATCTACATTAGTGTAGGATGTCATCTTAAATCGATTATGCCGGCCGCCGCAAATGGCGATTTAAAACTTCCAAATTCACCCCTATGATATGGGTATCAAACAAAAGGGCTCGATGAATGAAACACAGCATATAAAGTGACGTTATTCGAAATCCAATATGGCAGCCGACGCAAATGGAGATTTACAATTTTCCCATTAATCCCTATGATATGGGTATCAAATGAAAGAGCTTGATGAGTGATATATATATATATATATATATATATATATTTATATATTTATATACAAATTGCTAAATGTTTCAAATTGTCGGCACTAAAGTTAATTTTGTCAGTTTGATATAGCATTTCACGACGTAAGAGTGTAATCTGTAATTAGTAAGTGTACGTACGAAAAGTTCATATTATTTTGAAGTCTAATTTTAAAAAAATCAGTAATATTGTATTTAAAAACCGTTGTGTTATTCAAACGTATTCTTTGACAAACGAATGAGCAAAATAAAACAAAATAAATAGGTGTACTATTGGGGTTGTTACAAACTCCGAGTGCCATAAGAATACATATTCTAACAGCCAATGTCTTCACAACTTTAAAGATTTGGGTGACAGAAACATTTTACTCTTAAAGTATGGAATACCAAATCATCAAATCAGTGATCAGAGACCAGATGATCAAATTTGTAATTTCCATAAACTAAAATTTTTGGATTATTACACTTTCCTCAAAAAAAGTGTTGTGACCCTTTACACAAGCGTAAAACAAATTTAGGTTCGGACCTACGAATTGTAAGTTTAGAAAATTGTCAGCGTCTAAACAATGTCTTATCTAAGGTAGTTTCTCTAAATTTAATTCCTGGTGAAAAGTTATGTAAAAATTGTGTAGAAGCACTTGAACAAATGTATCAGAACCATGTTGGAAAAGTACAATTTGAGGAATTTGAAATGGATTCAGAAGTAACTGAAGGCATTAGACAATCCCAAGAGACTGCAGCAACATCTTTGACCTTTTCATCTAGTCCAAGTTATGAAACTGAAAGTGAAAGCATACAAATTATTAAGTTTCATATGTATCCATTAGTTTTGAAGTACCTCACAGTTTTTTTCTTTAAATAATAACAGTTGACACCATATAAAATGATATATTAACCGAACAACTAGAAATTTAAAATAAATCATAGCTCGTAAACTACTTCGACTCAAACTTGAAATGACAAGTAATCGCTGTTAATCGCTGACAATTTCAAATGATTAAAAATTGAAATAAATAATATTTAGTTTTGAAGTTTTGAAGCACCTCACGGTTTTTTTCTTTAAATAAAAACAGTTGACACCATAAAAAATGATATATTAAGCGAAAAACAAGAAATTTTTAAAAAATCGTAGCTCGTAAACTACTTCGAACCCAAAGTTAAAACTACCAGGGTTGTTTTTGAGACTTAATGAAATATGTTCCCTGATATTTTCAAGTGATTTAAAAATGGAAGAAAAAAGTTACAGCTATCTGAAAATAGCGATTATTCAAAAATTGATTGACTTTGCAAGGTCATATGTCAAAAGGGAAGAGTCAATAGATAAAACTGATGGTAGGTATCATAGAGTACGTAAAAACGAAAAATATGAGCGCATATATAGCTTTCTAAATAAAAAAGTGTTGACGTGAGAGCGTTTCGAATTTGGGCAAAATTTAGCTAAAACAGTGGGTCGGGTAAAAGCTAACAGTGGAACAAGATTTTGATTGTAAATCAAGTTTGTGTGTTTTTCTGAAAGTTCAAATTGAGAGGACCAATGGCGTTTGTTTCAAGTTTCTAAGTTATTCAGAGCCGAAGCTATGAGCTTCTGAAAATGACTAAAAAACAGGCATTTTCAAAATTTCAAAAAATTCCACACCCACCGGATTTTAGCGGATGAAGCTCATATTGAGGGAATCGTCTTTTTTTTCTAGACACTTTTGATAAAAAATCAGCTGCCAAATCGATGACATGAGTGCGCACGTTTTTGTCGAAAAGTAATCGATCTGCCCATATATATATATATATATATATATATAAACCCGTATGATATGGGATATCAAATGAAAGGGCTTGATAAGCGAAACAAAGTTAGTAAAAGTGACGTTATTCTAAATCCAATATGGCAATATAACCTCCTTTCCTTCTCTAGACCCACGCCTTCCCCCCTTCCTTTTGCTTCCCTTGATTGATTTATTTTTTGTGTACCATGTTAGGCACCGTAGTGTCGAACAATCAATTATTTGAAAAAATCTATTTAATTTTTTCAAATCTACTTTTAAACATTGATTCTTCAAAACATTGCTTTGATAAAAATTTAATTAAATCCAAGGTCATAAAATAAATTTTTTTTTTTTATATAAGAATCAATTATTAAGAAGTTATATCGTTTCTCTCAATTAGTGAATTTCCTCTAAAATGCATTAGCTATAATTAATTAGCTATTCGTCTTGTACCGATGCAAAATTATATACATATATATATATATATATATATATATATATATATATATATATATATATATATATATATATATAAACCCGTATGATATGGGATATCAAATGAAAGGGCTTGATGAGCGAAACAAAGTTAGTAAAAGTATAAATATATATATATATATATATATATAAACCCGTATGATATGGGATATCAAATGAAAGGGCTTGATGAGCGAAACAAAGTTAGTAAAAGTGACGTTATTCTAAATCCAATATGGCAGCCTCGCAAATGGCGATTTATAATTTCCACATTAACCTCTATGATATATTGTATATCCTAATTAAAAATAAGTTTTATTCAAACTTTGAAGTTTACTTAAAAGAATTGACTTAAATCTATTTGACAACAATTAAATTATGTTAATATTTCAATAAAAAATATTTTTTTACTTCTTCACTTATTCCCATTTTTTCTAACCCCTTATTTAATTTCACCAATCACCGCACAGTGGAACAAAGATAGCTCTACTGTAGATCAGAGGCTGTCTGTTTCTAAAGTTGGCTCAACTTTTCAATACAGAGAGCATATGAATCGTGCAGTCTAATAATATTATGTCAGTGGATATTGGTATCAAACGAAAGGGCTTGATGGGTGAATCACAGTAATATGGAGATTAGAGTATAGAAGGAGAAATATCCCCATGTTATAAAAAGTGTCCCCTAAATAGAAGAAAATTGAAATGGCGCTGGTGTACTGTAATAACCAATTTTAAAGAAACTAAAAGTAGATATTCAAAGTAGACAAGGACAGGCTAACATCCGCTTTGTAAAGGCGGAATTTTTCAATTATTTAATTATCACAATAAATTTGAAGAGTTAAAGGTATTTTAATAACAAAATTATAATTATGAAACTTGAAGTAAGATATATCCGATCAAAAACATAAATGTAAAAAAGGGCCGAGTTTTCGGGGAGATACTTCATATAATAGTTGCTCCTTAAAAAGTGATGATATTCTAATTAAAGAGCCGAGCTATTAATAATACATACATATATATATATATATATATATATATATATATATATATATATATATATATATATATATATTTTACCAGTCCAAGTTGCCGAACGGTCTAAGGCGTTATGTCTGCGCAGTATGCATACTTGGAAACTGGGAGGTTATGAGTTCGAATCCCGACATCGGAAGTTTGTCAATTATAAAAAAAAAGGGGCGGTTAATTGACTAAACTGTCGGCGTATGGACCTGAACGAAATAATCGGATATGCTTGAGAAGGTTTTCTGCTGTTTCCTTCACGAACTCCTGATGAATATCGGCATAGTTCCTATCAGAGTCGGCTGCACCCGCATATCCTTCCAATTCCTAGTCTACTTACAAATTTCTTCCACTCCACTCACATCCTCACATCCTTAGTAATAATAATAATAATAATAATAATAATAATAATAATAATAATAATAATAATAATAATAATAATAATAATAATAATAATAATAATAATAATAATAATAATAATAATAATAATAATAATAATAATAATAATAATAATAATAATAATAATAATAATAATAATAATAATAATAATAATAATAATAATAATAATAATAATAATAATAATAATAATAATAATAATAATAATAATAATAATAATAATAATAATAATAATAATAATAATAATAATAATAATAATAATAATAATAATAATAATAATAATAATAATAATAATAATAATAATAATAATAATAATAATAATAATAATAATAATAATAATAATAATAATAATAATAATAATAATAATAATAATAATAATAATAATAATAATAATAATAATAATAATAATAATAATAATAATAATAATAATAATAATAATAATAATAATAATAATAATAATAATAATAATAATAATAATAATAATAATAATAATAATAATAATAATAATAATAATAATAATAATAATAATAATAATAATAATAATAATAATAATAATAATAATAATAATAATAATAATAATAATAATAATAATAATAATAATAATAATAATAATAATAATAATAATAATAATAATAATAATAATAATAATAATAATAATAATAATAATAATAATAATAATAATAATAATAATAATAATAATAATAATAATAATAATAATAATAATAATAATAATAATAATAATAATAATAATAATAATAATAATAATAATAATAATAATAATAATAATAATAATAATAATAATAATAATAATAATAATAATAATAATAATAATAATAATAATAATAATAATAATAATAATAATAATAATAATAATAATAATAATAATAATAATAATAATAATAATAATAATAATAATAATAATAATAAAATAATAATAATAATAATAATAATAATAATAATAATAATAATAATAATAATAATAATAATAATAATAATAATAATAATAATAATAATAATAATAATAATAATAATAATAATAATAATAATAATAATAATAATAATAATAATAATAATAATAATAATAATAATAATAATAATAATAATAATAATAATAATAATAATAATAATAATAATAATAATAATAATAATAATAATAATAATAATAATAATAATAATAATAATAATAATAATAATAATAATAATAATAATAATAATAATAATAATAATAATAATAATAATAATAATAATAATAATAATAATAATAATAATAATAATAATAATAATAATAATAATAATAATAATAATAATAATAATAATAATAATAATAATAATAATAATAATAATAATAATAATAATAATAATAATAATAATAATAATAATAATAATAATAATAATAATAATAATAATAATAATAATAATAATAATAATAATAATAATAATAATAATAATAATAATAATAATAATAATAATAATAATAATAATAATAATAATAATAATAATAATAATAATAATAATAATAATAATAATAATAATAATAATAATAATAATAATAATAATAATAATAATAATAATAATAATAATAATAATAATAATAATAATAATAATAATAATAATAATAATAATAATAATAATAATAATAATAATAATAATAATAATAATAATAATAATAATAATAATAATAATAATAATAATAATAATAATAATAATAATAATAATAATAATAATAATAATAATAATAATAATAATAATAATAATAATAATAATAATAATAATAATAATAATAATAATAATAATAATAATAATAATAATAATAATAATAATAATAATAATAATAATAATAATAATAATAATAATAATAATAATAATAATAATAATAATAATAATAATAATAATAATAATAATAATAATAATAATAATAATAATAATAATAATAATAATAATAATAATAATAATAATAATAATAATAATAATAATAATAATAATAATAATAATAATAATAATAATAATAATAATAATAATAATAATAATAATAATAATAATAATAATAATAATAATAATAATAATAATAATAATAATAATAATAATAATAATAATAATAATAATAATAATAATAATAATAATAATAATAATAATAATAATAATAATAATAATAATAATAATAATAATAATAATAATAATAATAATAATAATAATAATAATAATAATAATAATAATAATAATAATAATAATAATAATAATAATAATAATAATAATAATAATAATAATAATAATAATAATAATAATAATAATAATAATAATAATAATAATAATAATAATAATAATAATAATAATAATAATAATAATAATAATAATAATAATAATAATAATAATAATAATAATAATAATAATAATAATAATAATAATAATAATAATAATAATAATAATAATAATAATAATAATAATAATAATAATAATAATAATAATAATAATAATAATAATAATAATAATAATAATAATAATAATAATAATAATAATAATAATAATAATAATAATAATAATAATAATAATAATAATAATAATAATAATAATAATAATAATAATAATAATAATAATAATAATAATAATAATAATAATAATAATAATAATAATAATAATAATAATAATAATAATAATAATAATAATAATAATAATAATAATAATAATAATAATAATAATAATAATAATAATAATAATAATAATAATAATAATAATAATAATAATAATAATAATAATAATAATAATAATAATAATAATAATAATAATAATAATAATAATAATAATAATAATAATAATAATAATAATAATAATAATAATAATAATAATAATAATAATAATAATAATAATAATAATAATAATAATAATAATAATAATAATAATAATAATAATAATAATAATAATAATAATAATAATAATAATAATAATAATAATAATAATAATAATAATAATAATAATAATAATAATAATAATAATAATAATAATAATAATAATAATAATAATAATAATAATAATAATAATAATAATAATAATAATAATAATAATAATAATAATAATAATAATAATAATAATAATAATAATAATAATAATAATAATAATAATAATAATAATAATAATAATAATAATAATAATAATAATAATAATAATAATAATAATAATAATAATAATAATAATAATAATAATAATAATAATAATAATAATAATAATAATAATAATAATAATAATAATAATAATAATAATAATAATAATAATAATAATAATAATAATAATAATAATAATAATAATAATAATAATAATAATAATAATAATAATAATAATAATAATAATAATAATAATAATAATAATAATAATAATAATAATAATAATAATAATAATAATAATAATAATAATAATAATAATAATAATAATAATAATAATAATAATAATAATAATAATAATAATAATAATAATAATAATAATAATAATAATAATAATAATAATAATAATAATAATAATAATAATAATAATAATAATAATAATAATAATAATAATAATAATAATAATAATAATAATAATAATAATAATAATAATAATAATAATAATAATAATAATAATAATAATAATAATAATAATAATAATAATAATAATAATAATAATAATAATAATAATAATAATAATAATAATAATAATAATAATAATAATAATAATAATAATAATAATAATAATAATAATAATAATAATAATAATAATAATAATAATAATAATAATAATAATAATAATAATAATAATAATAATAATAATAATAATAATAATAATAATAATAATAATAATAATAATAATAATAATAATAATAATAATAATAATAATAATAATAATAATAATAATAATAATAATAATAATAATAATAATAATAATAATAATAATAATAATAATAATAATAATAATAATAATAATAATAATAATAATAATAATAATAATAATAATAATAATAATAATAATAATAATAATAATAATAATAATAATAATAATAATAATAATAATAATAATAATAATAATAATAATAATAATAATAATAATAATAATAATAATAATAATAATAATAATAATAATAATAATAATAATAATAATAATAATAATAATAATAATAATAATAATAATAATAATAATAATAATAATAATAATAATAATAATAATAATAATAATAATAATAATAATAATAATAATAATAATAATAATAATAATAATAATAATAATAATAATAATAATAATAATAATAATAATAATAATAATAATAATAATAATAATAATAATAATAATAATAATAATAATAATAATAATAATAATAATAATAATAATAATAATAATAATAATAATAATAATAATAATAATAATAATAATAATAATAATAATAATAATAATAATAATAATAATAATAATAATAATAATAATAATAATAATAATAATAATAATAATAATAATAATAATAATAATAATAATAATAATAATAATAATAATAATAATAATAATAATAATAATAATAATAATAATAATAATAATAATAATAATAATAATAATAATAATAATAATAATAATAATAATAATAATAATAATAATAATAATAATAATAATAATAATAATAATAATAATAATAATAATAATAATAATAATAATAATAATAATAATAATAATAATAATAATAATAATAATAATAATAATAATAATAATAATAATAATAATAATAATAATAATAATAATAATAATAATAATAATAATAATAATAATAATAATAATAATAATAATAATAATAATAATAATAATAATAATAATAATAATAATAATAATAATAATAATAATAATAATAATAATAATAATAATAATAATAATAATAATAATAATAATAATAATAATAATAATAATAATAATAATAATAATAATAATAATAATAATAATAATAATAATAATAATAATAATAATAATAATAATAATAATAATAATAATAATAATAATAATAATAATAATAATAATAATAATAATAATAATAATAATAATAATAATAATAATAATAATAATAATAATAATAATAATAATAATAATAATAATAATAATAATAATAATAATAATAATAATAATAATAATAATAATAATAATAATAATAATAATAATAATAATAATAATAATAATAATAATAATAATAATAATAATAATAATAATAATAATAATAATAATAATAATAATAATAATAATAATAATAATAATAATAATAATAATAATAATAATAATAATAATAATAATAATAATAATAATAATAATAATAATAATAATAATAATAATAATAATAATAATAATAATAATAATAATAATAATAATAATAATAATAATAATAATAATAATAATAATAATAATAATAATAATAATAATAATAATAATAATAATAATAATAATAATAATAATAATAATAATAATAATAATAATAATAATAATAATAATAATAATAATAATAATAATAATAATAATAATAATAATAATAATAATAATAATAATAATAATAATAATAATAATAATAATAATAATAATAATAATAATAATAATAATAATAATAATAATAATAATAATAATAATAATAATAATAATAATAATAATAATAATAATAATAATAATAATAATAATAATAATAATAATAATAATAATAATAATAATAATAATAATAATAATAATAATAATAATAATAATAATAATAATAATAATAATAATAATAATAATAATAATAATAATAATAATAATAATAATAATAATAATAATAATAATAATAATAATAATAATAATAATAATAATAATAATAATAATAATAATAATAATAATAATAATAATAATAATAATAATAATAATAATAATAATAATAATAATAATAATAATAATAATAATAATAATAATAATAATAATAATAATAATAATAATAATAATAATAATAATAATAATAATAATAATAATAATAATAATAATAATAATAATAATAATAATAATAATAATAATAATAATAATAATAATAATAATAATAATAATAATAATAATAATAATAATAATAATAATAATAATAATAATAATAATAATAATAATAATAATAATAATAATAATAATAATAATAATAATAATAATAATAATAATAATAATAATAATAATAATAATAATAATAATAATAATAATAATAATAATAATAATAATAATAATAATAATAATAATAATAATAATAATAATAATAATAATAATAATAATAATAATAATAATAATAATAATAATAATAATAATAATAATAATAATAATAATAATAATAATAATAATAATAATAATAATAATAATAATAATAATAATAATAATAATAATAATAATAATAATAATAATAATAATAATAATAATAATAATAATAATAATAATAATAATAATAATAATAATAATAATAATAATAATAATAATAATAATAATAATAATAATAATAATAATAATAATAATAATAATAATAATAATAATAATAATAATAATAATAATAATAATAATAATAATAATAATAATAATAATAATAATAATAATAATAATAATAATAATAATAATAATAATAATAATAATAATAATAATAATAATAATAATAATAATAATAATAATAATAATAATAATAATAATAATAATAATAATAATAATAATAATAATAATAATAATAATAATAATAATAATAATAATAATAATAATAATAATAATAATAATAATAATAATAATAATAATAATAATAATAATAATAATAATAATAATAATAATAATAATAATAATAATAATAATAATAATAATAATAATAATAATAATAATAATAATAATAATAATAATAATAATAATAATAATAATAATAATAATAATAATAATAATAATAATAATAATAATAATAATAATAATAATAATAATAATAATAATAATAATAATAATAATAATAATAATAATAATAATAATAATAATAATAATAATAATAATAATAATAATAATAATAATAATAATAATAATAATAATAATAATAATAATAATAATAATAATAATAATAATAATAATAATAATAATAATAATAATAATAATAATAATAATAATAATAATAATAATAATAATAATAATAATAATAATAATAATAATAATAATAATAATAATAATAATAATAATAATAATAATAATAATAATAATAATAATAATAATAATAATAATAATAATAATAATAATAATAATAATAATAATAATAATAATAATAATAATAATAATAATAATAATAATAATAATAATAATAATAATAATAATAATAATAATAATAATAATAATAATAATAATAATAATAATAATAATAATAATAATAATAATAATAATAATAATAATAATAATAATAATAATAATAATAATAATAATAATAATAATAATAATAATAATAATAATAATAATAATAATAATAATAATAATAATAATAATAATAATAATAATAATAATAATAATAATAATAATAATAATAATAATAATAATAATAATAATAATAATAATAATAATAATAATAATAATAATAATAATAATAATAATAATAATAATAATAATAATAATAATAATAATAATAATAATAATAATAATAATAATAATAATAATAATAATAATAATAATAATAATAATAATAATAATAATAATAATAATAATAATAATAATAATAATAATAATAATAATAATAATAATAATAATAATAATAATAATAATAATAATAATAATAATAATAATAATAATAATAATAATAATAATAATAATAATAATAATAATAATAATAATAATAATAATAATAATAATAATAATAATAATAATAATAATAATAATAATAATAATAATAATAATAATAATAATAATAATAATAATAATAATAATAATAATAATAATAATAATAATAATAATAATAATAATAATAATAATAATAATAATAATAATAATAATAATAATAATAATAATAATAATAATAATAATAATAATAATAATAATAATAATAATAATAATAATAATAATAATAATAATAATAATAATAATAATAATAATAATAATAATAATAATAATAATAATAATAATAATAATAATAATAATAATAATAATAATAATAATAATAATAATAATAATAATAATAATAATAATAATAATAATAATAATAATAATAATAATAATAATAATAATAATAATAATAATAATAATAATAATAATAATAATAATAATAATAATAATAATAATAATAATAATAATAATAATAATAATAATAATAATAATAATAATAATAATAATAATAATAATAATAATAATAATAATAATAATAATAATAATAATAATAATAATAATAATAATAATAATAATAATAATAATAATAATAATAATAATAATAATAATAATAATAATAATAATAATAATAATAATAATAATAATAATAATAATAATAATAATAATAATAATAATAATAATAATAATAATAATAATAATAATAATAATAATAATAATAATAATAATAATAATAATAATAATAATAATAATAATAATAATAATAATAATAATAATAATAATAATAATAATAATAATAATAATAATAATAATAATAATAATAATAATAATAATAATAATAATAATAATAATAATAATAATAATAATAATAATAATAATAATAATAATAATAATAATAATAATAATAATAATAATAATAATAATAATAATAATAATAATAATAATAATAATAATAATAATAATAATAATAATAATAATAATAATAATAATAATAATAATAATAATAATAATAATAATAATAATAATAATAATAATAATAATAATAATAATAATAATAATAATAATAATAATAATAATAATAATAATAATAATAATAATAATAATAATAATAATAATAATAATAATAATAATAATAATAATAATAATAATAATAATAATAATAATAATAATAATAATAATAATAATAATAATAATAATAATAATAATAATAATAATAATAATAATAATAATAATAATAATAATAATAATAATAATAATAATAATAATAATAATAATAATAATAATAATAATAATAATAATAATAATAATAATAATAATAATAATAATAATAATAATAATAATAATAATAATAATAATAATAATAATAATAATAATAATAATAATAATAATAATAATAATAATAATAATAATAATAATAATAATAATAATAATAATAATAATAATAATAATAATAATAATAATAATAATAATAATAATAATAATAATAATAATAATAATAATAATAATAATAATAATAATAATAATAATAATAATAATAATAATAATAATAATAATAATAATAATAATAATAATAATAATAATAATAATAATAATAATAATAATAATAATAATAATAATAATAATAATAATAATAATAATAATAATAATAATAATAATAATAATAATAATAATAATAATAATAATAATAATAATAATAATAATAATAATAATAATAATAATAATAATAATAATAATAATAATAATAATAATAATAATAATAATAATAATAATAATAATAATAATAATAATAATAATAATAATAATAATAATAATAATAATAATAATAATAATAATAATAATAATAATAATAATAATAATAATAATAATAATAATAATAATAATAATAATAATAATAATAATAATAATAATAATAATAATAATAATAATAATAATAATAATAATAATAATAATAATAATAATAATAATAATAATAATAATAATAATAATAATAATAATAATAATAATAATAATAATAATAATAATAATAATAATAATAATAATAATAATAATAATAATAATAATAATAATAATAATAATAATAATAATAATAATAATAATAATAATAATAATAATAATAATAATAATAATAATAATAATAATAATAATAATAATAATAATAATAATAATAATAATAATAATAATAATAATAATAATAATAATAATAATAATAATAATAATAATAATAATAATAATAATAATAATAATAATAATAATAATAATAATAATAATAATAATAATAATAATAATAATAATAATAATAATAATAATAATAATAATAATAATAATAATAATAATAATAATAATAATAATAATAATAATAATAATAATAATAATAATAATAATAATAATAATAATAATAATAATAATAATAATAATAATAATAATAATAATAATAATAATAATAATAATAATAATAATAATAATAATAATAATAATAATAATAATAATAATAATAATAATAATAATAATAATAATAATAATAATAATAATAATAATAATAATAATAATAATAATAATAATAATAATAATAATAATAATAATAATAATAATAATAATAATAATAATAATAATAATAATAATAATAATAATAATAATAATAATAATAATAATAATAATAATAATAATAATAATAATAATAATAATAATAATAATAATAATAATAATAATAATAATAATAATAATAATAATAATAATAATAATAATAATAATAATAATAATAATAATAATAATAATAATAATAATAATAATAATAATAATAATAATAATAATAATAATAATAATAATAATAATAATAATAATAATAATAATAATAATAATAATAATAATAATAATAATAATAATAATAATAATAATAATAATAATAATAATAATAATAATAATAATAATAATAATAATAATAATAATAATAATAATAATAATAATAATAATAATAATAATAATAATAATAATAATAATAATAATAATAATAATAATAATAATAATAATAATAATAATAATAATAATAATAATAATAATAATAATAATAATAATAATAATAATAATAATAATAATAATAATAATAATAATAATAATAATAATAATAATAATAATAATAATAATAATAATAATAATAATAATAATAATAATAATAATAATAATAATAATAATAATAATAATAATAATAATAATAATAATAATAATAATAATAATAATAATAATAATAATAATAATAATAATAATAATAATAATAATAATAATAATAATAATAATAATAATAATAATAATAATAATAATAATAATAATAATAATAATAATAATAATAATAATAATAATAATAATAATAATAATAATAATAATAATAATAATAATAATAATAATAATAATAATAATAATAATAATAATAATAATAATAATAATAATAATAATAATAATAATAATAATAATAATAATAATAATAATAATAATAATAATAATAATAATAATAATAATAATAATAATAATAATAATAATAATAATAATAATAATAATAATAATAATAATAATAATAATAATAATAATAATAATAATAATAATAATAATAATAATAATAATAATAATAATAATAATAATAATAATAATAATAATAATAATAATAATAATAATAATAATAATAATAATAATAATAATAATAATAATAATAATAATAATAATAATAATAATAATAATAATAATAATAATAATAATAATAATAATAATAATAATAATAATAATAATAATAATAATAATAATAATAATAATAATAATAATAATAATAATAATAATAATAATAATAATAATAATAATAATAATAATAATAATAATAATAATAATAATAATAATAATAATAATAATAATAATAATAATAATAATAATAATAATAATAATAATAATAATAATAATAATAATAATAATAATAATAATAATAATAATAATAATAATAATAATAATAATAATAATAATAATAATAATAATAATAATAATAATAATAATAATAATAATAATAATAATAATAATAATAATAATAATAATAATAATAATAATAATAATAATAATAATAATAATAATAATAATAATAATAATAATAATAATAATAATAATAATAATAATAATAATAATAATAATAATAATAATAATAATAATAATAATAATAATAATAATAATAATAATAATAATAATAATAATAATAATAATAATAATAATAATAATAATAATAATAATAATAATAATAATAATAATAATAATAATAATAATAATAATAATAATAATAATAATAATAATAATAATAATAATAATAATAATAATAATAATAATAATAATAATAATAATAATAATAATAATAATAATAATAATAATAATAATAATAATAATAATAATAATAATAATAATAATAATAATAATAATAATAATAATAATAATAATAATAATAATAATAATAATAATAATAATAATAATAATAATAATAATAATAATAATAATAATAATAATAATAATAATAATAATAATAATAATAATAATAATAATAATAATAATAATAATAATAATAATAATAATAATAATAATAATAATAATAATAATAATAATAATAATAATAATAATAATAATAATAATAATAATAATAATAATAATAATAATAATAATAATAATAATAATAATAATAATAATAATAATAATAATAATAATAATAATAATAATAATAATAATAATAATAATAATAATAATAATAATAATAATAATAATAATAATAATAATAAGACTAGGAATTGGAAGGATATGCGGGTGCAGCCGACTCTGATAGGAACTATGCCAATATTCATCTGGAGTTCGTGAAGGGAAACTGCAGAAAACCTTCACAAGCATAGCCGGTTATACGTATCCGGTCATACGCCGACAGTTTAGTCAATCAACCGCCCCATTAATTTTTTTTTAATTGACAAACTGCCGATGTTGGGATTCGAACTCATAACCTTCCGGTTCCATGTAGAGCGCCTTAACAAGTGCGGCTACTTGACCGGTCTCTGCATTAAATATTGCAATCTGTTTAATATGGTTTAGTTCTTTAAAATTGCTTTTCTTTGACAATGGTTCTTTAAGGAATCCACTGTTAATTGGTCAGTTAAAATAAATAATTGGTCAAATCTGTTTCATGGGAAAAATCAATTTCCTGGGAGACAGCCTAAATCTATTTCATGACCTTGAAAAAAATTTTAAATATCGATAAAAAGTTTTCTATTGCTGACCAAATAATGGGGCTACCTGACCACTTATGACCAATTACTGACCAATTTGATGGTTTAATTGGGTTTTCGAAGTTCCAAGGATGGGGTATTAAAAGTTTTGTATGACCTTGAAAAAATTAAAAGTTCAATAAAACACATTTTTATCGCTGGCCAATTAATGGGACTAACTGACTATGTAACCAATTAGTGACCAATTAGATGGTATAATTGGTTTTTCTAAATTCCATGAATGGGGTGCTAGTATCATGGAGCCCATCATTCCTTGTAATTTTTATATCTAAAAAAAGGAATCGAGCTTGTTTGTTCTATTTCCGTTGTAAATTCTATCAACGGATACATTTTATTTAAATTCTCTAAAAATGTTTGGGGATTTTCTTTGTCAGTATCAAAAATAGTAAAGGTATCATCGACGTATCTGTGGCATAAATTTGGAAAATAGTGGATATCGTTTAGGGTTTTTTCTTCTATACCTGTCATGAAGATATTACTTAGGAACGAAGATAGCGTATTACCTATACTTGTTCCAAATTGTTGCTTATAGTATTTACCTTAGAAAGTAAACACATTCTGTATCATGCAAAGCCGTGTCAGTTTTGATATTCAATTATTTCGTCAGTGGATATTCTTTTATTTGTTAGCCATTTTTCTAATATTTGTACAACTGGTATCGGGACGCTTGGGTATAGTGCTTTTACATCAAAAGACATTAAAACTGAATTCGGCTGTACATGAGTTAATGGTATCTTTTACGTCATTTATAAATGTAGACGTTGGATCTGTTGGATCAACCAAAATGAACCGATTTCCATGGTGAAGACGATCAACAACCAGCTAACCACAAAATGCATCAGCGTTCATTTTGAAACCGAACTTTTGAAATAATAAATACCAAAATGACTTCCCGTTAAACGGCGTGCAAATGGCTTAAGTACCGAAATTGATCCCCTATGATACGGCTCGTGTCACCCTACTGTAGTGTATAGGTTTCAATCTTACGAATACCTACATTTATTTATTTTTTTAAAACTTTTAGGGACTATTTAACTTCAAGTAAAGGGATCCCAAAATATTTGAACACCATAGGAACACGTGAGCTTACCAGTTTCGATGAAACCCAAAAATCCAGAAATATCTCACGAATCACGGAAATTAATTAATAAAAGGAACAACTAACCTTTTCCACGAAATAGGAGCCTAAAACCAAACCAAATATATATATTTTTCCAACCATCGGTCTTTATAACACGGTAATAATTTCAACTGCATCCGCCATACAAGCCTGTCGGTGTTCATTCAACAACTATAGAAAACCTGCGTAACCATTATGATTAGACCTAGCGTTCATAGTGGCAAAAATTAGCATTCCTTGTGTGAGAATTTAAAACTTATTATTAAAATTTATTAAAACACGCCGGTTATTATTCTTAAAAGTGGTTTTCAAAAAATTGTTGTCATCGATTTACGACTGTTCCTCGACTATGCCGAGTGACTACCCCCACAATTCACATATGTTATTGTCTCAATGCACGGTCAAAAATTTATATTAATTTATTTTATTAACTCAAAATTTGTATGGATACCCCGGGAAACATTGCAATTTAGAAATATTTTAAAATTAAATTATCTGTATAATAATTTAAATAAAAGTACTCTTCGTAAAAATTCTAAGTTAGCGTTAAATATCGATATTTGTAAAGTAAGTCGGAAGAAAAAAAAATTCAATAGATATAGATGTTCTTAGTGTCCTATTAAAGTTTATAGTTGCTATGGAAAGACAATAAAAGTTGATATTTCAAAATTTATATATATATATATAGCATTGGGTAAAATTCTTAGCGTTACATATCGATATTTGTAAAGTAAGTCGGAAGAAAAACAAATATTAAATAGACATAGATATCCTTGTAGTGTGCTATTAAAGTTTATAGTTACTATGGAAACGACAATAAAAGTGGACATTTCCAAATTGAAACAAAATTTTTAGATTGGATAACCAGTCCAAGTAGCCGAGCGGTCTAAGGCGTTATGTCTGTGCAGTATGCAGTACTTGGAAACTGGGAGGTTATGTAATTTAAAAAAAGGGGCAGTTAATTGACTAAACTGTCGGCGTATGGACAAGAACGAAGTAACCGGCTATGCTTGAGATGGTTTTCTGCAGTTTACTTCACAAACTCCAGATGAATATCAGCATAGTTCCTATCATAGTCGGCTGCAGCCGCATATCCTACCGATTCCTAGTCTACTCACAAATTCCTTCCACTCCACTCAGATCCTCACATCCTACAATCTACCTCTTAAGATTGGATATGACTACTTTTTGAAAGGCTAAAATATACAAAACGCTATATTTGAATAAATGTACCCTTACTTACTGTGTTTCGCTCATCAAGTCCTTTAATTTAGACCATAGGGGTTAATGCGAAAATTATAAATCGCCATTTTGCGGTGGCCGCCATATTAGATTAAGAATGACGTCACTTTACTTACTGTGTTTTGCTCATCAAGCCCTTTCATTTGATATACCATAAGGGTTAATATGGAAATTGTAAATCGCCATTTTGCGGCGGCTGCCAAATTGGATTTAGAATGACGTCACTTTACCTACTGTGTATGGAGGTTAGAGTATAGAAGGAGAACTATCTCATATAGTTATTAAACTAAAAAAGTGTCCACCGACAAACTTAAAATTAAGTTTCAGTGAATGGCCACAATGGCGCTTGTGAGAAGATGGACTTGCTCTGAAGATAGTTACTGTAGAAATATGGAGGTTAGAATAGAAGGAGAACTATCTCATATGGTTGTTAAACTAAAAAAGTGTCAACCGAAAAACGTAAAATTAAGTTTCAGTGAATGGCCACAATGGCGCTTGTGAGAAGGTGCACTTGCTCTGAAGATAGTAACTGTATAACGAAGTGAACTTGCCAACCGGAAATAGTTACATTGAATCCCATTTTGTATGGGATCATTTTTATTTATAAATAAATAATAATATACATAAAAAAATATAGATATACAGTTTAATATAGAAATATTCAATTTATGCTTCATTAAATTTTTATCAAACAATTTTTAATTTCTATCTTCGATGAAAATTTGATTATTCTATTTTTTGAACAAAATTTATTAATGGAAATCTAGATTCACGGTAGTGCGACAGGCCGAGTTCAAGGGGTTTTTTGCCTTAACGCTTACATTACTATTACTACAGGAAATATCAGAGCAGATTTGACCCCGAAATATCTTCTAAACTAAAAGAGCTGCAGTGCTGGTTTTTCGAATATAAGCTATTTAGGGAATTATAAGAGAACAAATGTTTCCTTTTCATTAAGAAATAAACGGTTAAACAGTTATTTCGCTTCAAATACCGTAAAATAGCGGGTACGCCTACAATTTTCATTAGACAGGATAAAAACGTAGGGCCTACACCAGATATCCTTCAAAGATGATATTTGGCCTAGTACCCAAGGCACAGGGAAAATTAAGAATTCACGAAATTTATATCGGGAAATGGGAAAACTTTCGCAGTTTTGTTTTGATACAATTAACATAGGAAATATTGCTGCTCTATGATTGGTCCATATTTCTATATTTATAGTAAAATGTTAGCACATACATTAGTGTGAGGTGATTTTTTAAAACTTTGTTGCTCCACTTCTAGAAATGCTAGAAGGAAGATTTTTTGCATTCGACGCGAAATTTTTGATACTTTAAATAAAAATATTTGGGAAAATTTAATTTTCCCAACGGAACATATGGAAAATCAAAAATTAAATTTAGGTGTTTAAGATTTTAATTTAAATTCCTTAATATTTATGTACACATTAGAGCTAGAGAAAAATGATTTGGTGATGAATTGTAGCAAACTAGATTTCCTACAACTGTATACCTAACGAATTTTTCGATTGTCCTAATATTAAGAGAGATATTTTATATTTTGTGATTGTATATTTTTTATCTGATTTTTTATAAGAAACCCGATCTTACATGATATATGAATGCTGTCCGCTCATTGGTCTTTGACATTTCTATAATACCATTGGTTAATATCTAACATATGATAAATTATAAATATTATAAATTAATTGAATAATCTTAACATTTTAACATTGTTGTACGAGATTCTGTGCAATAAACATACAAGTGCTACAGATTTAATTTATATATATATATATATATATATATATATATGAATTCATTTAACCGAAAATCAGATCGACCCTTCTTCCATTTCGATGGTGATTTTTTGGTGCCGACTCAAAATTATTTAGATATCTACATTAGTGTAGGATGTCATCTTAAATCGATTATGCCGGCCGCCGCAAATGGCGATTTAAAACTTCCAAATTCACCCCTATGATATGGGTATCAAACAAAAGGGCTCGATGAATGAAACACAGCATATAAAGTGACGTTATTCGAAATCCAATATGGCAGCCGACGCAAATGGAGATTTACAATTTTCCCATTAATCCCTATGATATGGGTATCAAATGAAAGAGCTTGATGAGTGATATATATATATATATATATATATATATATATATATTTATATATTTATATACAAATTGCTAAATGTTTCAAATTGTCGGCACTAAAGTTAATTTTGTCAGTTTGATATAGCATTTCACGACGTAAGAGTGTAATCTGTAATTAGTAAGTGTACGTACGAAAAGTTCATATTATTTTGAAGTCTAATTTTAAAAAAATCAGTAATATTGTATTTAAAAACCGTTGTGTTATTCAAACGTATTTTTTGACAAACGAATGAGCAAAATAAAACAAAATAAATAGGTGTACTATTGGGGTTGTTACAAACTCCGAGTGCCATAAGAATACATATTCTAACAGCCAATGTCTTCACAACTTTAAAGATTTGGGTGACAGAAACATTTTACTCTTAAAGTATGGAATACCAAATCATCAAATCAGTGATCAGAGACCAGATGATCAAATTTGTAATTTCCATAAACTAAAATTTTTGGATTATTACACTTTCCTCAAAAAAAGTGTTGTGACCCTTTACACAAGCGTAAAACAAATTTAGGTTCGGACCTACGAATTGTAAGTTTAGAAAATTGTCAGCGTCTAAACAATGTCTTATCTAAGGTAGTTTCTCTAAATTTAATTCCTGGTGAAAAGTTATGTAAAAATTGTGTAGAAGCACTTGAACAAATGTATCAGAACCATGTTGGAAAAGTACAATTTGAGGAATTTGAAATGGATTCAGAAGTAACTGAAGGCATTAGACAATCCCAAGAGACTGCAGCAACATCTTTGACCTTTTCATCTAGTCCAAGTTATGAAACTGAAAGTGAAAGCATACAAATTATTAAGTTTCATATGTATCCATTAGTTTTGAAGTACCTCACAGTTTTTTTCTTTAAATAATAACAGTTGACACCATATAAAATGATATATTAACCGAACAACTAGAAATTTAAAATAAATCATAGCTCGTAAACTACTTCGACTCAAACTTGAAATGACAAGTAATCGCTGTTAATCGCTGACAATTTCAAATGATTAAAAATTGAAATAAATAATATTTAGTTTTGAAGTTTTGAAGCACCTCACGATTTTTTTCTTTAAATAAAAACAGTTGACACCATAAAAAATGATATATTAAGCGAAAAACAAGAAATTTTTAAAAAATCGTAGCTCGTAAACTACTTCGAACCCAAAGTTAAAACTACCAGGGTTGTTTTTGAGACTTAATGAAATATGTTCCCTGATATTTTCAAGTGATTTAAAAATGGAAGAAAAAAGTTACAGCTATCTGAAAATAGCGATTATTCAAAAATTGATTGACTTTGCAAGGTCATATGTCAAAAGGGAAGAGTCAATAGATAAAACTGATGGTAGGTATCATAGAGTACGTAAAAACGAAAAATATGAGCGCATATATAGCTTTCTAAATAAAAAAGTGTTGACGTGAGAGCGTTTCGAATTTGGGCAAAATTTAGCTAAAACAGTGGGTCGGGTAAAAGCTAACAGTGGAACAAGATTTTGATTGTAAATCAAGTTTGTGTGTTTTTCTGAAAGTTCAAATTGAGAGGACCAATGGCGTTTGTTTCAAGTTTCTAAGTTATTCAGAGCCGAAGCTATGAGCTTCTGAAAATGACTAAAAAACAGGCATTTTCAAAATTTCAAAAAATTCCACACCCACCGGATTTTAGCGGATGAAGCTCATATTGAGGGAATCGTCTTTTTTTTCTAGACACTTTTGATAAAAAATCAGCTGCCAAATCGATGACATGAGTGCGCACGTTTTTGTCGAAAAGTAATCGATCTGCCCATATATATATATATATATATATATAAACCCGTATGATATGGGATATCAAATGAAAGGGCTTGATAAGCGAAACAAAGTTAGTAAAAGTGACGTTATTCTAAATCCAATATGGCAATATAACCTCCTTTCCTTCTCTAGACCCACGCCTTCCCCCCTTCCTTTTGCTTCCCTTGATTGATTTATTTTTTGTGTACCATGTTAGGCACCGTAGTGTCGAACAATCAATTATTTGAAAAAATCTATTTAATTTTTTCAAATCTACTTTTAAACATTGATTCTTCAAAACATTGCTTTGATAAAAATTTAATTAAATCCAAGGTCATAAAATAAATTTTTTTTTTTTATATAAGAATCAATTATTAAGAAGTTATATCGTTTCTCTCAATTAGTGAATTTCCTCTAAAATGCATTAGCTATAATTAATTAGCTATTCGTCTTGTACCGATGCAAAATTATATACATATATATATATATATATATATATATATATATATATATATATATATATATATATATATATATATATATATATATATATATATATATATAACCCGTATGATATGGGATATCAAATGAAAGGGCTTGATGAGCGAAACAAAGTTAGTAAAAGTGACGTTATTCTAAATCCAATATGGCAGCCTCGCAAATGGCGATTTATAATTTCCACATTAACCTCTATGATATATTGTATATCCTAATTAAAAATAAGTTTTATTCAAACTTTGAAGTTTACTTAAAAGAATTGACTTAAATCTATTTGACAACAATTAAATTATGTTAATATTTCAATAAAAAATATTTTTTTACTTCTTCACTTATTCCCATTTTTTCTAACCCCTTATTTAATTTCACCAATCACCGCACAGTGGAACAAAGATAGCTCTACTGTAGATCAGAGGCTGTCTGTTTCTAAAGTTGGCTCAACTTTTCAATACAGAGAGCATATGAATCGTGCAGTCTAATAATATTATGTCAGTGGATATTGGTATCAAACGAAAGGGCTTGATGGGTGAATCACAGTAATATGGAGATTAGAGTATAGAAGGAGAAATATCCCCATGTTATAAAAAGTGTCCCCTAAATAGAAGAAAATTGAAATGGCGCTGGTGTACTGTAATAACCAATTTTAAAGAAACTAAAAGTAGATATTCAAAGTAGACAAGGACAGGCTAACATCCGCTTTGTAAAGGCGGAATTTTTCAATTATTTAATTATCACAATAAATTTGAAGAGTTAAAGGTATTTTAATAACAAAATTATAATTATGAAACTTGAAGTAAGATATATCCGATCAAAAACATAAATGTAAAAAAGGGCCGAGTTTTCGGGGAGATACTTCATATAATAGTTGCTCCTTAAAAAGTGATGATATTCTAATTAAAGAGCCGAGCTATTAATAATACATACATATATATATATATATATATATATATATATATATATATATATATATTTTACCAGTCCAAGTTGCCGAACGGTCTAAGGCGTTATGTCTGCGCAGTATGCATACTTGGAAACTGGGAGGTTATGAGTTCGAATCCCGACATCGGAAGTTTGTCAATTATAAAAAAAAAGGGGCGGTTAATTGACTAAACTGTCGGCGTATGGACCTGAACGAAATAATCGGATATGCTTGAGAAGGTTTTCTGCTGTTTCCTTCACGAACTCCTGATGAATATCGGCATAGTTCCTATCAGAGTCGGCTGCACCCGCATATCCTTCCAATTCCTAGTCTACTTACAAATTTCTTCCACTCCACTCACATCCTCACATCCTTAGGCATCACAATGGACCTTATGGTCGAAGTGTAGCCCGTCCAGGGCAGCCTCTACAATCTATATATATATATATATATATATATATATATATATATATATATATATATATATATATATATATATATTTATATATATTTATATATATATATATATATATATATATTCAATTTCCACGCTTTGCAAGAAACAATTTTAATTGAAAATAATTTGGGATGTTCTAAAAGAATGGCGCAAAACGTGGAAATTGAAATTGAAAAACTGCATTCGTAAAAAATCGGAAACCTTTAATTTTCAGCCCCCCCCCCTAATTTTTCCTAACATTACCTCGAAAATGGGAAGAAAATTCAAAAACTACTTTTTTTACTTCTATTTATTCTAGAAGGGTGTGGTTTTTTGCAATATATCAAGTACGTTAAGCTAAGGCCGAAGACCGCCCTGGGAGTAAAGCGGAGTCCTCTTGCGAGCAGACCTCGTCCTATACTATATACAGCTCTTTGTGTAACTCACGTGTACAAATTATAACCCACTTCTAAACATGGTAGAAGATAGTGATTTATAGCATTCGACGCGGAATAACTTTAATCTTACAGGAAAACTTTAATTTTCCCAACATAACCCTCTCGAAAATGGGGAAAAAAACGCAAATTCTATCTTTAATTCTATATATGCTAGAAGGATGTGGTTTTTGCATTCGACGTAGAATTCATTGAAATTTATTTTCCCGCTATAACCTCCTTTCCTTCTCTAGACCCACGCCTTCCCCCCTTCCTTTTGCTTCCCTTGATTGATTTATTTTTTGTGTACCATGTTAGGCACCGTAGTGTCGAACAATCAATTATTTGAAAAAATCTATTTAATTTTTTCAAATCTACTTTTAAACATTGATTCTTCAAAACATTGCTTTGATAAAAATTTAATTAAATCCAAGGTCATAAAATAAATTTTTTTTTTTAATATAAGAATCAATTATTAAGAAGTTATATCGTTTCTCTTAATTAGTGAATTTCCTCTAAAATGCATTAGCTATAATTAATTAGCTATTCGTCTTGTACCGATGCAAAATTTCTTCAAATGTCGATTTTTTGAAAAATAAGAAGCTTCAGGAAAATTCAATTTTTCCAACGGAACATACCCAAGAATGGGAAAAACCAACAATTACATTTAAGTGTTTAAATTTAAACCACTTCCAGATATTTTAGAAGGATGTGGTTTTTTTGCATTCGACGAGGAATACCTCAAAACCTATAAATCGGATCGGAAAACTTCAATTTTCCCAACGCAATATCCAAGAAAATGGGGAAAAACAAAAAATCAGCTGCTTATAGTGATTTCTACATGGTAGTTTGACCTTACCTAGGCAATCGATTTTGAAAATCGAATATGTCATTTTTGTTGATTGAACAATTCGAAAAAAAATGTTCATCCATTATTTACTTTGTCTCAAAAAGGGTACATTTATTCAAATATTATAAGCTTTTATATAGTTTCACCTGTCCTGTTGTCTGTAATGAAATCTTGCAAGTTAAATTTGACTCACTTCCTCTTATCCTATGGAGTTGAATTTTTACATGTTGGTTCAGTTTCGATGACAATGCATTTTTATGGTAAAGATGATCGGAATCGGAGAAATTAGTTTTACTATAATTAACTTAGATATTGACGGTCGGTCGTCGAAAAATGCCGATTTATAATTTTCACATAAACCCCTATGATAAGGGTATCAAATGAAACGGCTTGAGAAGCGAAACATAGTAAGTAAAGTGACGTCATTCTTAATCTAATATTGCGGCCGCCGGAAAATGGCGATTTATAATTTCAACATAAACCCCTACTATATGGGTATCAAATGAAAGAGCTTGATGAGCGGAACAATGTAAGTAAACCCAGCAAACATACAAGTCAGAAAGACTTCAAAAAGAAGTCTTTTTGAAGACTTCATTAGGAAGTACAATTATGACGTCTTAATGACCTCTTTTTTCAGAACTCTCAATTAAGAGGTCTTAGGGACAACCTTTTTTATGGTTTCGCAAGAAGTCCGAAATAGGAACCTTTTAAGAGTTTATTTTTCCTGACTTCGCAAGAAGTCAGAAATAGAAGCCCTTTAAGTAGACTTTTTTCTGTCTTCGTAAAAAGTCAGAAATAGGAGCTCTTTAAGAGTCTATTTTTTCTGACTTCGCAAGAAGTCAAAAATAGGAGCCCTTTAAGAGTCTATTTTATCTGACTTCGCAAGAAGTCAGAAATAAGAGCCCTTAAAGAGTCTATTTTTTCTGACTTCGCAATAAGTCAAAAAAAGGAGCCCTTTAAGAGTTTATTTTTTCTGACTTCGCAAGAAGTCAAAAAAAGGAGCCCTTTAAGAGTCTATTTTTTCTGACTTCGCAAGAAGTCAAAAATAGGTGCCCTTTAAGAGTCTATTTTATCTGACTTCGCAAGAAGTCAGAAATAGGAGCCCTTAAAGAGTCTATTTTTTCTGACTTCGCAATAAGTCAAAAAAAGGATCCCTTTAAGAGTCTATTTTTTCTGACTTCGCAAGAAGTCAAAAATAGGAGCCCTTTAAGAGTCTATTTATTCTGTCTTCGTAAAAAGTCAGAAATAGGAGCCCTTTAAAAGTCTATTTTTTCTGACGTCGCAAGAAATCAGAAATAGGAGCCCTTTAAGTAGAATTTTTTCTGTCTTCGTAAAAAGTCAGAAATAGGAGCCCTTTAAGAGTCTATTTTTTCTGACGTCGCAAGAAATCAGAAATAGGAGCCCTTTAAGAGTCTATTTTTTCTGACTTCGCAAGAAGTCAAAAAAAGGAGCCCTTTAAGAGTCTATTTTTTCTGACTTCGCAAGAAGTCAAAAATAGGAGCCCTTTAAGAGTCTATTTTTTCTGACTTCGCAAGAAGTCAAAAATATGTGCCCTTTAAGAGTCTATTTTATCTGACTTCGCAAGAAGTCAGAAATAGGAGCCCTTAAAGAGTCTATTTTTTCTGACTTCGCAATAAGTCAAAAAAAGGATCCCTTTAAGAGTCTATTTTTTCTGACTTCGCAAGAAGTCAAAAATAGGAGCCCTTTAAGAGTCTATTTATTCTGTCTTCGTAAAAAGTCAGAAATAGGAGCCCTTTAAAAGTCTATTTTTTCTGACGTCGCAAGAAATCAGAAATAGGAGCCCTTTAAGTAGAATTTTTTCTGTCTTCGTAAAAAGTCAGAAATAGGAGCCCTTTAAGAGTCTATTTTTTCTGACGTCGCAAGAAATCAGAAATAGGAGCCCTTTAAGTAGAATTTTTTCTGTCTTCGTAAAAAGTCAGAAATAGGAGCCCTTTAAGAGTCTATTTTTTCTGACGTCGCAAGAAATCAGAAATAGGAGCCCTTTAAGTAGACTTTTTTCTGTCTTCGTAAAAAGTCAGAAATAGGAGCCCCTTAAGTAGTCTTTTTCCCAAGTTTTTTATATTTTTACTCAATTTAGCGCACGCGCATTTTTGTTATAGTTTTTATTTCTGTATAACCTAGAGAATTTAACATTCTTATTATGAATTTTATTTGGAGAACTTGTAAAGGTATTTATTACAATTTAATTTATTTATTTATAGCGTTATCAAGTATTTAAAACCAGTTTAAGTGCGTTATTTTTAACGTGGATTATTTTTAATTGGTTTTATCTGTAAGTATCTTAAAGGTTAACGCATTAAAATGAATTTAAAAAATGAATATCATGATTTACTATTTTTTATTAAGATTTGAAACCAAGATGTCTGCAAAAAAGCAATTTAGGGACTTATCAAAAAGTCAAAAAAATCGACGGATAAAAAGACGCTGTGTTTTGGATATAAGTAATGACGATACATCGATAAATAAAGAGATTAATTCAAACCATGATGCAGATAATGAGAATGATTCTTATGATATCAACAGCTTCGAACCAACTTTAAATACTCCCACAATTTCTTCTAGTACTTCTAATACGAATAATATTAACAATACTGATGATGATGATGATAATCATCATCATCAACATGATAATCATCATCATCATCATCATCCCATCTTCGAACCTATTCCAAAGAATATAAAAAAATTAAGTTTGAGTCAAAAGTTAGCTCAATGGAAATGTGAGTTTAACATTACTCAAACTGCATCAGGCGCCTTGCTAAATATTCTTCGGAATGTAGAGTCGATAGAAGACTTAAAAAATCTTCCAAAAGATTGCCGTACATTATCAAATACTCCCAAAAATACCACTATTCGTACTGTTGTACCAGGAGAATATTTTCATTATGGTCTGAAAAATGGATTAATTGATCAACTGAAAGCTATTGATTTGGGCCAGTTTAAAGAAACTATTCAAATCAACGTGCACATTGATGGTTTGCCAATTTCAAAGAGTTCGAAGAGTCAACTCTATCCAATACTAGTTGAAATTTACCCAAAAGTTGCTACACCTTTTGCTGTTGGAATATACCATGGACTCGGCAAACCAAATGATTGTAATGAATTGCTAGAAGATTTTATTAATGAGTATAACATTTTACGAATGGAAGGTTTTAACTACAATGGTCACGAATTTAAAGTGCAAATTCGAGCGGTAGTATGCGATACACCTGCAAAATCTTTTGTAAAAAATATTAAAAGCCATAATGGTTTTTATGGCTGTGGTAAGTGTGTTCAAGAGGGTGAGTATAAAAATCATCGTATGCTATTTCTAGAGATGGATTCTCCATTACGTACAGATTCTAATTTTATTAATCGAACTAATGAAGATCATCATTTAGGGAAGTCAAAATTCGAAGAAACTGATGTTGGTATGGTGTCTCAATTTCCGTTAGACTACATGCATCTTGGGTGTCTTGGAGTAATGAGAAAAATGTTAGTTTCATGCGTGAGAGGATGGCGTACCAGTGATGGAAAATTAATTAAATTAAGTAATAATATGATTAAAAATATTTCGTCGTATTTAATGTCAATAAGAAGTTGGATACCCTCGGAGTTTGTTCGGAAAACGAGAGGATTGGATGAATTAGATCGATGGAAAGCGACTGAGTTACGATTATTTTTATTTATTATATATAGGTTCAACCGCTTTGCAAAATTATTTACCAAACAAATACGTCTATCATTTCAACTGTCTTCAATGTGCATTGAGAATATTATGTGATGAAAATGATTGCATAAAGAACAATGAGTGTGCGAAAACATTGCTAAGGTATTTCGTTTCTGAATGTATAAAATTGTATGGAGAAGTTTTTGTGATTTATAATATTCACAATTTAATACATTTGGCTGATGACGTAAAAAAATTTGGTCCCGTGGATTCGTTCAGCGCATTTACATTTGAGAATTTTTTAAATTATATTAAAAAACTCTTAAAAAAAGGTGATAAACCTTTGCAGCAGCTTCATAATCGACTTGTAGAACGAGCAAATTGTGAATATCAACAAAAATTGAACAAGAATTGGATAAAACAAGTGGATAAAACTGAAGTATTAAAATATAATGCTAAAACATCTTATGATAAAAAAGTTCCTTCATATGATTATATTAATTATGGAAAATTTAAACTCTCTGCTAGTCGGAACTGCGACAAATTTTGTTACGTGAAGAATTATGATGTAGTTCGCATTGATAATATTTGTTTAATTAATAATGTAATAACATTACAAGGACAAATATTGTTAAGCCCAGAAAGCATTGAAAATTATCCTATCGACTCAAAGTTATTGCATATAGTTAGTGGGAATAAATGGTCAAATTTTAAAAATTTCAACGCGAATGAAGTCTTGCAAAAAGCTGTGTGTTGGCCTTTTCAAAATTCTTTTTATTTTATTCCTTTGATTCATTCAAGTATGTAAAATACAAAGAACAATATATGTTTTATCAGAGATTAGTAGAGAGATCGCTCATGCCTATATTGAAATGTGAAGCAAGTTTTTTTCATATTTGTTTACCTTATAAATTGATTTAAATTATTTTTTACATAAAAAATATATACTGATTGTATTTTAAAATAGACCCAATCTGCAAACAATTATGTATAGTCTATCTATCGCTGTCTGTAGGTAGTGTACTATGATATGGTTTACTTTGTTCTGCATTAAAATCGGAGACGGGTTTGATACGTTCTCACCACAGACATTTGTTTTAAGATCAGTCTTTGGTGGGGACGTCTGCCTGTAGAATAGTAGAGTATCATGGTATACTGTTAACTGTGCATAGGTAGTGATAGATGCACTATACATTGTTTGCAGATTGGTTGTATTTTAAATTACAAGCTGTATACTTAAATTATAATAAAAATATTTAAAATTTAGGATTTATTTTTGTAAGGAATCAACAATATTTTATTGATCTATATCAATATCAAAATCAATAATCATCAGGCAGTAAATACAGTATTTTCCTATAAAACTCCGTCATAACAGATCGTGGAATAGGCCTACCGGGGAAACCACGTTAAAAAAAACGCGCTAAAAAGTACACTACCTCACGGGTGGTGTGGAAATGTGTGCATATCATGTAGAATTGTAACTCCTTCAACTTTTAGATTGACGATATCTTAGGAATGGTGATTCTTAAGAAAAAAGCTATAAGAATCTTATGGGGAAATCGTATACGACATTTCATTTTGATCAGACTAAAATTGTGACCACTAAAGAGTGATTTATGTATTCTAAAGAAATTCGCTAAGTTGAAGCAGCTCCTGTGTAACGAATTTTTTTATTTATAATCCAAGAATATTTTTAATGTAAAAAACAATAATCTATTATAAAAAAAAAATATTTTTTATAAATATATATATATTTAAATAATATTAAATTTAAAATAAACATTTTTTACTTAATTTAATTAATTATTTTAATTTAAATTACGCGCGTGGTTACTAGTGCTACTATAATACAGTTGCGGCGCTTGTTTAAAATAATTATATACAATTTGTTAGATTGTTAATTCATGTTTTGTCAATTAGCAGTCCTATAAATGCCTGTAGTACAGTTTCTAGTCTTCCGGATGTTATACACATTAAAACTCTTACAAAAATATATAGTGATAATACTGATAATTATATTATTTCATCAAGTACAAGTAAGTTTATTTCTAAATTTTTACTTTTTATTTATTAATTATAATAAAAAAGTACTAAAAATAATCATTAGAATAATTAATTGTTTGTATTTGACAAAAAAAATCCTCACTTTTATGGCGCCAAAAAAAAAAAATAGAGCGGTCAGTTCATTTTTATTTAAAGATTCCATGATCCTAAAAATGGAAGATATTTTAAAATTGTTTAGTTTTTTTTAAGCAAACTACAATTTATAGCAAAAAAAATAGTTTCTTACATCAGCTATTTTTTCATTTCTTTCTATTTATTTCAAATTTTACGTCTGCTACTTTCAATCTCAAATGAATTACTTTCATTGAAAAAAAAATTTTAATCAATACATTTTGTTGGCATATTCTGTATTGATACAAAACTTTATTCACAATTTAAAACGATTTGGTTATTCGGATACATACGGGCAGGGTCGGACTGGGCCGAAAGGGCCCGCGTGGCTACCCACAGGCCCGGGGCCCGGAACGGAATTATGGTAGATGGGATACTATCGAAAAATAATGAAATATACAAATTATGAATTATCAACTTTATATATATTACTCGCTCTGCTCGCAAGGGGGTACCCTTGACCCCGTGGCTCCGCGTCACAGAAAATAACATTACATGAATTGTAAAAAAAGTTACCAAAAAGTACAAAGTACTTACCATTAGAGAATTAATGGAGGGGAGGGGGGGGGTAATTTATTGGGGTGCGAATTTTCTTGGGAAGAATTTAGAGGGTTTTTTGCGGGGGGAAAATTTTTTGGGGAAGTGGGTTTAGGGTGGGAGGTTTGGGGGGACTGCGCATAGATAGGTCTCACATTACCATTTTCAAGAGATAGCGACGAAAAAAATTACGTTTTTCGAATCAACCGATTAATTTGCAGTTATTCTGTGTTTTAGGGTTGTTTATCCCATTTGCGAAGGGTTTCGATGGAAAAATTTACTTTTTTCAAATAATTCTGTTATCTTGAACCTGTTCCACGTCGAATGGAAAAAACCCGATCTTTCTATCATAAATATTTTTTTCAAAATATTCTGTAAATTTGACGTTATTTCGGGTCGATTAGTGAAAATCCCATCTTTCTAGCATGTATAGAACAGAAAAACGTAATTTTAGAGGATGTTTTTCCGATTTTCCGGGGGGGTTGCACTGAAAAAATTGAAGTTTACCGATTTTTCTCGTCAGTTTGAAGCAATTTCGCGTCGAATACAAAAAACCGCATCATTCTAGCATGAATAGAAGTAAAACGGGCAGTTTCCCATTTTTGGGGGGTTGCGATGGAGGTAATGAAGTTTTCTGTTAATTTGACTTTATTTCGGGTCGATTGGTGAAAATTCCATCTTTCTAGCATGTATAGAACAGAAAAACGTAATTTTGAAGCGAAAAAATTGAAGTTTTCCGATTTTTCTCGTCGGTCTTTCTAGCATGTCTAGAAGTGGGTTAGGTTTTATATAGATGAGTGTGTCAGTCAGCTTCACTTTTAGCATTATAGTATATTCGATTAGGTAAATATTGTTCCAATTACTTTATAACAAATCGAAAGCTAACCAATCAACATTTTTTTTAAAGAGGAGAAGTTTCAACTAAGCTGTCGATAATTCGATCGTAAAAGCTGCTATGCTCGTCATCCTTGATAAGATCCGATTCTGTGGTTAATATAATCAACGAATCCAACAGTTCTTGTCCGATCATATCCATTTCCCTTTTTTATGAAACTTGATCTATTCTGTACGATCTTTGTATTGTGGAAAAAAGAATCAATAAATGAATTATTATTAATTATTATTATTATTAATAGAGAGCAAAGACTCGTTTTAATGCGCTTCAGCGCTGAAAATCGTAACTATATAATGCATCTCTTAAACAATGTCAAATATCGTGTATTATGATACACGTCAAAATCGGTTGATTCGTTGAAAAGTTATTGCCGTTCAGAAATTTCTAAAACAAGTTTTAATTTTTCTGTTTCATTTCTATGTATGAACTATCTACTTTACATGTATATCGCAAGAGCCGGGCCCTAGGCTACCGTACTTACCGCTTGGCATGTGGCAAACCTCGTAAGCCAGGCCCGTGGGGGGCCCGCGCACGCTAGGGCCTGGCTGGCAAACGCCACCTCGACTATATGGCCAGTCCGACGCTGCATACGGGTCTCTTGCGTGTCTTCAGCGTGAAGCGTTTAAAGCCATATATTATAATATATTTTTCATCGGTCATACCCCGAGTTGGTCGGGTTTGCGTGTTTTTGGGCCCCGGCACTAAAACTAAAGTACTAGGTTGGAATACTTACCTTCGATTCAATTTCAATAGTTTTTGCCACAATATCTGAACGTTAGTTTAATCTAAATTTTAACTCAGGCTAGTGATCCGCCTGAGTCCGAATATCACGGCCCAATTTAAAAATGATTAACATTGGTCATATTCTTTATCATCTCCGTTTGGTATTAATTTTTTTTTTTTGTTAGATGTTTTTCGTGGTATTTAGTGAAGATTGGTGTTCGACCGTGCCAGAATGCTGGATGGATATAAAATTGGAAAATTTGAGTTGGCCCCCTAAAGGGGAGAATCCTACAAGTGCTGCCATTAGAGAAGTTAAACCGAAGAAAGATTGGTTAACGATGAAATACTCCAAAGTGATGGGACCATATCGTATGTTATGTATAATAATTATATTCAGTTATTGTTAAATATTTAATAATTGTAGAAGTTTATATTGGTTTATATAAATTCTACTTTTATAAAAATATAAAATTATTTCAAACTTATTCACATTATGTTGTTCTAACGTGTTAAAAAATTTTTATTTTGATTCAGATAAATTTTTTATTGACAGAAACTTACGATACAGCTCGAGCCGTTGAAATTGCTGCGGTTGACTTCTCAACAAGCGATGAAGCTGCAGCTACTCCAAAACTTAAGAATGATGACATGTCCACTCAAAAACGTAGTAGAAAAATTCCAACACGCTATAAAAATGAGATGCCCGATAAAGATGAGTCATCCAGCGAAGTGTCACCCAGCGGTGATGCTGGAGAAAGTATTATATCAAACCTTCACTGATTCAATTTATATATGTATTTCTCTCAATACTTAATAATTTTACAGAAATTGACTCATTTATTGAAAGCAGTCCAAAAGCTTTCTTTCCATACAAATCAAATGAAGCCAATAATGACGATAATTATACAGAAACGCAAGAATTGGAATATCATGGTATTACCGAAACAAATACCGAAATAAAAAAAATCCCAAGTTGTAAGTATATATGGTCCAAAATAGTTTCGTATTGCATTAAGAACTTATTTTAATTTCAAATATTAACCAAAATATCCAGCTGAAAATGTGCTTCTGGAAATTCCAACTAATGTGTATATGGATGAGGCATCCAATCGTCCTACTCAAAATCAAATAAATGATACTGATCCTTCAAATAAAATATTGATTATATCGGACGAAAATTTTAGTGCTGCAAATCATTTAATTTGTTCTCAACATTGCTGTAGTATGATAGTTACTTTAATATTTTTTTCATGCATTTTTTAGTTATTTACTTTTTTTTTTTGCTTTATTAAATTGTAAAATTATTTTCCAATTTTTTTTATTATCCACTTACACAGTAAAAATGTAACGATTATATAAACAAAGCACGAGTCAGAATTAAAAATTTAAATATTTAACACTTTTGTGTGTTAATCGAATACGATATAATTTATAAAACCTATTTTGACAAAATGGAAACCCGACTTCAAAAATCAAATATTCTATAACAAAAAATGCACTAAAAAGTAAAAAGATAATTGCATATTCTTTTGCCAATTCTAGTTATTGTTATTTTTGGAGTCGGTGTCAGCATAGAGAAATTCACATAACTTTTGGACACCGCCTCCAAAAATAACAATAATTGTACATATATATTTAAAAACTTTTGCTTAGGTGACCTAAAATTGGCAAAAGAATATGCAATTATTTTTTTACTTTTTAGTGCATTTTTTGTTATAGAATATTTGATTTTTGAAGTCGGGTTTCCCTTTTGTCAAAATAGGTTTTCTTTCTCGCTTTTTAGTGACTTTGAAATTCTATAACTTATTTTATTTGTATAAATACGGGTAGACCAACTAAACGGCCTACTAACTTTTAGTGCATTTCTTTATAACACATTTTTTTTATCCGTTCTTTTTTTTTTTAATTTTTAGTGCATTTTTTCAGTTTTTTCTTACATGCATTTTGTTTTTTATTTTTGAGGTCGGTTTTTTTTGTAAAAAATTTTTTTGAGGTCGGTTTAAAAAAAATTTTTTATTTTCCCATTATGAATGAGTATACCCTTTCAAAAAAAAAAATTTCGCAGAAATCGGTTATCACATATAAAATGAGGATTTTCCTCGATTTCCCGGGGATCCCCTCATCAGAATGCGATTTGGTGCCAATGGGAAACCAAACTCCTTAAAACAAAAATTCAAAATCGGTTCATAAATGACGGAGTTCTGAGGTGACACACATTAAAAAAAAAAAAAACGAATTGAGAACCATCCTCCTTTTTGAAGTCGGGTTAAAAAGTGATCGAATGTTTATAAAATAAGTTAATATTTATCATAACTATAATATTTTTAAAAAAATTTTTACTGTGTATGTAAAATATATGTGCAAAATAAAAGGGAAGCGGGCGCAAAATGAGAACACTGTATCCCTCTAACAAAAATGTTTTTTTTTCTTCTAAAACGAAACAGATCCAAATAGAACAAGATTTCTTTTTTCATTTAATACAAATACATTTTTTTTGAAGACTTGACATTATCATGAACCAAACATATTTTTTTAAACCAAGAAATTTTTTTTTAGTTTCAAAAGATTTCTGTTGTAAGTATAATTCAAGATATGTTCTTCAAAACAATGTTTTTATTAAAAAATATTTTATTTTTAATAAATAATTTTCTTTCCGTATATATTTACGTCTAACCGTTTTAGACTGTTCATTCTCATAAAAATTCTTTATTTAACAATTATTACTTGGAATTAAAAAGAAGTAATGTAACCAAAAAAAAATCAGTCATTTTTTTAAAAATTTTACAAAACTAAAAATTGTTGGAAAATTATTTTGGGAGCGATAAACGACAATTAAGAGCTTCTTTCAAGAAAAAATATTTTAGTTTTGGGTAATCCATTTTGCTCCCTCCCTTTTACCACGATCTATTTCATGTTATTTCTATATATTCAACAACAGCTATAGGAATATTTTGTTATATCCACAGCTGCATGTAGTTTTAAACTGGATAAAATTTTACGCCTGCTTAACACACTAATATTAACTAATGAAATCGATATCTCTGATACACCTCGACCATCTCATATTAAATTACCTGAATTCCCAATTGATAATATAGAAATGTTGGAAAAGTTAAACAGCTTGTTGAATGAAAAAGAATCAGCACGCACACAATTTGTAAATATTTTTTTTTTCATCTTTGTATTTTTACTTCAGTTATTTATGAAATTTCTATTTTTCTTTTATACATCAGCTTTTCATAATTTCGTTCAAAATAATTCATATGTTATTGAGATTTATTTTCTTCACAGGTTCGAATAATACTATTACGACGAGGTCAAAACCCTCGGAAACAGGCTCGTGAAGTATTAAACTATATTTTGAGCGATGAATTTTGTCGTGTTCTATCCTGGAGTGGCCAAAAACATACAATAAAGGTGAAACATATGAAGTTCGCGGAAATTTTGATTGGTGAGTTGAAAATTTTATATATTCTTATATAAGTCGATTAATTCGATTTAAGAATTTATTTTTTACTTATTTGATAACTATCAGAGTGGCTCCCGCCTACGTTTTCAGCGATAAAAAAAATTTGAAAGTAATAATTTGAAAAAGTTAAATTAATTTTTCTAGTTTAACGGAGATTTATTATACTGTATATAATATTTGCTCAAAAAATTTAGGAAATTACTTTTTTTTCACTTTCATACCAACATTTTCAGTTTTTCATTGTTTTTGTCTATTCAAGCAATTTTTAAATGGTATTCTATCCTTTTTTTTCAAATTAGTTACAAAAAAATAAATTTCAACAAATTTTAGACAAAAAATTTGAAGAAAAAGAAAATTTCAATTAAAAAAAAAAAATTTTTTTATCATTATACAAAACAATTTTCGTTAAAAAAACATAATAAAAAATTTTTTTAAGTTTTGTCTACACGGAAAAACAAATCCTGTACTGCTAAAGGACTCTATGGTTGCTACAGGATCAGTCCTGTTACTGCTACAAGATTGTCCTATAGTAGTCATAGGATTAGTCCCGTAGCAGCTACAAATATTTCCCTATGTAAGATACAAAAGAAGTCTTAAATTTATTATTTTCTTTTACAGAGACAATAGTTAATGGTACTCAGTGTACAAATAAAACAATAGAGTCGGCAATCCAGGGATGGCTGCAGCATAGTGGCGATAGACTTCATTACGCATTAACCAAGAAAAATCCACCAAGTAGCCGCGCTTGTTAAGGCGCTCTATTTCGGAAAAGTCGGCTGCAGCCTGCCAATTCTAATCTACACACAAATTATGGAGGTTAGAAGGAGAACTATCACCGTGTTACAAAAAGTGTCCCCCAAATATAAGAAAATTCAGATGTTAATGAAGTAGAAAGACTATTTATTTAAGAAATTCCATGAATATAATAAACAATGAATTAGTGATCAATTTTCAAGTCACAATCAATTTGAAAAGTTAAAGGTAAAACAAAAATATATAACAAAATTATAATTAAGAAACTTAGAAAGTCATATATATTTCGATTAATGAATTTTGTTTAAAAAATAAGAATGTATTTATAAATATAAATTAAATAAATATTAATTTGAATATAAAATTTTTTTTTTAACCCCTATTTTTAGGAACCTTAAAATATTAATTTAGTCTTAAAGAACTCTTAAAAAAGACCTCTAGAAGAGGCCAGAATCAAGAACTCTTATGATCTCTTAAATAGGAGCTCTTGAAGAGGTCAGAATCAAGAACTCTTAAGATATCTTAAAAAGGAGCTCTTGAATAGGTCAGAATCAAGAACTCTTAAGATCTCTTAAATAGGAGCTCTTGAATAGGTCAGAATCAAGAACTCTTAAGATATCTTAAAAAGGAGCTCTTGAATAGGTCAGAATCCAGAACTCTTAAGATCTCTTAAATAGGAGCTCTTGAATAGGTCAGAATCAAGAATTCTTAAGATGTCTTAAAAAGCAGCTCTTGAATAGGTCAGAATCAAGAACTCTTAAAAAGTTGCTCTTGAATAGGTCAGAATCAAGAACTCTTAAGATCTCTTAAATAGGAGCTCTTGAAGAGGTCAGAATCAAGAACTCTTAAGATATCTTAAAAAGGAGCTCTTGAATAGGTCAGAATCAAGAATTCTTAAGATCTCTTAAAAAGTAGCTCTTGAAGAGGTCAGAATCAAGAACTCTTAAGATCTCTTAAAAAGAAGCTCGTAAAGAGGTCAGAATCAAGAACTCTTAAGATCTATTTTTTCGAAGTCAGAAAAAAATAGTTCATAAAGACTGAATAATGAAGTCTTCAGTAGTTCTTGAGGTGGCGCATTGGAAATCCTCATGAAGTCCTGAAGACCCCATTTGACGAAAAATTTAAGACGTCCAAATCTTTAATAAGAGCTCTTAAAGAACTTTTAAAGACGTCATATTGTTTACTGGGAAGTGACGTAAAATCCAACACGGCGGCCACCACAAATGGTGATTTATAATTTCCACATTATCCCCTATGATATGGGTATCAAATGAAAGGGCTTGATGGGTGAAACACAGTAAGTAAAGTGGCGTCATTCTGAAATCAATATGGCAGCCGCCGCAAAATGGCGATTTATCATTTCCATATTAACTATGGTATGGGCATGGATACTACACATGGATACCGAACTCCATGTAAACAAATAATTGGCAAAAAAAAGATGTCAGTAGTGTCGCTTCTACGCCGAAAAGTATAAGACGCGAGTTTTAATTGAAAAACATTACACATTTATAGTATTTTAAAAATTATTTGCAGTCCAAGTATTTTTTCAATTAAATACTTTTTTAATAAATGATACGTAATTTCAATTTTTCAATAAGGAATTAGTTGAAACAAATTGCATACTTCAAAATAATCACTACGAAATAAAACTTGTTACTTGCTTACTTCACCCCAATTTATTATACCATATTCACTTCGGTACGGATTGTAGTACGGATGAACAACTAGCGACGCCAGTAAAAAGGCATAAATAGTAAACATTAATATTACCATTTCGTTGCCATATTTTGCCAATTCTCCCATTTGAGTTCGGTATCCTTGTGTAGTATCCATGGGTATGGATATCAAATGAAAGGACTTGATGAGGGTAGGCGATTGTGTTGGGAAAAATTAGGGGGAGGGTGAAAATTAAAGATTTCCGACTTTTTACGAATGCAGTTTTTTAATTTCCAGCCTTTGCGCCTTTCTTTATATCCCAACTTATTTTCAACTAATATTGCAACTAATAAAGCGTGGAAATTGAAAAAAAAAAATTATATATATATATATATATATATATATATATATATATATATATACATATACATATACATATATATATATATATATATTTATATATACATATACATATATATATATATATATATATATATATATATATATATATATATACATATACATATATATATATATATATATATACATATACATATACATATATATATATATATATATATATATACATATATATATATATATATATATATATATATATATATATATATATTTACTAGCTGACCCGACAGATGTTGTCCTGTTTTTACTATGAATATTGAATTCGAATTGGTATAATTAATAAAAAATTATTATTATTCCGAAAACATATTGTTTATTATTCTAATGCTTTATGATACACAACATTTTCCGTTTTTTTTTCTAGCGACTTCATCAATTGTTGGCCCATTAAAACGTTGCGTATTGTCTTGCAGGCGTCTTATCGGCTTTGATGACATGCGGTCTAATGCGGTCGTGAATAAAGAAACCAATTCGTTGTGCTGATGGAAAAACATTTGAAGTTGTTCCACAATTGGTCTTTTCACCGAAGTGTTGTGTGCATAACGCTGATCGACTTGTCTTGCTGAATCGCCCATAAAATAAATTTGCAAAAATTTGTAGTCAATATCCTGCGTTCGCAATAAGGAACGTGTTAGATAATATATTTGACCCTAAATCTGCAAAGGTAAACATGTAATAAATAGATGTAATATAGGATATTGTATAGCAAATTGTTTGTACCACCATGTAGCTCTCCCATGTTGCTCTCAAAATACGTTCGCAGCACTCCTATTCCACCATCAACTTTTTTAAATACACTCACTTCTTTCTGCATTTGGAAATTTACCGAGCTACAAATGTGGTTTAAGCCATTTCAATTGATTCACCTTTTCAATTGATAGCTGCCAACGTATTTTGTATCAGACACGTGGTGGTAATATTTTATTGTTTTTCAATATACTTACCTTGAAACTTGGCTTAAATTTTTCTCGAATAACTTTTGTTGCGCCAAATGACGTCATTTGAAACCAATTATTTTATTGCTCGATATGAGTCAAAAAATGTTAAGAATCTGGCCTATTTCCCGGAACCAATGAATGTAGTGGCTCTTCTGGCGGTACTAGGCGCGCCAATTTGACTTGACCGCTCGCGCAACACAATCCAGGGGCTTCAATTTTAAACTTAAATGCCTTTCAATATTGACACGCAACGTTCATTGGTCCAATAACAACGATTTGCTGTGAACTGTAATAGATTTCCACATTAATTAAATGCAGCTCGAAGGGGGTTAAACGCAACATTTATATGTTGTTGATTTCGATTCCATGAGTGATCAAATTGAAATATAATATCTGATACGGTTTAAGTATTTGCAAAACTTAAATTTATTTATAATTTTTTTTTTTATAATTACTATGGAAACGACAATGAAAATTGACATTTGAAAATTAAAACAAAATTTTTATAGTCGTTCAGGACCGGGTCCAATTGTGTTTTCAAACCATCCAGGAACCCATTGAAATATACACACAAAATTTCATTCGAATCGGTCCATTCGTTTAGGAGGAGTTAGGTGACCATCACACGTACGGAAGAAATATATATATTAAGAAGATATTACATATACACATATCTATTTATAGGTGTATCTATTTATACGTACATCCGGTATACAAATATGACAGTATTTTATAAAAGAACTCTTAAGGTGCGGAATCATGCTGCCGCTCGTCGTTCGTTTTCAGCGACAAATTAGGTCACGTGGTACAATTTCGAATTTTCCGCCACTTCAAGAATTGTAGCGATAAAGCTGAAAAATCTTAACTTTGTCGCTGAGAAACGAAAACGAACGATGAAATAAATCCGGGTCGAAAAATCAATATATAATCTAAAGTAAATTCCATTTATTAATCTATTTTTTATTTCGCTTGTATTTTAAAAATTTATTCTTCAATTATTATGAGTTATTAATTGATTTTCCACGATTTGGTTTTTATTATTTACATTATTATTGCTATATCTTGAGGTTAGGAATAGAGAGTTCGCATTTTTACAACAAGCAGCCATGTTGAAGCTGCTGTTTGACGCTGCGTAACGCTGCGACTTGTCGCTACAATTCTTAAAGTGGCGGAAAATTTTAAATTGCACCACGTGACCTAAGTTGTCGCTGAAAACTAGTGACGAGCGACAGCATGAGGCCGTACCTTTTTATAGTGTATACCGGTCTCAAGTATTAAGAAATATGGATTGTATGTCTGCAATAACCGATGTGCTAGTAAACAAACACAGTGAGTACGTTCCATTAAACGCCCGCAACGATTGTAACACACTCTGTATCGTTCCACCTAAGGCCCGTGGTCATCGCGAGCGATCGCTCGACGTCATGGTGACGTCACTGTTCGCGACCGCGTCGCGCCTACTTCGCCAATACTAAATTGGTGGGTCAGAGTGGGCTTTCACCAAAACGGGACGGAAATTAAAAAAAAAACGATGGCGACGAAACAAATAACTTTTTACAATCCTGACACTGACAATGTGTGTGTTCGGTCGAACAAAGAAGTAAGAAATCTTAGTAAGATAGTCAGAATAAATATAATTTTGTTCTGAGCATCTGAGTCAGCGAGTTTCGGACTGGACACATTTTCTTTTGATTCTTAATCAGTGTTACCAGATATCTCGTTTAACAGTAGATCTACTGCTTTGTTAGTACATTTACTTTTTGTGTTAGTATATTTACCTTTTGAATAAATAAAAAAATTTTTGAATTTGTGTCATTTTTTTCAATTTTTTATAATAATAAATTTAAAACTCCCTAGTCGTACAAATACAAAATCAGTCATTACAGACCATATTCCATTATTTGAAATAATAGAATATGGTTCTGTAATTACTTTAAGGTATTATTTTATAATGGAATTTTAAACAATAAGTATTGCAATATATGACAAATAAAAAGAATTAATATTATTTAATACTTGAAGAAAAAAAATTCTATAATATATTAAATACTAATGTAATATAATTTTAATTATTCTGAATAAAATTATTTATTTCAAACTATTTAAATTGGAATTTTCACTTTTTGAATCCACCAAAAGACAGCGGTAGATTCAAAAAGTGAAAATTCCAATTTAAATAGTTTGAAATAAATACTTTTATTCAGAATAATTAAAATTATATTACATTAGTATTTAATATATTATAGAATTTTTTTTCTTCAAGTATGAAATAATATTAATTCTTTGTATTTATCATATATTGCATTACTTATTGTTTAAAATCCCATTATAAAATAATACCTTAAAGTAATTACAGAACCATATTCCATTATTTCAAATAATGGAATATGGTCTGTAATGATTGCTGTTGTATTTGTACGACTAGGGAGTTTTAAATTTATTATTATTATAAAAAAATGGCACAAATTCAAAATTTTTTTATTTACTCAAAAAATTTCAAAAAAATGGTAGAACGGTAGAAATACTAAAAAAGCGGTAGATCTACCGTTAAACGGGATATCTGGCAACACTGCCCCTGATGTAGGTACTAAGTAAAATGGCGGCATAAGAAAAGTTTCTTAGTAAGCATAAAGTGTCCTGGCCGACGACTAAGTAAGATAATCTGGCTATCTTACTAAGATTACTAACTTCTTATTTCGGCCAACCACGACCAATGATTGCAGTGGAAATGGCAGTGTCAGTGGAGGATGCGAGACTTGCCAAAAATGGCAAATGGCCTCTTAATTTTACAGATAAAATAATATTTCTCAATCGAATATCTTTTGTTGGGGAAAAAAATATTTTTCTTAACCTAACCTAAAAAAATGGAACATATAAAACTTCGTATTTTTTAAATATCAATATAAATAATTATTTAATATTTTGTTTCATTCAATTCTAATTATTTACTCTAATCCATGCGGAATATTTATTCACAACCCTTACAGCTGCACGTTTTCACCATGCCGCCATATTGCGAGCATACAGCGCTCAAGATGTGCGTTCCACCTATAACATTCGCTTACAACGTCCGCGGCCTTTTAACGTTAGTGGAACGGCAAGTTAAGCGGTCGTGGTCGAGGGCGTTGCGGGCGTTAAGTGGAACGTACCCAGTATAAACGATTCTCATTAATGTTAAGTTAGAAGCTAACGATAACATTTAGTTAAGAAAAACCTATAATAGTTTGATAGTAATTAATTGAATCATTGTTAATGTTAATATCGGCAAATTATTCCAAATTAACAATTAATGGCTTTCCCGCAACCCAACGTTCAACGAGGTTAGATTAATGTATTTTACAAATTGATAATTTATATTAAAATATTATGTGCAAGTAATATAATCGATTGTTATAGAATTAGCTAATAGAAAAATATTGGAGGAACTTCAATTAAAAAAACAACTACTCCTAAAACAAGGTGTACCAGCTACTCCAAGCACAAATAATTTAACAACATCTCTTGGACCTTCATTAATCACAACTGGGGGCTCTACAAATCAAGTATTATTAGTCAATGTCGTATTATTAATCAATTATCTATATTTAAAAAAAAATTTTTGTTTAGGCGGGATCAGTTACAACAGAAGCACATTCGTTATCATCCGCTCAAAGAGCAGCTTTACATAGTGCTCATACACAATCTGCAGGATATTTCATAACACAGGATAGTTCATTTGGCAATTTAATTCTACCCGTATTACCTAGATTTGACGTTAAATAAATAAAAATATTTTAATTATGTATCCATGTATGAAACTACGTCGTTTAGAAGAACATCTCCAGGATATTGAAGTGTTTAAAAGGCCAAAAATTTTATTAGAACAATATCCAACACCTCCTCATCTAGCATCTCATATGCTTCATACAATGCAGGTATATTTTCAAGAAGACGTTTTCGGACATCATGTATTTAGCGCGAGTATAAAACTTTGTTTAAGGCGTTACGTACACTCAAAGGGGTGATAAAATGAACATTTTCAAGAATGGTTTTTGGACTGTTGTATAAAGTTTTTTATCTAATTCACAATAGTTTTTACACAATATTTTTAGTCACTTTAACGAAAATTTCAAATAAAAGTTTTAATTCAAGACCAAGTTATCAACTAGATTGTTGACCCATCCTACAAATAGTGCTTCGCAGTGATCATCATTACTTGGAAATAAAATTTTGGGAAAAATAGTATTGATATGTGTTTTTCTCATAATTATTATAGAAAAAAATGTATGCGGGATAAAAGTTTTGAGAATGGTTGCTCGGCTGTCGGATCAGGTTCTCGCAAGGTTGCCTAGGCAAGTGATTGAAATTAATATATGTACTACTTTTCGGAAATTTTTATCCCCTAATCAAATGGGAACCGTGTTTTACAGTCGCCGTTCTTACAAGCAATCAATTATTAATTTAATATATTATCTAATCCTTAATTGAAGCTAATTTTCAAATTTAGCAAAATAGTGGCCTCGTAAAGTGTAATTATGGATTTCGAAGAGAACAAACGCTCGTTAATTTATTTAAAAAAAATCCTTTGACTAAGAATCAGCTTTTATTCCTAGATTTTGCTATATAAATTTCAAAAAATCCGCCGGAGAGTTTTTGAAATACATTGGTTAGCGTTTTCAGAAAAACGCGTTTAAAGTTTACACTAAGTTTATAAATACAATTACAATTTATTAACATCGTCATTAACTTTAAAACTATTCAACTTGAAAATTTCACAGAACCTTTTTGAAATATTGTACTTTGAAAAAAATTTTCAGTGCACATAACCCCTTATAGAAACAGTTGAACAGGTAACGGCTTCCTACGATTCAAGAGTTAACATATTTCCTTAGCTGAATAAACACTGATGTTCAAATATCGTCAACCAGTATTTGGTACATTTTGTTGTAATCGCGTTTTTTTAAATATATTATTCTTTCAGTCAACTTACGGAGATATTAGTGATAAACTTGTGGCAGATTTAGGGTGTGGTTGTGGATCACTGACAATAGGCGCTGCTGTATTGAACGCATCACATGTCGTTGGATTTGATATTGATTATAATGCACTGGAAATACTATTTGATAATATTCAACATCAAGATATTACGAACATTGAAGTTATTAATACGGATGTACTCGATATACCAGAAAGGTATAATTTCTTCCCATACTCCTTAAATTTTATAATTTGCACTCCTGTTCATAAAACTTGAACCATTTGAAACATTCTAAGTGTTACTGTAGATAATATAATACATATATTTATTAAATATATACGCTTAAAATGTGGCTTACTGGTTCAATCGTTATGAACGGGAGTGTATATGGTCTTGTTTTATTTAACGCATACATGGCCATAAAAGGAGCTCTCATTTGTCAAAATTTGATTGTTGATTTGTGTCTTATATAAATAATAGGGACAACTTTTGTCTGAAGCAGTTTTTCGAAAATCGAATGGATAAAGCTTAAATCAATTATAAAATTTAAAAAAATTTGCGCTGCTTTTGTGGCTTATAGTACAAAGAGTTCACAAATTTGTTTATTTTTCCCAAATATTATAGACAAAAAAGAATTGTATAATCGAACTTTTTCGAAAACCGAATGAATAAAGCACAAATCAATTATAAAATTTTGAAAAATGTGCGCTACTTTTGTGGCTTATAGTACAAAGAAAGAAGTAATTGCTATAAAGAGTTCACAAATTTGTTTATTTTTCCTAAATATTATAGTCATTAAAAAAAATTGTAGAAACGAATGCAGGATTGAAAATGCAGCTGCCCGATTACAATTTGGTTAGCAGGTGTATTACTGTAGATTTTAGCGAATTTCCTGAAGGGAAATAGTGCTATTGGTCTCGTACCGACTTCAAAATTTTGCAAAAATTTCTTCAAATGTCCATCGATCCTACCTAGTAGATGTCGAAAATCACCATCTGTAAAATTTATATATATATACATGTGTCTGACTCTAGCAGTCACAATTTTAATCTGATTGGAATGAAATTTGGTATTTGAGGCGCTTTTGATATTCAATAGGTCATGTTCGTTAATGGGTAAAATCGGACAAGGGGAAAGGGGGGTTTAAAGGGAGGGGAAACCAAAATTTGGCATATCTCCCTTAATAATCTCAAAATCGAAAAATTTATAAGAAGTAAAGTTGTAGGTACTAAGTTTTACTGTAATTTTGCTTCTTATCATTTTTTCTGTTACACTAATATTTACAGATATATTACACTAATATTTACGGAATACCACATTTTTACAATACATTTTAAAAATTATGCCTCGCGGTGATCATCAATAGCAGTTCTTTCTCACTGGTTTCTAATGTGTACAAAGATATTTAAAATTTTAACTTTCAATCTTAAACTGTAAATATTATATAATAGGAAAAATGATATATATATATTAGTGATGTAACGAATATTCGCATATTTTTTGACATTCGCAAGAAACGATGCGAATATTTGGCGAATGAATTTTACAAACAAAAAGGAAATTATGTATCGATGAATATGGAATTATAATACTGATAATTACAACTGATAAGATTTATTTATTTTTTATTTACTTATATTTGAATAAAAAAATGATTATGGAACAGTTTTGAGGTAGGCAACCAAATTAAAAATACTTTCTCGTTTGTTTTTGTTATTCACTTGAATATATTTGCTTTAGATCGGTTTTGGTACATTGTCGCGAAGAGGACGGCTTTTTATTTCGTCATATTCATTTTTATGTTTAGCTTTTAGATGATTTCGCATAGCACTAGTGGTCCTTACTTTGCGAGAGTGTTTTTTATCGCACAACTTGCATTTCACATATTCAGCGTCATAAATTGTGAAATAAGTCCAAACTTCACTAAAATGTGCTTTACTTATGTTTTTATATCACTTTGTCACTTTTGAATAACAGTTAAATTTGACAAATGCAATAATACTAAGGACGTTCCAGCACTGTGTTATGCAATCTCGACAACAAATCGGTTTGATTTTATTATAGCACAAATACATAAACACACATATACAACACATAGACAAAGACACTGTTCACACAAACAAAATAATATTATTGTGAAGAAAATAAATAAATTTAAACTTATATTTATTATATTTCGAAAACAAAACGGTAACACACGATTTTTTTTTAAAATTTATATAATAAATATTTAGCTTTACTCTCCTAGTTTTTTTTTTTTTAATTCTGTCGAGTATTTTTTCTAATACAACAGATAACAGATGATAACTTTGATATTAATTATATCGTGTTCTAAACGGTCAAAAATTCTGAAACTTGAGATTTATTAGAAAACATTATTTTTAACCTGTGAAAAAAAAAAGAGCAAAATCTGTCGAAAAGTGGTGGTATGCTGAAACATCCTTTTGAAAATCAACATTCGCATTCGCGAATATTGGAGATAAATATTCGCATTCGCGAATGTGAAAAATCCAACATTCGTTACATCACTAATATATATATATATATATATATATATATGTATATATATATATATGTACATATATATATATATATATATATATATATATATATATATAAATTTTAAATTGATGGTCATTTTTAACATCTATTCGGTAGGATGGATGGACATTTGAAGAAATTTTTACGAAATTCCATCATCGGTACAAAAACAATAGCTGCATTTCCTTCGAAAATTCGCTAAAATTAATTATTTATAAACAAAAAACCTTTGTTACAAAAAAAGTTTTTTGATTTAGGACTATTAATACGTTGAATAGGCTGTGTAAAAAAATCCGCCCACTAGTTTATAAAGTACAATAGTTACTGTTTTAAAAATTTATTTTTGAGAAAAACGCGTTTTAAGTTTTTCACTTAAACTGAAACAATTTGCTGTCTGAAATTTTATATTTCCATCACACTTTTAACACTTAACATGGATAGAAATCGAGTAAAATACCGTAATCAAGTTCAAAATTAAAATTTTCCATTTTTTGAAAATTCGTAAAGTTTTGAAAATGCACGTAACTCCTTAATAAAGTTAAAATGGCTTCTGTATTACTTACACATATATTGAAATTCATTATGTAACAAGATTCGAAAATAAACACAAATCTGATAACTTGAAAATTCAGTTTTTTTGTAAAATTTAAATCGCATAACTCCAAAATCTGTGAACATAAAACGAAACTGATAGTAAAGCGAATTTTTGGGTGGTAATTTTAGTTAATAAGAAAGCCAATTTGCATATTGCAGTGTATCAGTGGTCAACGGGTGTATATGAACTTTTATTTCTAAATTTCCATTACATTATTCAAATTTTAGGTTTACTCAAGTATTTGACACAGTTATAATGAATCCACCATTTGGTACAAAACAAAATGTTGGTATTGATATTAAATTTTTAAAAACTGCATTCAAAATTACAAATAATACTGTTTATTCATTACACAAAACATCCACCAGGTACTCAAAACAATTATCATGCTGCAAATAGCTATTTCTTTTGCTTTTCTTCTTTAGTTTCCAAATGGCTTCTAGCTACTTAATATTATAGTTACTTTTCTTAGCTAAATCAATTTTGTTAAAAAAACTTTTTAATTATCATTATTTTAATTTTAGAGCGCATGTGTTGAAAACAGCAAAAAGCTGCGATGTCGATGCTGAAGTTTTAGCAAAATTACGATATGATCTACCAGCCACATATCGATTTCATAAAAAATTTGTTGTTGATATTGAAGTTGATTTTTTTCGTTTTACAATTCAATAATATTGTCATAATAATTTATTGTATCATTTTCTATGTTTTTTAGTAATTATAAACTACTTTTAATTGAATACCTGTTTACTTATATATACTTAGATATTATTTTATTTAAATTATCAGCGCGTATAACCTTTCAGCCTAAGTAAATCATATTTATCACGACTTATTTATTAAGTTGTTATATCCTGGGGGATATTGGCCGTTGTGGGAAGTTGAAATAAACAAAGTGCTTTTCCATTACATTAATTACGTTTATTCACATTCATCTAGGCTTGGGTAAAAAATATCGATATTTTTTGAGAAAATAATCGATATATATCGTCGACATTTTAAATCTCAAAATATCGATATTCGATAATTATTTCCGAGTATCAAATTCGATATTTTTTTAAGAGCTCAGTACATACATACGTACTCAAAACAACAAATTCCGGCAATGAAACTGATGATGCTGCGTATTTTAATAAAAATAAAACTAATAAAACTGCCAGGATGTGTTTATTTTTTTCACTCTTGAATATTTTGACAGTACTTTTAGGTAACCATCACTTTGGGTAAAAATATCGAAATATCGATATTTTTTACTCTACATATATCGATAACTTTTAAAAATATCGATACGATATATATCGATATATTTTTTTATTTGCCCATCCCTACATTCATCTGTCTTCATATTAGTCCACTGAACTCACAGTAATCATGACAGGAGAAGGGCATCTTTATATCGCCTGACGTTAGCAGTATATAACAACTCTTCCTCCGTCAATTTGTTACTGTGTTCTACAACAATTATATAAAATGATTATTGATAAATTAACATTGAAATTCTAACTTTGATATAATATGTAAAAGAAAATAAATAAATAATTTGGAAAATAAATCTTATTGAAAAGAAAATTAAATTATTTGTAATATTTTAAGTATCCCTCTGCGAATTTTCTTGCCGGTTTAATGGTTCTTTTCGGCCTTGGGGTTCCTTTGGATGAACAGCCGGTAATATTTAACTTATCATAATTTACTGGTGGTGCTCGCCGACCATCAGAATCCGATGGAATTGTACTTGTTTCATCGGTGTACGAATGGTGTTCACTGCCGCTACCAATTATGGATGTTTTTGACTCTTCTTGGTTGGCATCTTCACAATTGGCGTTATCCGAAACTGTATGTTCCTTTGTCGGTGCATTGATATCATAGTGATCTGAATTGAAATATGTGTCATCGTGATTTGTTTTAGGGGTTATTGATTGACCGATTTTTCGTATTTGGTCAACATGGCACCTCCAAGTCCTTCCATCACCAATCTTCACTATGTAATATAATTTCCCGATTATTTTGGTTATTTCTGCGAAGTACCATTTTTTGTTAGGTAATTTCTCACGGCAACTTTTTCTCTCACATTGAAGGTTCTTCGGACATTTTGGTCAAGTTGGTTGCTTTTATTGTTGTTTGGGATCACAATGTCTAATCGTGACCTTATTTGTCTACCTAGCATTAAAGTTGCTGGCGACTTTCCGGTAGCGGGATGTATAGCTTGGCGATCAGCGAGTAGAATGTTAGCTAGTTCTATTTCAAGATCAGTTTTGCTACAATTTGTACATTTAATTTTATTTTTTATGGTTTCTACATACCTTTCAGCTTGGCCATTTGTTGCTGGGCGATATGGAGCTCCTTGTTTGTGAACAATTCCGTTAGATTTTAGAAATTCTTTGAATTCATTTGATGTGAATTGTGTACCCCAGTCACTTACAAAAACTGAAGGAATGCCCCAAGTAGCAAATATGTCCCTGCATTTTCGGATGGTCGTTTCGGTTGTGATGTTTGGTATAATACGTACTTCTGGCCATTTCAAGAATGCGTCGACTAGAATGAAGAAATATCTCCCCATAAATGGTCCCATAAAATCGGCGTGGACTCTATCAATAGCTTTTCCAGGTGTTTCCCAGCAATGAATCGGGTCGTTTTTCTGCGGTTCTGGGCGTACTGATTGACAATTTTTACAATTCGGTACTAAATTTTCCATATCTCTGTCCATACCGTTCCACCAGCAGTAACCTCTAGCTACTGACTTCATTTTTGTAATACCAAAGTGTGCTGTGTGTAATTCGTTTAGTACTCTTTTTCGTAAAGTTTTTGGAATGTAAACTCTGATACCACGTAATAAACAATTTTGTTGGATTGTGAATTCTTTTTGATCGATTCCAAATCTATGTTTACCATCACAATCTCTACCATGTTTTAAAGAAAATATTAAAACTTTGACTTCATCATCTTCTAAAGTTGCTTTTCCCAATTCTTCAACAGTCACTGGTAAATTTTAAATTAGATTTATTTCGATGAGACCAATTTCTTCCATTTCTTGTTTTGTATCCTTGATTGGTAAACGTGATATTGCATCTGCGTTAGCGTTTTCTGCGGATTTTTTGTATCGAATCTCATAATTGAAAGATTCAAAAAAATATTGCGTAGTGCTGCATTCGGGTAGCTGACAAAGTAGGTAAACCTTTGTTTAGTGAAAATATTTGTGATAGGGGCTTATTATCTGTTACAAGAATGAATTTTCTGCCGTAAATGTATTATTAGAATTTTTTTATTCCAAATATAATGGTATATGCTTCTCGATCTATTTGGCTGTACTTCTGTTGAGTTTTATTCAATGTTTGTCACGCATATTGTATTGGTTTTTCATTACCATCCGGAAATTGGTGACTTAGTACACAACCTACCCCTACTGGTGATGCATCAACTGCTAGTATTAATGGCAGTTTTGGATCGTAATGAACAAGTATTGTGTCAGATTGCATTATTTCTTTGATCTTATTGAAGCTTTGTTCGCACTTTTCCGTCCATTCAAATGTGATGTCGGTTTTTAATAGGTTGTTTATCGGATATATAATAGTACTGAGGTTGGGTACAAATCGACCGTAGTAATTAATTAAGCCCAAAAATGATCGTACTTCATCTTTATTTTGTGGTATTGGCATTTCTTGTATAGCTTGGATTTTGTCTTGTATTTTTCGTATCCCATTTTTATCTATAACATAACCACAGTGTGTTATTCTGTCGGCCATGAAATCAGATTTTTCTAGGTTTACTCGCATGTTATATTCACCTAATCTTTGGAATAATTTCTCCTTTCGTAATGTAGTTGATCGTTTGGAGCTGTAACCCGGATGTCATCTTGGAAGACTACGATGCCATGAATACCTTTGACGATTGATTCCATTTTATTTTGGAATTTAGCTGCAGCTGGTGATACGTCAAACATTAATCTTTTTGGTTGAAATAACCCTTTATGAGTGTTTAATGTTAGGTATTCTCTGTACTGTTTATGTACTTCCATATGTAGGTATGCTTGATTCAAATCGATTTTCGAATATTTGTCGCCTCCTGACAATGAAGCGAAAAGTTCGTCTATCGTGGGTAATGGATATATAATAACACGGTAGTCGCCACAAATTCTTACGTCGCCATTGCTCTTTGGAACGGCTACAATTGGAGTAGCCCATTTGCTGGTTTCTACTTTTTCAAAGATATCATTGGCTACCAATTTGTCTAATTTTTTCTCGACTTTTTTCATCATTGAAAATGGCAGTTTACTTCTTATGAAAATTGGAGTGACATTTTCTTTGACATGAATGACTGCTTCCATTCCTTTAATTTTTCCGATTGTTTTGGAGAATAAATGTTCATATTTTTTTACCAATGGTTCTAATCATTTTGAAATATTTTTTTGATTTATCGATGAAATTATGTTTTCTTTTATTATGTTTTTCCAACGGATGTGTATTTGTCGTAGCCACTCGCACCAAGTAGTGGCACTCGGTTAGATTCAACAATGAATATTTTTAATTTTTTTACGTTACCATTTGATTTGACGTTGACGTATATGAAACCGTAACATTTGATTTTTATACCACAATAGGTATAAAAATCAAATGTTACGGTTCCGCATCGTTTTGGTGAATTGGCAGTTTTCCAAAGAATTTTTTTGCGTCCGTTTTGCTGATTACTGTCACGAGTGCACCCGTATCAATTTTAAAAGAAATAAGTTTATTATTTATATTTAATTTGCAAAACAATTTTGACCGAAATTCATTGTTGGTTTTACTCCCTGTTATTTGTAGTAGTTCATCGACGGTTTGTTGGTCACTGTCTTCATTACATTTCAAATTTTGCCCCTATTCCTAGAACATTTATTTGTATTTTATAAATACGTATTTCGACTACTATGTAGTCATCATCAGTATGAATTAGCTAATTCATACATTGTAGTCGAAATACGTATTTATAAAATACAAACAAATGTTCTAGGAATAGGGGCAAAATTTGAAATGTAATTTCAAAAAACCTAGAATTCTCTTTGATTATTTTAATAATCTTTACTGTCTTCATTGTTTTCTTCGAGTAGATTCGTTTGGTTTTGTTTTTGTAATTGCATGCAAACTTTTTTCAGATGACCTACGCGTTGACAGAACCCGCATTTAGTGTTTTTGTGAAAGCATTTGTCGGCTCTGTGGTTTGAATCACCACATCGGTAGCAACAATTTTTTATCGGAAAACCTTGTTTAAATTTTTTGTTTGTTTTCCGGTTGTTTTTCTGATTGAGTTTTCTTTTTTTCCTTAATTTTTACAAAATTTACATCTTCGTTGATCGAGTACCCATTTCGGTGCCTGCTTTTTCGGAAAGTTCAATAGCTGTAGCTTTACCTTGAGCATTTTGTAGTGTTAATTTCTTTCTTCGAGTAAACGATTTTGAATTCGTTGTGTGCGTAGGCCAAAAACAAACTGGTTTCTTATGGCTGTATCCCTGTATGTGCCAAAATTACATTTTTCTCAGGCTAATCAAGAATTCGTTGCATGATTCATTTTTTTTTTGTTTGCGAAGGTGAAATTTATAATTTTCAACTATTTCTAGGAGTTTTGGTTCATAAAATTAGTGTTAACTATTTCTTGGTATGTTTTGCTGTTAGGTTTTTGTGGAGTAAGTTTATCGCAAAGTGTATCGTAGGTTTCAGCGCCCATTTAATGGATTAATAGGTGCTTTTTTTCTCTTCTGCAACTTCGAATAATTCAAAAGCAGCTTCAATTCTTTCAATCCATCTTGACCACGAAGTGTACTTGTCGTATGGTTCAATATTGAAAGGTGCAGATATATTTTTTAGAAATATTGTTTGCATTCTATCCTCTTCACTCATTTTTGATAATGCAATTTTTCGGAATAATTGTATTTACAATGCAATTTTCTTGTAGTGAATAACGTGTTTGTTGCGTTTTGTGATGTAGTTTATTGTATATCACCACGTGTTTTACTTAACCTTGTGGAGGTTGTGTTGAAATAAATAATATCACGTAATAATTGGTTTTAGATCACAATTTAACAGTAAAATATAATAATGATAATATAAGATGTATGTTACAAGATGATGTCTATAACTTATTATGTACCATAGAGATATCGTATCTATGACTATGTCAACAACACTTTTTATATGTTGACTATGCTAACACCACAGGACTTCCCTGCCAGTGACAACGTTATCCAGAAATTTAGCTGGAAAGTGAACTTAACATCCGGCCCGGGTAGTTACTTGTTCAGGAGGCTCCAAGGTGGGTGTAGTTGATTTAGTAGTTTGGATGGGTTTGACAGTCGTATCGTCAGTCACCGCTGGTGTGTTCGCTACTAAGTCTGGAATGTTTGTGTCTGATTCATTAAGCATATAAGCTGGTTTAAGTCTGTCAATTGAAATATTACAGGATTTGTCTTTAATTAAAATTGTAAAATATTTATCAAATTACGATGTGACTTTATAAGGTCCGTTGTAAGCTGGTTGAAGGGGTTTACGAACACCGTCCTGTCTTACAAAAACGAAATCAGTTTTAGATAAATGTGGATGTATGTATGATGAATGATTACCATGAACGATTGGTTTAGTGGGCTTAAATTGATCAATATTGTTCCTAAGTCGGGTAATAAATGAATCCGAATCATTAGGAGCAATACTATTCTTACTGTAAATGAGTTCGCCTGGGAGTCTGATCGTATTACCGTATGTCATTTCTGCAGATCACGCCTATAAATCAGAAATAATACACGTGCGCAATCCTAGTAATACGATTGGTAGCTTATCTACCCAGTTTTCCCTGCCCAATAGGTGGCATTTAATTGCGGTTTTGAGGGAACTGTGCCAGCGTTCAAGTTTTCCGTTTGCTGACGGATGATAAGCTGTAGTTCGTATGCGTTGAGTGCCTAATAGGATGGCGAGAGATTGAAAGAGTGAGGATTCAAATTGTGCGTCTCTGCCCGTAGTAATTTTCTCTGGTGCTCCAAATCTAGCAATCCATCCTTTAAAGAAGGCATTAGCTAAATTCTCGGAGGTAACATCAGTAACAGGTATGGCTTCCGACCATCGCGAAGCACGATCAATTAGTGTGGCACAGTACCTGTAATCTTTAGACGGAGGAAGAGGTCCTACCATGTCTAAATGAATATGAGAAAATCTAGAATCGGGTATTTCGAAATGACCGATTGGGCTTTTAGTATGTCGTCAGACTTTGGTACGTTGTCATTGAAGGCAACTACGGGACCAATTTATACAGTCTTTTTGCATGCCTGGCCAAACAAAGCGTTGTTGTACCATTTTAGTATTAGTTTTAATGCCTGGATGAGATAGGTTGTGAATTGAATCAAAAACAGTTTTCCTAAAACCTTTTGGGATAAATGGACGTGGCTTACCAGTTGATACATCACACATTAGCGGTAGTTTACTAAAGTCTGTAATGATCTTTGATAATTTAAGAGAAGTGTTAGAACTTGAAATAAACTGTTGAAGTTCCAAATCTGTTTGCTGAGCATGTAAGATATCCGAATACGGAACTGATAAGGGTATTGTAATTGCGTCAACACGGCTCAAAAAATCAGCCACTATATTCGCTTGACCTGAAATGTGACGAATATCTGTCGTAAATTGTGCTACAAAATCTAGATGTCTAGCTTGACGCGACGATGCTTTTTCAGGTTTTTGTTTGAAACAGTAAGTTAGAGGTTTGTGATCAGTAAACAAAGTAAAAGTTCGACTCTCTAATAAATAAAGAAAGTGTTTGATAAGTACGCGGCTAAAAGTTCTCTGTCATACGTGCTAATGGTTCATATGCACCATTGCAAAATTGTTGTACTACCCCGCCTACACATTTTTCAGAAGCGTCAACCATCAAGGCTTTTGGAAGATCCGGCGTTGGGTGTGCTAAAAGAGCGGCATTAGAAAGTTCAGATTTGAGTTTTTTGAATGCACTTTCTGTAGCAGAAGTCCAATTAATAGCGTTTTTATCGATTCCTCCGGACTGAGTAATTAAATTCTGTAAAATAGATTGTGTCTCGGCTGTATGTGGGAGGCAGCGGCGGTAATAATTAATTGTACCTAAAAATCGTCTAAGGTCACGAATTGTCTTTGGAGTTGGCATACCTTCTTTATTTATAAGGTAACTTAAGAATGAAACTTCCGGTTGTCCCCAGATACATTTGGATGCATTTATGCTGATTCCGAAAGACTCTAGTCTTTTGAACAACATTTGCAACTGTTCACGATGTTCGATTTCCGAAGAGGACGCTACTAGAATATCGTCTAAATAGAAGTAACAGAAATCGAAATCTTTTAGGACGTTGTGTATAAATCTCTGAAAACTTTGCGCTGCGTTTCAGAGTCCGAACGGAAGGACAAGGAATTTGAATAAGCCGAAAGGTGTAATGACAGCAGTTTTTGGAATGTCGGCTTCCTCGACCCGTATCTGATTGAAGGCTCGAATCAGATCTATCTTCGAAAAAATTGTCTTACCATACAAAAAATTATTAAAATCTTGTATATGAAGAATAGGATATCGATCAGGAAAAGTAACAGCGTTTAGATTCCTGGTATCCCCACAAGGTCTCCAGTTTCCATTAGCTTTTTGTACAAGATGGAGAGGGCTTGACCAATTGCTTTCTGACGGTCTGCATACACCTAATTCCATCATAAGTGAGAATTCACGTTTGGCGATGGTTAATTTGTCAGGTGGCAGTCTTCGAGCTTTGGCTGTCACTGGCGGTCCATTAGTTAATATGTGATGTGTAACCGAATGTTTGATGTTTTTTACAAATGAAGACACCCATCACCCGTCATTGTAGGAAACTTCAGTAAAATATCTGAAAATTTACAAAAATTAATAATAGTTGAAATTCGTGTTGAATTGTTGGAGATTTGTCCAATTGAAGACCATGAAGTTATGTTGTCGACTAGCCTTCGATTGTGAATATCGACCATTAAATTGAAATGTTTTAAAAAATCAGCACCAAAAATGGGCTTGTCCCGGATGCGATGGTAAATAACCACTTAAACTGTCTTCTAAGTCCTAAATTAAGTTCCAGTAAACGTTCGCCGTATGTATTGATTTCTGTACCATTTGCAGCGAATAATGTAAATTCTGAAGGTTTGTATTTAGTTTTAGTTAAGGGAGGAATTACGGAAATATCAGCTCCTGTATCAATCAGGAAACGTGTTCCCGTAATTTTATCCGAGATAAAAAGACGGTTTAGGTTTACGTCATTGAGTACCGTGATTCTCAACGACACGTCTCATTTCCCTGGTTAATTTCATTATAATCATGCAAGGATTTGATGCTCTTTTTGAGCGTGAGTTGGATCGGCTGCGACTATTTCTAGTACGGTTTGTTTTAAATTTTAGTTCTCGAACTTGTTGGGTAAGTTGAGATATTTGTTTTTGAAGATTATTAATCTCAGTGTTTGAATGTTGAGTATTGACTGAAGAAACATGATAATTAGCTGGGGCGATTTCAGTAATTTTGTCACCATTTCTGCTAATTTACTAATAGTTTCTTCACTGACAGCAACAATTGATCGAACATTGGTAGGTAATATTAGTAAAAACATTGATTTTAAAAATTCGTCATTGACTTTACCATTTGTAGTTCAGCAAAGTTAAACATGAAAAGGCGGTCGTGCTTGCAAAAGGTCCGGTCGTTCTGAATTTTTTATATGTTGTTAGGACCTAAACCAATATTAAAAAACCAGATTTGCAATTTCCAAAGTGTTGTGCTAGCGGCGGAGTACCCAAAAAACCATGAAATTTTGGGACTTTTTTCAGTTTTTGCTCAATATCTCAGTGAAGGAAGGGTCTGACCGGTATAGACATCCTATACAATTTTAAAGTAGACTAAATTTTCAACAATTTGAGATTAAAACAAGCTCTATACAGCTATTGGTTCCTATGATACAGTTCTTAGAAAATAGGCCTTTTTTTTCCAAAAAGTGAAATTTTTTCGAAATGGTTACTTGTTTCGTAAAATATCTTTTAAAATACGCATCCCACGTCAAATATTTATGTATAAACTTGTAGTAAATTTAATTAGCTTTCATTTGAGATCAAACTTGTACCTGTATGCCCAGCGGTTCTCTCAAAAACGGCAGATAACCAAAAACAGTTATAAGTTTTAACCAGCACAGAGCACATATTTACCAGATGTTTGTATCCATATTTTCGGTAAAAGTAGGCACAAATTGCAATCAGAAGGAAGGAAACAAAAGATCGAGGTCGTACAGCAGTTATCAGAACATGAGAAAATGACACACACTTCTTCTTCCATGCTTCAAGGGGCCACGCTTGTTTTTGAGTACAACAGTCTCAAAAAATAGCTGTATTGAGTGTCCCTTTGTTGGAGCCCATCTCCACTATGACTATGTGATCGACAAAATGTTTTTGGAAGTGAATTTCTGTTGTTCTCACATCAGGGATACAACCACCCTAAATTTGCTGCAGAAGGTGTGATAAAGAAAACTGGAATTCATCTCTGTTTTCCAACAGGTAATCGTACACACAATCCATCGCTTCTTCAGTATTACCGGTTAGACGATACCCTCTTTTATTCCTAGTAGCAGGTGGTAATCTAAACAGGCTCCTGTAGCACAATCTGTGGTACGCCCCGTCTGCAGCAACCAGGTCGTCAATGGCGAGGAGGCGCTCATATTGTGCTACAGGAGCCTGTTTAGATTACCACCTGCTACTGGGAATAATGATCATAATAATAATAATTTATTATACCAGAAATGATGTACAAATGTAATACATATTGGTTCGTCATATATTCCTAACATAATAGGTTGTTAGAAAAAAATTCATCCACATTATATGGACAATGATCGAGCAGTAAATTCATGCAGGCTGTTTCAAAATTTCTTTGGTTACATTCAAGCTTTATATGAGATGGTAACTTGTTAAAAAATTGTAAGCCATTATAAGATGGACCATGTTCGAAGACATTTAAGTTGTGCTTGGGTACTCTTAAGTCGCTACCATGTCTTGTATAATACGTGTGATTAAAGTTATTTTGATCTACCGTATGAATATTCTTCTTTATGTGGGCGAGACAATGGAGAATGTATATACTGGAGAGCGTCACGATTCTCAGATCCTTAAAATATTGTCTACAGGAAGTTTGCTGGCCAACACCAACAATTACTCGTAATATTTTCTTTTGCTTTATGAAAATTTGTGTTGATTGAGAGGCAGACCCCCATAACAAAATTCCATATTTAAGTCTGCTATGAACCAATGAATGGTATTTCTAAGAGACGGATCGTCCTGCTAGTAATACTGAAGAAACGATCGATTGTGTGTACGATTACCTGTTGGAAAACAGTGATGAATGCCAGTTTTCTTTATCACACCTGCTACAGCAAATTAAGGGTGATTGTATAACTGATGTCATAACAGCGAAAAATCACCTCCAAAAACGTTTTGTCGATGACATAGTCATAGTAGAGATGGGCTTCAACAAAGGGCACTCAGTACAGCTATTTTTTGAGACTGTTGTTCTCAAAAACAAGCGTGGCCCCTTGAAGCATGGAAGAAGAAGTGTGTGTCATTTTCTCATATTCTGATTACTGTTGTACGACCTCGATCTTTTGTTTCCTTCCTTCTGATTGGAATTGGTACCTATTTTTACCGAAAATATGCATACAAACATCTGGTAAATATGTGCGCTACGATGGTTATCTGCGCTGGTTAACTTATGACTGTTTTTGGTTATCTGCCGTTTTTGAGAGAACCGCTGGGCATACAGGTACCAGTCTGATTTCAAATGAAAGTTAATTAAATTTACTACAAGTTTATTACATATAATATTTGACGTGGGATGCGTATTTTAGAAGTTATTTTACGAAATAAGTGACCATTTTGAAAAAATTTCACTTTTTGGAAAAAATGGCCTATTTTCTAAGAACTGTATCTTGGGAACCAATAGCTGTATAGAGCTTGTTTTGATCTCAAATTGTTAAAAATTTAGTCTTCTTTAAAAGTGTATAGAATAACTATACCGGTCAGACCCTTCCTTCACTGAGATATTGAGCAAAAACTGAAAAAAGTCCGAAAATTTCATGTTTTTTTGGATACTCCGCCGCTAGCACAACACTTTGGAAATTGCAAATCTGGTTTTTTAATATTGGTTTAGGTCCTAACGACATATAAAAAATTCAGAACGACCTGACCTTTTGCAAGCACGGATGTAGATCTTAACTGGACTATTGCTAAGGTACGCATTTCACGTAATAGAGCTGTAGGACGACGATCACCTAGTTCTAATTCAGTTAAAAGTTTCTTCGTTTTAATAGCATCAGATTCAGCAAATTCGTTGATTAAACGTGTTTTTAAGGTAGTATATAAGTTACTGTTAGGTGGTGATGAAACCAAATCACTAATAAGTTCGATAATATCACATTCGATGTTTGCAAGTACATAATGGTATTTTGTTTGATCACTGTTGATACCTGATGTGTAAATTGCGATTCGATTTGTATGAACCAAAGTGAAACGTTTTTTTTCCAAAATGGTGGAATTTTAACTGACAATCGAGAAATATTATTATTTAAATTAACATTTAGGTCGGGTGCATCAGCGACTCCAGGAATTGCCATTTTGTTAGTTTATATTTATTAATAATAGTCTATTTGAATGTTTACACTAGTTTTTATCACCTCAATTGTATATTGTATATTGTATTATGTATTTCCATTGTATATTGTATTTCCATTTAATACATAGCAACGGAGTGTGACACAGTATGTAAGCAGTGTGTGTTCCATTAACAACTTCTCGTTTTACAGCGTGCGCACACAGAGAGACACAAGAAAAAATTGTATGTAGTGAAAAATGTTTATGAACACCATCTGTAAATCGTTGAAGAATTAAATTACGTTCCATTTATCGCACTTTCTTACACAGCGTGCTTTGCTGTGTGCACACAGTGTGTCACAGACTCATTGGCTGTGTGTTTAAATGGAAAGCCACCATTAATTACGTTTATTCACATTCTGATCTATCTACATATTAGTCCGCTGAACTCACAGTAATCATGACAGGAGAAGTGCATCTTTATATCGCCTGACATTAGCAGTATATAACATATGTTTAATCATAACATCTGGCATTACGCCTAAGTTTTACTACAATCCGGTGTTGAAGTAAAACTAAGGCGTAATGTGATTAAACTAAAAATAAATAAGTCGTATTAAATTTTTCGTTAACTACCCTCATGGAGTTTCTAAAAAAATTTATCGCCAATAGAGAGTAAACGACGGAAATATAACGCTAAAGTAAGGTTGCCCACCTTTTTCTATACAATAATGAAAGGGGTTTTAAATAGCTAAAACCCGAAGAGTTTCTCGGGATTCAACACCCTTAAACGTTGCCGAAATCTTACAAATTACAAACAAAGAAAACGATGAAAACAATCCCCTAGAATTTGATTTTAATATTGCAAGTTCTGATGAATCTGATTCTGAGTAGCATGAAGAATAGATATATTAGGAGAGCGAACGTAATGTTAAAAAAACGGTCAAGAATTGGTGTAACTATCTTTTATCAGTAGGGGTCACTGGTCTCAGTGCCGTACGGAATTTAAATGTTTAAATGTAGGCGCCAAGAAATCACTTCCATTCAGTTAATAAGAAGTCTTAGTTTTATAGATAATAAAAAATTGTTTTCGATTATCAAGTAATAATTAAATAAATATTAATAATAGAGAATTCTTAATAATTGCGATAAATTAAAAGATGAAGAATCATAGTGATAATTTTGCAATAATAATAATAATAATAATATACAATATATGTTTACAATAACTGACATATATTAGATAAAGAAAGAAGATGATGAAACCGGTAATTACAGACCATATTCCTTTCGTAAATGCAGACACGCATTCCTAACCTTAAACAACCTTTCACTCATAGATATATAGCAGTATATCTATGCTTTCCCTGTACAACATCGTCCCATTTTTTCACATTTATAAAATTAAACAATTTTTATACATACAATTTTTATTTGTAAGATGTGATAACCGTTAATTTTAATATGTAATAATAATAATAATTCCGTACGGGCAGATTCGCACTGCCGCTAGTGGCGAAAATAATAACTATGATCTCTACACGTTTTTGAGGACAAAAAAACAGACGAATTGCCTATGTCGTTCAATCTCCTAATATATCTATTCTTCATGCTGAGTAGTTAGGTACTTTGTATTTTAAAGTCAACAATAAATTGAACTTAAAACTTGAATTGATTTATCTATTATTTCGTTTACTAACCCTATTTTTTACCAACGTAAGAAGGAGGTACTCAAGTCAACCCGTATATTTTTTATGTATGGTCACGCATAACTTTTTACACAGTAGTCCGATTTCGATAATTCCTATTTTATTGGATAGGGTATACTTCGAAGTAGGTACCATATAAATTTGAAGAAAAAAATTTCGCCCCTAAGGGCAGAAAAATAGATTGTTCACCCACCGAATTTTCATCTGTAAACCGATTCTGTTGAAACTTGGCACACTTATGTAGTTCTAATGACACATGTACGAAAAAAGAAAGGAACTGAAAAGTAAAAAATTTTTAACAAAAAATAGAACCGACGAAAGAAGAAAGTAACTCAAAAATAAAATCTTTTTAACAAAAAATTAAATTTTCGAAAAAGGAATGGAACTGAAAAGCAAAAAATAAAAAAGAACCTTTTTAGTCTAAGTCTTACACTAATGTAAATAACTAATATGCTTAACGCCGACTCAAAATTATTTAGGTATTTACATTAGTGTAAGACTTAGACTAAAAAGGTTCTTTTTTATTTTTTGCTTTTCAGTTCCATTCCTTTTTCGAAAATTTAATTTTTTGTTAAAAAGATTTTATTTTTGAGTTACTTTCTTCTTTCGTCGGTTCTATTTTTTGTTAAAAAGTTTTTATATTATATATAATGCTATTAACAAATTTATTTAAGTTATTTAATATATTGATAAATATATTATTAATTAATTACTGTTATTAATAAAATACGTTCGATTTGACAGGTAAGTGGGTAGTAATTATATACATATTATTATTATGTTGGTCATTTATGTATTAAAATTTATGATTATAATTTTAATTATTATATTTTTTATTACAACTATAATTGTTACAATTGTACAGCCCAATACCATCGTGTTTATTTTATTAGGAAACTCGATGAGCGAAGGTCAATCCGGATCTTGTACTAATATATGAGTTCATTAAAAACTGTTTATTATTTCAATACCTTAGTTACTTGTTATGTGCTATATCGCTCATACACACACGCCTTATCTGATACCGTTCCGTAAAGGTAACGTTACATAAACGTGCCTCAAGATTTTTACTTAAATATTATAATTTTCCATGGAGTCTTTTGAATAGGATGCATAATATCTATATTATCTGAAAATTCTGTCACTCCAAAATCTTCTCAGACAACCATCAATCTTTATCCTTGAAGAAAATTATTTCCTACCGATTCTGGTTTAAATTCAAAATTTTGTTTAACAAAAATATTGAACTTAAAAATACATATTACGTTACAATTAAAACTATTCCGTCAAGATTGTCCGCAAACAAACATTGTTATTAACAAAACAATATATTATATCACATAAGCCTCAAGTAAGTTGATATAGCGGAAACTGAATAATTTCAACAATTAATGACAAAGTTTTTGTATATCTATTCACCTGAGAAGATTTAGGAGTGAAACCATTTTCAAATGACATCGATAGTGCTTCCTTTTGAAAAGAATTCATGAAAACTTAAGTCTAAACTTTGCAATTATATTATTTAAATGAAGTAAGATATATACAGGCTGTCATCGCCAATATCAGCTGTTAAGATATGGAATTTGCAGTTTATATAAAGATATTTTACGTCCTTCAAAATCACAGTGGGCAAGTCCTCTTCATTTAGTTACAAATAAAGATGGCAGTTGGCGTGCATGTGGCGATTATCGACGTTTAAATGACAGAACTATCCCCGATCGATATCCGCTGCCACGTATTGATGATGTCATTACAATTTTACAAGGGAAAACTATATTTACAAAATTGGATCTTCTCCACGCTTTCCATCAAATTCCTGTAGCTAAAGAAGATAAGCAGAAAACTGCAATTATAACTCCATTTAGTGTCTTCGAATATAACTATATATGCTATTTGGGCTAAGAAATATCCCTTTAACTTTTCAGAGATTTGTCAATGAAACCCTAACTGGTCTAGATTTTTTATTTGGGTGTTTGGATGACTTTTTAATTGCCTCAAAAACTCCAGAAGAGCACCTACATCCTCTTCAAACAGTATTTCAGCGTTTAAGTATTTACGGAATATAAATTAATGTGTGTAAATCTCTATTTGGCGTTAACAAATTCACATTTCTAGGTAATCTAATCACACTCAAAGGCACAAAACCAGATCCAGAAAAAGTCAGTGCCATAATAAATATAAAAAAACCAAATACAATAAAAGAATTACGAACTTTTTTAGGCACTGTTAATTTTAATAGAAGATATTTAAAAATGCAGCAAAAAATCATGCCTTCTACGCAAAAAAAGTATTCAATTTATGATCGAGAATTATTAGCAATATACCTGACTATCAAATATTTTAAGCATTTCGTGGAAGGCAGACTTTTTACAGTATGTACCAATTACAAACCGTTAACCTTTGTCTTTCAGCAAAACAATGAAAAAGCCACGCTAAGGCAACTAAGACATTTACAATTCGTGTCACAATTTACCACCGATATAAAACATATATCAGGAAAAAACAACATTGTTGCGGATACTTTAAGTCGACTGGACGAACTCTGTTTTATAGATTATAATGATATTGCAAAAACTCAAGTAGAAGATAATGAACTTAAAAAATTACGCACCGACAATAATACATAGTTAAGATTACAGAAATATTATCTTTCATCGAATTGAATATTATGGTGTGATACATCCACATCTAACATAAGACCATATATTGCACTAAAATTTAGAAAAGCTGTCTTCGACCAATAACATAATAGATCACATCCAGGAGTTAAAGCATCAGTACGCTTACTCACTTCTAAATTTGTTTGACCTAACATTAATAAGGGCATCGCTCAATGGGCCAAATCTTGCAATCCATGTCAAACAAGTAAAATAGGAAGGCATACAAAATCACCAATTGGATTATTCCCAGTTATCAGCGAACGCTTTAGCATAGTATATTTGGATATAGTGGGTCCATTGCCACCATCAAACGGATTTCAATATTTACTTGCATCGATAGATTCACTTCGTGGCCAGAAGCAATACCATTAAAGAATTTCACAGCCGAAACAATCTCACAAACATTTTACAATCATTGGATATCCCGATTTCGAGCCCCTACAACAATTATAACTGACCAGGGTGGACAATTCCAATCTGAAATATTCCACTCTTTGTCGAAACTGTGTGGAATAAAACCTAAAAAAAACTACAGCCTACCATCCTCAGGCGAATGGAAAGATTGAACGCTTCCATAGAACAATGAAAGCAGCGCTTTGTTCATATTGTGTTGATGAATGGATCACCGTTTTACCTACTGCTTTATTGGTGTATGGAACATCTCTATGATCTGGAGATTTCTTTACCCCACCTAAAGAACTTCGAGAAGCAGATTCGTTTGTTTTACAACTTAATCGAGCAATGCAGAAGCTAACGCCAGTACCATATAAAATGCGCAATAAAGTAACAATTTTTGTACATAAAGATTTGAAATCTTCAAGCCATGTTTTGTGAGAGTGGACAGAATTAAGGCTTCGCTCGACAAGCCCTACTAAGGTCCTTACGAAGTATTTAACAAATCAGAAAAATATTTTACGCTAAACATTAAAGGCAAAGAAACAAATATATCAATAGACCGGTTAAAACCAGCCTACATAGTATCAACTCCAGACGCTATTGAGTTACCTACTGAAAATCATATTTCACCTTCCACCAACGCTGTCGATAAAGAGGATTGACAATAAAACCCGCTCGGGACGCAGAGTTAAATTTCCGTCTCGTTATTTGGAAATTATCCTAACGTAAAAAAGTTACCGAGGAAGGAATAGTGTAGGGCCTGAAATATACTGTTTCGGGTGGGTCCTTCACAGGTGAAATATAGTATGGTGAGTTGGTAACAAAAATATACAATAATAATTAGTTGTTAACAACCCTAGACATAGTATAATACTAGACTGCGCATTCAATGAAATTCATGTTCCAATATTAGAAAGAGATACAAAGAAAGATACGGTAGAGCTATATCTCTGTCATTCATTCACAGTGGAACAAAGATAGCTCTACTGTATATCAGAGGCTGTCTGTTTCTAAAGTTGGCGCAACTTTTCTATACAGAAAATATATGAATCGCGCAGTCTAGTAATACTATGTCTATGGTAACAACAAAAATGTTACTATGATGATAGAATGTGAAGAAGTATTACATATATGGTGAAACCATAGAGATAGTATTACGAGACTGCGCGATTCAAATACTTTCTGTATTGAAAAGTTGTGCCAACTTTAGAAAAAGACAGCCTCTGATGTACAGTTGAGCTATCTTTGTTCCACTGTGAATTAATGACAGAGATAGCTCTACCGCAACTTTCTTTGTATCTCTTTCTAATATTGGAACATGAATTTCATCGAATGCGCAGTCTAGTATAATACTATGTCTATGGGTGAAACCAAACCGCCATTAGAGTGAACACATATATTTATTACTACTATATTGCTAGTTCCCATAAGTGGAAGCATGAAGAATAGATATATTAGGCGAGCGAACGTAATGTTAAAAAAACGGTCAAGAATTGGTGTAACTATCTTTTATCAGTAGGGGTCACTGGTTTCAGTGCCGTACGGAATTTAAATGTTTAAATGTAGGCGCCAAGAAATCACTTTCATTCAGATAATAAGAAGTCTTAGTTTTATAGATAATAAAAAATTGTTTTCGATTATCAAGTAATAATTAAATAAATATTAATAATAGAGAAATCTTAATAATCTGCAATAAATTAAAAGATGAAGAATCATAGTGATAATTGCAATTAATAATAATCTACAAATACATGTTTACAATACTAACATATATTAGATAAAGAAAGAAGATGACAAAACCGGTAATTACAGACCATATTCCTTTCGTAAATGCAGACACGCATTCCTAACCTTAAACAACCTTCCACTCATAGATATATAACAGTATATCTATGCTTTCCCTGTACAACATCGTCCCATTTTTTCACATTTATAAAATTAAAAATTTTTATACTTACAATTTTTATTTGTAAGATGCGATAACCGTTGATTTTAATATGTAATAATAATAATTCCGTACGGGTATATTCGCATTCGTTAGTGGCGAAAATAACAACTATGATCTCTACACGTTTTTGAGGACGAAAAAACAGATGAATTGCCTATGTCGTTCAATCTCCTATTTATCTATTCTTCATGATTGGAAGTGTGGCCGATGAAGTGAGCCAGCAATTGTCTTTTCTGCCTCGTTTGGTTATTTTTAACCGTTGTGCGCAAGTGTTAAGTATTTAGATTCTCCCATTCAATAAAATTGAACCGATCTGAATTTTTAATTTGGTTAAATTTTGTAAAAGTATACAATTGTTTTGGCGAGTGTACAAAGTTTATTACTTTGAAATAATATATATGTATCCTATTTGAAATATTATTTTTGAAAAAAATGTGTGCAGTCTAGATAGTCCAGAAATAATTGGCACATGATTGTACAAATTGGATCTCAATTTTTCATAGCGAAATTGTTTAAATAATTCCAAAACTTTGTTGTTTTAGAACGGAATAAACTCTTTTCGTATTGTTTGGCTACATTCAAATTTCAAAGATATTGTGAATTTTTAAAATAAAATTGATGATATAAATATTTTGGTTTAAAAAATCCCAAATTTGACCATTTTCTACCTATTAAAAATCTATCAAAATTTGATACTGAAACGAAGGGCTTTCAGATTTTATATTATATAGATCAACCCATAGTCATGGATATTTTTAATGTTAATAACCATTTTTAAATTATTTGGCAAATCAATATTTGGTTATTTTACATTTAAAAATGGATATTAATAAAAAATTTTCTCATTAGTGACTATGGATTTCATTACAACTATAGAATCTAGAATCTGAAAATCCTTCGTTTTACATCCTATATTATTGCATCCTATATTTCGATGAATTTTGAATTATTCAAAAATGGTCAATATTTTTAAGAATAAATATGAATCTTTAAATTCTATTTTAGTTTTTTGAGATACAAAATACATGTAAAGTAAGTTTTATGCCTATCTCTTAAATATAAGAATTATCAAATAGGTAATATTTGTGTTAAAGATCGGTTCAATTTTATAGAACGGGAGTGTAGGCATTATATATAATCAAATATTTGTATTAGTCTCAGCGGATATTAAATGAAGCAAGAGCATATATGCCTGCAACGTAGTGCTTAAGTCACTCTCGCTATACCAACTAGCAATATAGGTAGTATTAAATCCGATCAAAAACATAAATGTAAAAAAGGACATATACATATTTATAAAAAAATTTATTACTCTTATATAAAATAGATTATTGTGGCCAAATTTTGTGTTTCCCCATTTCCCCTTGGCCGATTTCACCTATTAACGAACTTGACCTTTTGAATACCAAAAGCGGCTGAACAAAAAAGGAAAAAAAGGGCCAAGTTTTCCGGAAAATCCTTAATGTAATAGTTGCTCTTTAAAAAGTAATTTATTTTTCTTTTGATTCAAATATTTTTAAACTTGCCGCGTTATAAAGTTTTAAAAACATACTAAGAGAAAACTTACGAAATAAATTACAACCAAATTTTTTCTTACATTTAATCAACTTACCTCTCATAAATTTTCTGAGGAAAAATTTACATAAGAAATTTATATTCATTTCACTCACACTTGGTAATTAGCAGCTAGTATACATTAAGGATTTCCCCGCAAACTCGGCCCTTTTTAACATTTATGTTTTTGATCGGATATCACTACTTTTTGAAAGATATATATATATATATATATATATCTCATCAAGCCCTTTCATTTGATCCCCATATCATAGGGGTTTATGAGGAAATTATAAAACTCCATTTGCGGCGGATTTAGAATAACGTCACTTTATACACTGTGTTTCGCTCATCAAACCCTTTCATTTGATACCCATATCATAGGGGTTAATGTGGAAATTGTAAATCTCCATTTGCGGTGGCCGCCATATTGGATTTAGAATGACTTAACTTTACTTATTGTGTTTCACTGATCAAGCCCTTTCATTTGATACCCATATCGTATAGGTTAATGTGGAAATTGTAAATCTCCATTTTCGGCGGCCACCATATTGGATTTAGAATGACATAACTTTACTTAATGTGGTTCACTCCTCAAGCCCTTTCATTTGATACCCATATCATAGGGGTTAATGTGGAAATTATAAATCACCATTTGCGGTGGCCGCCATATTGGATTTAGAATAACGTCACTTTACTTATTGTGTTTTGCTCATCAAGCCCTTTCATTTGATACCATATCATAGTGGTTAATGTAGAAATAGTAAATATCCATTTGTGGCGGCCGCCATATTGGATTTCGAATAACGTCACTATATATACTGTGTTTCGTTCATCAAGCTCTTTTATTTGAGACCCATATCATAGGTGGTCACATATATATGTGGTAAAACTGTATTGGACTTTCATATCTGATTCATCCCGTCGACTGTACACGACATTAATAATCAATTGTTAACAAAAATACCACTTAAACAAGTGGAATGGCTGCAAAAAAAGCAGGAAAAGCACAAAAGAATATTTCAAAGAGTGATAAAAAGAAGAAGAGAAAGCGTAAGGAATCATACGCAATTTACATATACAAAGTATTGAAACAAGTACATCCTGATACTGGTATATCTAGTAAAGCTATGTACGTAAGGAATACAGTTATAGGAAATCAAGTTTGCTACAATTCATCATCTTATCAATTTTGCTCAAACTCTAATGTGTACAGAGATATTATGGCATTTACTTTTCAATCTCAAACACATAAATTTAATATTTGATTTTTCATATGTTCCGTTGGGAAAATTAAAATTTCCCCAAGATTCTTATTTAAAGTAACAAAAATTCCGCATCGAATGCAAAAAATCGCACCCTTCTAGCATTGAGTATCATGAACAGTTTTGTTAATGATGTTTTTGAAAGTATTGCTGCTGAAGCATCACGTTTAGCTCACTATAATAAACGTTCAACAATTAAAACTCGGGAAATTTAAACTGCAGTTTGACTATTATTACCTGGTGAATTCGCAAAACATGCTGTCAGTGAAGGTACTAAAGCTGTTACAAAATATACAAATACATCCTATGAAATCGGCTTTCTTTTTAAGAAAGCCATCAAATATTTTCAAATAAGAGTAATAAACTATTTATTATTATTATTATTTTTTTTTTTGCGGCAGGGAGGTGGGAAATGCATTGACGCACAGAGTGTGGGACTCCTGGCCAGCCAGACTACCCACTTAAACCCACCCCCCTTTTTGGGGCTTCGAGAACTTACTCATTAGCCCCCGCAGGTTAAAAAATAACAATAACAAAACTTCACAAATAACAAAATATCACAACACTACCTAGTCAAATGAATTGATTAGGTAGGAAAAAATAACCAAAAATAAACTATATACAAAAAAAAAAAAAAAATATAAAGAACAACAACAGCAACAAAATAACAACGTTGCAGTGAAGGTGTAAAAGGCCTTCACTGCAACAAATAAAAAATACTTAAAAACTAGATAACAATAAAACAAATTTAAAACTTAAAAAGTAGATAACAATAAAAAGTTTTAAAAACCTAAAAAATATAACAATGTGTAATCGTATGGGTGTAAAGAGCGCACACTATTACAATAAAAACAATAAAACTTAGAAACTATGCGTAATAAAATGTGATATTGTGGGTGTAAAGGGCCCACAATATCACAGATAAAATCAATAAACAATTTAAAAACACAAAACATTTAAAAAGAAGATAAAATTGTACGAGGCTGTACATAAAAAACACATAAAAGAGACGACTTTATAAAATATGAGATGTTTCCCTTAGAGTCTCCGTAGAAGGTGAGATTCATTTAAAAATGTAATCATCCTCTTCACGGAGCTCGCATTATATGATAATGCTCGTGCTATATTTTTTCGAAGCCGTAGTCTTTGCCGTAAAGGTTCAAAGTCTACACATTCCTCAACAATATGCCTCACGGTTTGCAAAGTCCTGCAAACAGTGTACCTTGGCAGAGAAGATACGCATGAGAGATCCTCACCGCAGAGAAGATACGCATGCGAGATTTGAGTGTGACCTATTCGAAAACGTGTAAGGACCACACTCTCTCTACGGCTCAGATTTACAGGAGCCGGCATCTTATTGATGCTTGGCTTGACCTGTTTGAGCTTTTCCGTGAGGTTGTTCCACTCACGCTGCCATTTTTCATTAATTTTAAAACGTATGCACACTTTCAGGCCTTCTGGGCGTATTGGAATTAGATCCAGGTGGTCTGAATCAGCCGCGAACCGCGCAGCTTCATCAGCTACCTCATTTCCATGTATACCCACGTGCCCAGGCGTCCGTACAAAAACGATGGACATGTGCTGGAGCACGTGGAGTATCGCTTGGATGTTTTGTACCAGAGGGTCCCTTGAAAGCGTGCACATTAAAGCTTGCAGCGCGCTCAACGAGTCGGAACAAATGAGGAATGTATTGTGAAGGTTCGAAAACTCTTCACAATATCGCAGGGCTTGCAAAATTGCATATAATTCAGCAGTGTATACGGATGCCAGTGGGGAGAGCGACCAAGTGTGTGAGCTATTGCCAATGGCAATAGCGCTCCCACACCAGAAACGGTTTTAGATCCATTCGTATACACGCTGTTGAAAGCAGGACCGATAGAACTGGGAACTGGTCTCATCTTTACGGCCAAAGGTTTGGTGACCGTGGCACGTCTCTCATAGTCTCCTCAGGAATCTGGATTTTCTGAAGAGAGCCGGGAAGTTGAAATGATTGGGCTTAGCCCATACCCCCGCAACATAATTGAGGAGCAGGCGCTCACGCCTCAACCTCAATGGGAGCAATCCCGACTCTACACATAGACTCATAGAGGGACTCGTTCGCTAGGCTCCTATAGCAAGTCTAATGCCTGCTTGGTGAATAGGATCTAGGATTTTGAGCGCTGACAGCCGGGCGGAGGAGAATACTACACAGCCATAATCCATCCTGGGCAGAACCAGCGATGAATAGAGCCGCAGTAGCATCTCCCGGTTCGTACCCCACGATGTACCAGCCAATCCCTTATGCACATTCATTGCCTTGCGACAACTTGCTGCCTGGGATTGGAAGTGTGGACGCCACGTTAATTTCTTGTCAAAGACAAGTCCCAGACACCTGATAGAGTCGGCACATCCAAGGTGGGATCCCTTTAAGTAAAGGATCGGATCAGGATGTGCCTTGCGTTTTCTACAGAAATGGACCACTTGAGTTTTAATTGTGGAGAACCTAAAACAAACACTTTCTGCAGAATGCACCACTTCGTTGATGCCCTGCTGGAGTCTCGTTTCAATTGTATCCATTGATGGAGCTCCATAGAAAATTGCAAGGTCATCAACATACAGACATTGACGAATCGGGGCTGAAGCTGCGATGTGATTGACCGCTATAGCAAAAAGGGTGACACTAAGCGTCGAGCCCTGGGGAACACCTTTCTCCTGGGAATGGATCCCAGAGTCAGTGCCACCCACCCGGACACGAAATTTGCGGTCACACATAAAACTTTGAATGAACTGAGGCAGAGATCCTCTTAGAACCCAGTCATGCAGCTTCCTGAGAATGCCATACCTCCAAGTCATATCATATGCTTTCTCCACGTCGAAGAACACTCCCACAAAGTGGTAGCCCCGGAGAAAGTTGTCGTGAATGGAATTCTCAAGGCGAACAAGCTGATCCGTCGTCGAATGGTATTGGCGGAAACTTGTCTGATATTAACGTATCAGATTATTAGTTTCCAGCCACCAGACGAGACGTCTGTTCACCATTTTTTCCAATATCTTGCTGAAGCAGCAAGTCAAAGATATTGGACGATAGCCATTAGAATCTTTACCCTCTTTAAGCAGCGGTATAATAATGGCTTCCCGCCATTGCTGAGGGCAAACGCTCTGCCGAAAAATATTGTTGTATAGATCGAGTAATCCGCCCATACCAGGATAAGGCAGATTCTGGATCATGGCATAATGTATTGTATCGGGGCCAGGTGATGTATCTTTTGACCCCTTTAGCGCCTCCAGTAGTTCTTGCATTGTAAAATCGTTGTTATACTGGAGGGATTCATCTGAGAAAAAATCAAGATTATCATGTTATTCGTGATGCATCTTGATCCGCAGGATATCCGGGTTATAATTTTGGGAGCTGCAGACGCGCTCGAAATGCTGAGCTAAATACTCCGCGATTTCGGCACGCTACGATATGACCCGGCCATCCAAATTGAAGAGGGCAGGCGCCGGTGATGAGGAAAATTTCCCCGAAATGCCTTTACCCTCCTCCATACCTCCGAAGGTGGTGTGGAGGTATTGATGCCCGAAACATATTGCTCCCAAGATAGTCTTTTCTGATCTCGAATAGTTCTTATTGCTATTGATCTTCTTCTCTTATAGGCTATCAAATTTTCCTGCGTGGGGCATCTTTTCAGTTTGTAAAACGCCCTCTTTTTCTCTGCAACCGCTACTCTCACGATATCATTCCACCAAGAAACTTTTCTCTTTGGTGGAATGCCGGAAGACTTACTCATAGCGTGTGCAGCTGCTTCAATGACTTTGGAGGTTATTTTGCACACATCCTCTTACGTCTCCCCCAACGTGGGAACTTGAAAACTTTCAATGAAAGTGTCCCAGTTGGCTCGACGAAGACGCCATCTCGGTCAAGTAGGATGTGGACACATCGGTGAGTTATGAGAAATTTTGATGGGTAGATGGTCACTCCCACAAGGATCAGGGAGTTCCATCCATTCCAGTCGATGAGCTAGAGCCGGTGAGCATAGTGTCAGATCAATTGCTAACATCTCACCAGTTCCGGCGTTTAATCGTGTTTTCTCACCGGTATTTCAAAGAAACGTGTTTGACTAATCCAAAAAACTTTCGATGAGTCTCCCACGTGCGTCTCTATGCTCACAGCCCCACAATTGACTGTGAGCGTTAAAATCACCTAGCATCAGAAATGGTTGTGAAAGTTGCAAGGTTAAACGTGCCAGATCTTCGATACTCCGGCAGATAGATTGTGCATACTGTGAGTTCGAGCGTTCCGTATATTCTAACAGCTATAGCTTGTAGGTGTGTGTCAAGGCGAAGGGCCTGGTAAGATAGGCCCTGCCTTATAAATATTGCGACACCTCCTCTTGCTCGAACATCTGGCAGAACGTCTCGCCGGCGGATGGTATAACTCTTCAGGGTATATGTCTCCGCCGGTCTAAGATGTGTTTCTTGTATACATACACACAAAGATGTATGCTCTGCATGTTTAGCTCACAGAAGCGTTGTTTAATACCATAGCAATTCCACTGTAATATATTTACCATTTCTATTGGCTAGGATGGGTTGTGGAAGTTGTGGAATCACTTCCTGGGTTTCCCCTTCGGCCAGGCTCTTTTATTTCTTCTAGTCGTCTCCTTGTCAGAGAAAGTGACGGAATCTGAATCCGTCTCCGAGGTCACCCTGTAGGAGACGACGGCCCTTTTTTCACGATCCGGGAGGCTACTCGAGCGCAGCTTGTGTGCTGGGTTGCCTCCCGGCGATGTTGAAGTGGGAGGCCTGGACGTCTCCGGCTTCGGTGAGCTCAGCTCCGCCTGCAGTGCCGGCTCACTCCGTGATGAAGATGGAGGTGGAGTCTTTTCACGATCCACCCCCATCCTCTTCTTCTGAGGTGGGCTTACTGGTTGCCACCTCCGAAACTCTCACATCAGTCTTCAGGGTCTCTCTCTTACGTTTCGTGGTTTTTTTTGGAGGAACCTGAATAGGCCCCTCCGGAGACGTTTTAATCACTTTATCTGGCCTTGCTGACGCTTTGCCTTCATTTTTTTTATTTAAAAACTCACTGATGATTTTCATCATCAGTGGAGCGAGCGTTGAAGCGTCAGCTGAAGGGGCGGGAGTAGCTGTGACGCGGGCATAGGAGACGGCTCCTACGTGCCTCAGGACATGTGAGCTTATCCAGAACTCTCACTTTCTGGATAGCCATCTCTTCTTTGTGTTTGGGGCAGTTCTTCGACTTTGCCGAGTAACTATCCCCAGAGTTTACGCATGTTATAGACTCATTGCACGGTCTTCCTTCATGCAATGGGTCCCTGCAGACACAAATTTGAGGCCTTTCACATCTACCGGCCATGTGCCCGTATCTTTGACACCGATAGCATCGCATCGGTGCTGGAATGTAAGGACACGCGGGGATTTTCTTGTTAATGCCAGCGCCGATGGTTGCTGGCAAATCAATTTTGCTGCAGGTAATTTGAAGGAGATGGTGAGTCTTTCAACTCACCATCCTCCCTGGTCGGACAAATTCTCGACTATGTTTAAAGTTCTGTTTAAAGTTCCATGGGGGACACCTCCACCTCATGATCGCCTAACATCTTCAGACATAGAAGCTACTCATTTATAGCTTTGTCGCCAATAGTCTCAACCAACAACCCGTTGTTAACTTTTTTTAACGTCTTTAAGACGTCCCACAGCCTCGTACAATTTTTTCGCTATTAAAAAAGAGCTTACCGACTTAAAGTCGCTTGAATCACCTTTTCTCTTAATCAAAAAATATTTCAAAACAACTTTATTTTGGGAACTTGGAAGCGATGCCAAGTTCCCGCGGAATTTCCTTTTATCTTTAGGGGGGTTTGGTCCCCCCGACGTTTCTACATTTACAGAAGGTGGCATTTCCGTTTGGTTTTGAGACTTTTTTATATCCATAAAAGGGTTTCAAACCAGCCATCGTGTGCAAAGGGGCGGGCTGGAATAGCCGGGAACGGGTATATCCTCGGACTTTAATAGCCCTACCCCAGTACTCTGGGGCCCGACCTCCACTTTACCAGTCCCGGAATACGCGGACGGAATGGAACTCGCCCGGAGCAATGCAGATTCCGATCTCTGCATCCATTGCACACTATCCTACCAAGGACCGATATGGCTGGTGGCTAAGTCCCGCACACCCTGCCTCGGCAGAGCAAGCTCACATCAGAAGATCAAAACAAAAAAGCAAAAGTTTTCCCATTTCCCGATATAAATTTCGTGATTACATAATTTTCCCTGTGCCTTGGGTACTAGACCTAACTAAATGCCAAATATCATCTTTGAAGGATATCTGGTGTAGGCCCTACGTTTTTATCCTGTCAAATGAAAATTGTGGGCGTACCCGCTATTTTTCGGCTTTTGAACCGAAATAACTTTTTAACCGTTTATTTCTTAACGAAAAGCAAAAACCGGTTCTCTTAAAATTCCTTAAATAGCTTATATTCGAAAAACCAACACTGTAGCTCTTTTCGTTCAGGAGATATTTTGAGGTCAAATCGGCTCTGATATTTCATCTAGTAATAGTACTGTAAGTGCAAAGGCAAAAAATCCGTTTAACTCGGCCTGTCGCACTACCGTGCTCTAGATATGTGAGTGAACTATGGAGGTTAGAGTATTGATGTAGATCTATCTCTATGTTATAAAAAGTGTCCCCTAAATAGAAGAAAATTAAGATGGCGCTGGTGTACTGGAATACCAATTTTAAAGAAACTAAAAGTAGATATTCAAAGTAGACACGGACAGGCTAACATCCGCTTTGTAAAGGCGGAATTTTTCAATTATTACACAAATCATATAAAACCTCAGATGTTAAAGAAGTAGAAACACTATTTATTTAAGAATTTCCATGAATATAATAAACAATGAATTAGTGATGAATTTTCAAGTCACAATAAATTCCAAAAGTTAAAGCTATTTTAATAACAAAATTATAATTAAGAAACTTGAAGTAATATATATTTCAGTTAATAAATTTTGTTCAAAAAGTAGAATAATCAAATTTTTATCGAAGATAGAAATTAAAAAATTGTTTCATAAAAATTTAATGAAGCATAAATTGAATATTTTTATATTAAACTGTATATATATTTTATGATATTCTATCTATACTCTAACCTCATAATTTTGTGATATTTTATACTACTTCCGGTAGGCAATTTCACTTCGTTCTACAGTAACTATCTTCAGAGCAAGTCCACCTTCTCACAAGCGCCATTGTGGCCAATTATTGAAACCTAATTTTACGTTTTTCGCGGGACACTTTTTCAGTTTAACAGCCATAAGAGATAGTTCTCCTCTATACTCTAACCTCCATAGAGTGAACATAATAGAAACCGCCATTCGAGAAAACATGCAATTAAGGTTGTTATGAAACTGGAAGGGAAGGGTAAGGGGAGTTTGTCCTATGCTAAATGCAATTGATATCTCATCTATTACAAACTCTAAATAAGTAAAAAATTTGCATTAAATGAAAGTTTCAAATAATTTAATTTTTGTAAAAAAATCTTTTGTTTAAAAATTAAATCCTAAATTTGATTTTTTCGAAGAGTTTTAATAATTAAAAATACGTTTTTATGCATTTAAAAAAAAGTTGCATTGTGACGTATAATGTACGGCAACGTTATAAATAAAATAAAACTAGATTTAGAATATTTTTCGATCTACAAATATAATTATCTCAGAAACGAAAATCAGGATTCATTTAAAATTTGGTCCAGGTATTTATAAGACTTTGATAATTATTAGAACAGTTTTTCATAAAACTGGCATTTCTGGTTGTCGAGATATAGATTTTTATATCACTGTGATTACCACCAAGTCCATTTAAGGCTATGTACATGGAGACTACACAAGGAAATAGAACTCCATGTAAACAAATAATTGGCAAAAATAAGATGTCAGTAGTGTCGATTCTAACCGGAAACAGTGGAGTATAAGGCGCGAGTTTTAATTGAAAAACATTACGCATTTATGTAATATTATAAAAATGCAGCATTATTTGCAGCCAAAGTCTATTTTCAATAAAATTCTTTTTTTAATAAATGATAAGTAATTTCAATTTTTCAATAAGGAATTAGTTGAAGTAGAAGTGATAGTTAAAAATTCGCAAAATAATTACATAACAATAAAAAACAAAATAATTATAAAACATCTAATAATTAAATATTAACCTGTAAAGTTGGAATTGTAAAAATGCAAATAAAGTATTGAATCATATATTAAAATAAACTTTTATTTATTAATAATAAATAAAATCAAATAATCACTTCGAAATAAAACTGGTTATTTGCTTAATTCAATCCTATTTATTATACTATCTTCACTTCGGTACGGGGAGTACGGATTAACAACTAGCGACGCTAGTGGTATAAAAAGTAAATATAATTTCTACCATTTCGTTGCCATATTTTGACAATTCTCCCGTTTGAGTTGGATATCCTTGTGTAGTCTCTATGGCTATGTATAACCAAAGAATACAAAACCATAGAAGCTCATAAGTCCATTTTGTGTACCTGATAATTTTAGTACCTATCCTGATCACAAGATGACAATAGCTGTTCCATGTCGTTATTTAGTGCCATTACTAGCACAGCCAACTGTATTCTTTGGCAGAACTTAGTAGCAGTCGCTGACAACTAGTGTTGCCAGATCTCCCGTTTAACGGTAGATCTACCGCTTTTTTAGTATTTCTACGGCTCTACCGTTTTTTTTCTTAACCTCCCGTTTTTTAGAAATTTTGTTAGTAAATAAAACAATTTTTAAATTTGTGTCATTTTTTCAATTTTTTATAATAATAATTAATTAAAACTCCCAGTCGTACAAGTACAAAATCAGTAATTACAGACCATATTCCATTATTTGAAATAATGGAATATGGTTCTGTAATTATTGATTTTGCCATGAATTTGTGTCTGCATTTTAGAATGGAATATGGTTCTGTAACTACTGATTTTGTCATGAGCGTGTCGTGCGTTACAATAACAGACCAGTGGCAAAGAATACAATATACATAGAAGCCCATAAGTCCGATTTTTGTGTCACTCGAAATTGTGAATTGTGAGCACCACCGCTAGATGACAATAGCTGTTCGATTTCGGTATTTAATGCCATTAGCAGCACAACCAACTGTATTCTTTGTGTATATTGTATCCGACCAGAAACATAAATGTAAGAAAGGTCCAAGTATTCGGGAAAATCCTTAATGTAATAGTTCCTTCTTAAAAAGTGATGATATCAGAGAAAGGACCGAGCTATTTACAAAGTAAATAGCTCTAGACTTCATATAATAGTTGCTTCTTACAAGGTGATGATATGGAAGAAAGAACCGAGCTATTTACAAAGTAAATAGTTCTAGACTTCACATAATAGTTGCTCTTTAAAAAGTGATGATATCCCATTAAAGAGCCGTGCTACTTACAAAGTAAATAGCTCGTAAACTATTAACTAAAAAAAATTAATGACGGGTAAATTGATTAACTGTAAGAAAAAATTTGGTTGAAATTTATTTCGTAAGTTTTCCCTTAGTATGTTTTTAAAATTTTATATAACGCGGCAAGTTTTAAAATATTTCAACTCATCAGAAAAAATAACTTGCCGCGTTATATAAAAACATACTAAGGGAAAACTTACGAAATAAATTTCAACCAAATTTTTTCTTACATATAATCAATTTACCCGTCATTAATTTTTTTTAGTTAATAGTTTACCGAGCTATTTACTTTGTAAATAGCTCGGCTCTTTAATGGGATATCATCACTTTTTAAAGCGCAACTATTATATGAAGTCTAGAGCTATTTACTTTGTAAATAGCTCGGTTAACTCTCTCGAATAACTCTCATATCATCACTTTTTAAGAAGGAACTATTACATTAAGGATTTTCCCGAATACTTTGCCCTTTCTTACATTTATGTTTCTGGTCGGATACAATATACACAAAGAATACAGTTGGTTGTGCTGCTAATGGCATTAAATACCGAAATCGAACAGCTATTGTCATCTAGCGGTGGTGCTCACAATTCACAATTTCGAGTGACACAAAAATCGGACTTATGGGCTTCTATATATATTGTATTCTTTGCCAGTGGCAATACATGGTAACAGTTCTGTACTATACCAGACTAAGTTTTTTATGCATGTAAATGGTAAAATAATATACATTTTATATACAAAATACAACTTTTTGGATCTACCGCTTTATTTTGGTGGATCAACCGCTTTTTAAGAAATCAGGTCTGGCAACACTGACAACCAGTTGGCCGGATCACATCGAAGCGGGGATGTACTTCAAAATGATATGTAACGATTTATTGACTTTTCTTCAACAGTTATACTTTCTAGTTATTACTTTTTCTAACGATGATCGTTCTCCCTTTAAAAAAATATTAATAATAATTTAAATATGATAAAATAAAGTCATTACCGAAACGTTTGGGGTATGATGAAAAAAATTATAATAACGTTAAATTAATTTATGTTAGTGAGCGTTCTGCCTTAATTTATCTTGGTTAGATAATTGAAAACCTCTCTATTCTTTGGGATTCGTAGTGACTTTGGTACTAAAAAAAAATAAAATAAAAATAAATAAATAAAAGCAATTAGGTTGACAAAAATATCATTCATGAAACTAGATAAAAAATAAAATAAAGTATATAATAAATTAAATAGATACACGGTATCTATTTACTTTTGCTAGCTACCAAAATTTTAAGAAGGCCGGAAATGAATGAATCAAGAGGATAGGGGGGGGGGAGTAGATGGATAGGATGTATAGAGGAAGTTAAAAAGTTTTTTTGGGATCGAGACTCGAGAGAGTACGGATGTGGAGCTCAGGAATCGAGAGTTTGGCTACATTTTTTGTGTGCTAAATTTCATTGAAAAGATAAAATAAATGTGGGAATAGAAGGTGGATATAAATTAAAAAAAAAAAAATTTTAATTTCGAAAAGTTTAAAAGGGAATTAATTAATTTTGGATAACATCATTCGTTTGGGCAGATTCCGGATTCTTGAAATTGGAAGGGCGAAGGTTGAACCCGAGAACTGTGCTAATAGCACTATAAAAAATAAAATTATTATATTTAATTAAATAACGTCTATTAACAAATTATTATACGATTAGTGTTAATTACCAGAGTTAAAACAAAGTGAAACTTACCGTTTTTTGCTATGGACTTCAATGGTGTAAGTAGACTTTTATATTCAGTAAAATAATATATTATCAGTAAAATTATCAGTTAAACCGTTATCAGTAAAATATTATCAGTAAAAACAAACCTAAAAAACACTTGTATTAAAAACAACAATAATGTAAAAATTTTTAAGTACGTGGTAGATAAATAGAATAAATTACACACTAGTATCAGGAATTTTATTGACAAGACATCGAGTTATATGATTAGTTCATATAAAAATAAATTAAAACTTAAAACTTTAATAAATAATAAAAATACTTAATAAACTTTAAAACAAAATTTTACCGGTGTTTATTTAATTCATGTGTGCGTACAAAAATTACTAAACTATATTGTAGTGTGATAATAACTCAACCATACAGGGTCGGGAAGTTTTTTTGTTCAATATATAAAAATTGTTTTTTATTTTTTTGTAGGTATTGTAAATTTAGAATTATTGAACTTTGTTGAATTTCATTGTTAAAAAATAATAATTTTTTTTCGCTTAGAATTATCAGAATATAATTTTTTGTTACTCAATTTTTTCTCAAGAATTTGGACAAACAACGTTATGTGGACACGAAAGTATACACAAACAAACAAATATTAATAAACAAATCACTTCAGAAAGAAGTAAATACTATCTAATAAATAAAAAATTAGAATAATATGAAAAAGGTTGGCTGTCACATCACAATCGTCTTTGGTGTAGAGGAAGCACACTGGACTAGTTATCCAGAGGCCCGAGGTTCGATTCCTGGTTGACGAATTAATTTTTTCATATCAGTATTTAATTTAATTAATAATAATAATAATAAAAATAATTCGGGAATTGGCGCTCCCGGGGCCCGAGCCAACCCATCTTTATGGTGAAAAACAGCTATAAAAGCCTCGGAAAAAAGAAAAAAGCCGCTGTCTGGGGGTTATCGCTAGGGCACATCTGAAGCCATCGCTGGATGTGAACATACAAGTGTTTGTCCAAATTCCTTTCGGTTACGTATGACAAACTGTAGAAGACTATAGCGTATACCCGACACATTTCATTGTCATTGAATTTATTAATTAAATTAAATACTGGTATGAAAAAATTAACTCGTCAACCAGGAATCGAACCTCGGGCCTCTGGATAACTAGTCCAGTGTGCTGCCTCTACACCAAAGACGATTGTGATGTATCAGTATTTAATTTAATTAATAAATTCAATGACAATGAAATTTGTCGGAGTATACGCTATAGTCTTCTACAGTTTGTCATACGTATTCGAAAAGAATTTGGACAAACAACGTTATGTGGACACGAAAGTATACACAAACAAACAAATATTAATAAACAAATCACTTCAGAAAGAAGTAAATACTATCTAATAAATAAAACAAAAATTAGAATAATATGAAAAAGTTGGCTGTCACATCACAATCGTCTTTGGTGTACAGGCAGCACACTGGACTAGTTATCCAGAGGCCCGAGGTTCGAATCCTGGTTGACGAGTTAATTTTTTCATATAAGTATTTAATTTAATTAATAAATTCAATGACAATGAAATTTGTCGGAGTATACGCTATAGTCTTCTACAGTTTGTCATACGTATTCGAAAAGAATTTGGACAAACAACGTTATGTGGACACGAAAGTATACACAAACAAACAAATATTAATAAACAAATCACTTCAGAAAGAAGTAAATACTATCTAATAAATAAAACAAAAATTAGAATAATATGAAAAAGTTGGCTGTCACATCACAATCGTCTTTGGTGTACAGGCAGCACACTGGACTAGTTATCCAGAGGCCCGAGGTTCGATTCCTGGTTGACGAGTTAATTTTTTCATATAAGTATTTAATTTAATTAATAAATTCAATGACAATGAAATTTGTCGGAGTATACGCTATAGTCTTCTACAGTTTGTCATACGTATTCGAAAAGAATTTGGACAAACAACGTTATGTGGACACGAAAGTATACACAAACAAACAAATATTAATAAACAAATCACTTCAGAAAGAAGTAAATACTATCTAATAAATAAAACAAAAATTAGAATAATATGAAAAAGTTGGCTGTCACATCACAATCGTCTTTGGTGTACAGGCAGCACACTGGACTAGTTATCCAGAGGCCCGAGGTTCGATTCCTGGTTGACGAGTTAATTTTTTCATATAAGTATTTAATTTAATTAATAAATTCAATGACAATGAAATTTGTCGGAGTATACGCTATAGTCTTCTACAGTTTGTCATACGTATTCGAAAAGAATTTGGACAAACAACGTTATGTGGACACGAAAGTATACACAAACAAACAAATATTAATAAACAAATCACTTCAGAAAGAAGTAAATACTATCTAATAAATAAAACAAAAATTAGAATAATATGAAAAAGTTGGCTGTCACATCACAATCGTCTTTGGTGTACAGGCAGCACACTGGACTAGTTATCCAGAGGCCCGAGGTTCGATTCCTGGTTGACGAGTTAATTTTTTCATATAAGTATTTAATTTAATTAATTTATCTTCTTTGCTCATATATTTTACCCCCTGCATAAATATTTCATACGTATCACTATTAATACTCCTTACAAATTCAGACGTATTATTTTCTTGCCATTTATATTTTTCCAACTTATAGCACTCTCTTGATTCATCTTTAATCTCCATAGCCTTATTACAGCATTCATTCAACGTTATTTCAATTGTAGAATGTCTTGAACTACTTATTTCTTTACCTACCTTCATGTTAATTTCATTTGAATAATTTACGACTTTTATAAGTACAAAATCAATTGCACTTTTACCATTATTTGCCAGGTACGTATACTCTCCATTTATATTTTCCTTACACCTTCCATTCAAAATTAAAAAATCTAGGTTCCTACATAGTCTGATCAATTTTTCGCCATATTCATTTATTATTTTGTCTTTGTTTTTTCTCTCTGGTATGCCGATTTCCATATTTTGATAGCCGTTAATATGCATATCCCTTTCATCCTCAACTATATATTCTTCTATTTCAGCTACTCAATCATTAAAGTCTCCAACTTCCGCATTTGGATATACGTCTTGCATTTTGTTAACTTCTCTTTCTATTTCATGAAAAAATTCACTGTTTTGATATTCTGAGTATTTGGGAGGGTTATACACTATTGCGAATAAATATTCTTTTCTGCCATTTTCACAAAACACCCACAAAGTTTGTTTACTATTAGTCATTATTTGGTTCACTTTCATGATACACTGTGTTTTGTAGAAAACAATTATACCCCCAGACTTTCTTCCCTTATTTCCTACTTTGTTTGCACTTTTCTGTATGTAACTATATCCTTTCAAATTGGGTTTATATTTTTCATCTGTCCATGTCTCAACTAGAAAAATCATATCAAACTTACGAGCATATTCTTTCGTACCACTATTACTCATTGTATTCATTCCTTCAATGTTCCAAAATAAAATATTAGTTCTTTGTCTATTCAATGGATTCTCTTTATAATAATTACAGCTATTCTCATTATTTAATGGGCTTTTAGAATCAATGGTCCCTTTTTTTCGCCGATGAGCGTCTTCGAAAAAAGTAAGTACCAATATCTCCATCTTTTCTTTGTCCTCCTCCCATTTTTCCTGTTCCTGTATCTTTTCTATTCTCTTCGTTACTTTCTTCCGTATCCTCTGATATTTGGATTGCATCATTATCGTGGCTTTTCTTTTGTTTATTAAATTCCATATATTTCCCATCAAATAATATTCTCTTCCCTTTAATTTTTACATTTGCCCTTCCATTCTTAATTCATTAAACACTATTCTTAATTGCTGCAATTCTTTCCTGTCTTCGAAACATAGATCATCATTAAAGAAAATTATAGTCCCTTTTAGTTTACTTCTACTTTTTAACAATTTTAATTTTGTTTTTTTGCGTTGTAAATTCTATAATGATTGGCCTTATTTTACCACTTGTTTTTCTTCCTACACAATAAACAGTACTTATGAGTGTATTCCGTAATGATAGCGTCAATAAGTTTTAAGTTGGCATTACTTAAAAAGGAGAGGTAGAGATGGATGGAGTTGTGTTCCACCATCATAAACATAATCAAAAGTCGTATGACGTATGCTATTGTAATGATAGAGGAATCATTTTCATTATTTATTTATAAATTATACTTAGTTAAAGCTTATCTGTTATTAAACGAAATCTTATTAAATCAATCGCTATATTTTATTAAAACATAATTTTTTGTTTTAATTCAATTTTATTTAATTTTTTGTTTCTCAGTCATTGCATGATTCTTACAGCAGAAGATTTATGATTGATGATGTTTATGATGGTGGAACACAGCTCCATCCATCCCTACCCCTCCTTTTTAAGTGATGCCAACTTACAATTTATTGATGCTACCATTACGGAATACACACTATATCTTTCGCTGTTAAGTCTTCCTTAATTTTCTCCTGAATCATCTCTATTATCCTTGTCTCCAATTGTTCGCCATCCTCATCATCTCTTTCTTCAATCCCATGTATCACCATATTGTTTCTTTTAATTTTGTTTTCCAGATAATTAATTCGATTATCTTTCTGGGCTCATTCCTCTTGTATTTTTCTATTATCCATTTTCACTTCTTTTATTTCTTCTTCTTAATAAACTTCTTCTTAAACTTAGGGAACTTTTCAATAATTAAATCAATTTTTTTATTTAGCTTCTCAAATTGCTCCGTCATAAATTCTTTTAATTGTTCCATTTTATAATCACTTTTGCATAAATTATAAACAAAAAAGTATACTATCTATAATTATATAATCACTTTTGCACAAATTATAAACAAAAAAACACAAATAAGACGAATATATTTATATACTTCTATATTCAGTCTAATATAAAAAGTTCACACCCATGGTTAGTTTCTCTCACTCATATTCCTTTATATTAACAACTGTCTATCTTTATTTTCAATATATATTTTCCCGCACTTTATCACTTAACCTCTTTTTCTCAGAATTAACTTAAAATTGTTTCTCTTGTTCTGCGAAAATATTATATGATTTTAAAGTTCAATTTAGTAATTTCGAACAAATAATACTTTACTTTAGACACCACTATCTAAAATTATTATTAATTATTCACATATATCAGATATTTAATACAGAGCAATTTACATACGTCTATCTATCATAAGCGTACCAACTCAGGTCAGTGCATTACTTGAAACAGCTCCGTTACTGCACTCACAAACCTGTTACATCCAACAAGGCAAACCAGAAACTCATTCAAGAATCCATCGATATCTGCCGCTTTACCTTTTTTCAATTGTTTTATGGCTTCAAACACCTCTGTCAAAACCACCCCTTTATCCAATTCTTCAACAAATACTGCATTTTGCACTTCACATTCGTTCTCTGCATTTTCACATGCATCTGTATCATATAGATTTTTATAATATTCGATCCATTCTGCCCAATAACTCCATTTATCGTACTACTACGCTAATTAGATACTAGCTTCCACAATGCTTTGTCATCTCTATTTTCTAGTGCACAATTAATATCTTCCACTATTTTCTCTTCATGTTGTCGTTTTTTCCTAACCAAAACCTCCTTATATAACTTCCTTGATTCCATATACGTTCATAAAGTTTCTTCATTTCTTGATTGTCTGAACATACGTAACTTTTTCTTTGCTTCCTGCTTAAATCGGCTACATTGTCAAACCAACTATTCCTATTTTTGATCGGATTCGCATTTTGTTTGCATTCCATACTTGCTGACATGTATATCATCCATTTATTCAAAATACTCATTGAGTTTTTTACATCTCCTTTGCTCAAAAACCACCTGATTCCAATTTCATAAAATTTTGACTCTAATAACTGTTTCTAATAACTCCTCCCCGCATCCTACCGACCATTTATAATTAATTAATTTTTAATTTTGATAGCTTTGTGATATTTCACTGTATTCTATATACATTATTTGGACATCTAATGGCATATACTGGGACTCTAGTTCTTCTCGCACACTGAAGTTCACACCATATTCATATAGTGCGGATGACGTTAAGACATAATCTATGACACTGCAGCCGTTTTTACTTATGTATGTCCATTCTCCTTCTGTATCCCCCTTCGTTCTCCCATTCAAAATATATAATTGTACGCTTTCATCACCTTGTTGAAAAAGATATTGATGTGTTCTATTCACGGAATTTAGGTGATGAAGAAAATAAATTATATAATAAAGTAGTAGAGAAATTCAAGGAACATTTTCTGCCAAAGGTAAATTTAAATTGAAAAAAGGTAAAAGGTAAAATTGAAAAAAGGTAAATTGAAAGGCATAAATTTTTTACGAGGGTGCAAAACGATTGTGAAACGTTTGAAGAATTTCTGATAGATGTACCAAATAAAAGTAATAAGTGCGAATTCGGAGATTTACGAGATTCCTTAATTAAAGACATTTTAATATGCGGTCTACGAGATGATTTATTAAAAGGAAAATTACTTCGTGATCCGGATCTCACATTGGATAAATATTAATAAATTTAAAATTGATTTTAAAATAGATACTGGTGCTCAAGCAAACATATTGCCGGTACACAAATTTGGTAGTTTAAAATTTGAAAAATCAGTCATTGATAAAAATAAAAAACTTAGACTATCTACATTGACTGGTGAAAATATCCCAGTTGTAACTAAGGATGCTGAACCGAGAATCGATACTCCTAGAAGTGTTCCTCTGGCTGTGCAATCAGCATTGGGAAATGAGTTAATCAGGTTAGAAAAACTTGACATTATTCAAAAAGTTAAGGAACCCACAGAATGGGTTAATTCTATAGTAATGGTGAATAAAAGAAATGGCCAATTAAGATTGTGTTTGGACTCCAGACATTTGAATACATTTATTATAGTGCCTAAGTATAAAATTAAGAAATTTCATCCAGATTAACGGGTGCAAAATATTTTTCACTTTTTGATTGTAGTTCTGGATTTTGGATGGTAGAACTAGATGATGCTAGTTCGAGACTATGCACTTTTAATACTTGTTTTGGTAGGTACCGTATGAAACGACTTGGATTTGGGTTAAGCTGTGCTCCTGAGGTAGAATGTTATATTGATGATATATTAATTTATGGGAAAAATCTGGAGGAGCACAATGAAAGAGTATCGAAGGTCATGCAAGTAGCTATGAAAAATGGCCTTAAATTTAATAAAGAAAAATGTCAAATTGGGGTTCAGAGGAAGTCTTTCTTGGTCATGTTTTTTCTCCCGATGGGGTTGAACCATCTTCTGAAAGAAACAAAACAATTACAAATATGCCATATCCAAAAAAGTAAATTAGATTTACAACGTTTTTTGGGTATGACGAATTATCTTTCGAAATTTATTGAAAATTATTCTGATATTACTGCCTCTATTAGATCTTTATTAAGAAATGATTCTCAGTGGTTATGGGATGAAAATTGCAAAACTTGTTATGATAATTTAAAGAAGGTAATATCAAATTATCCAGTTCTTAAATTTTTGGATGTTAATCAAAACATAGTTTTGTCCGTAGATGCAAGTTGTGTTTGAGTTGGTGCTGTGCTTATGCAAGAAAATGGAATGTATATAAAATGTTGCATATGCGTCAAGAGCTTTAATACCAACGCAGCAAAATTATGCACGAATTGAAAAAGAAATGTTTGCGATTTTATATGGTTGTGCAAAGCATGTTTAAAAAACCCTTAAAGGAAATACCACTGAGAATTCAAAGAATGATGTTACGCGTTCAAAGATATACACTTAATGTAGTTTATAAAAAAGGTAAAGATTTATTAATTGCAGATGCGCTATCTAGGGCTGCATTGCCAAAGTATGATATGGAAAATGATTATAATTTCGAATCAGATAAAGTATGCGAGGTCAATTTACGATTAAATGACATGTCACATATAAAGATTGAAAAAATTAAAAATGCTTGAAAAACATAAATGTACATGTTCTACATTAAAAATGAATGGCCTGTTAGGAAAGAAAAAAGTGATCAAATTGTATTACCATTCTGGAATGTGAGAAATGAATTATCTATAATTAATGACCGACCAAAAACATAAATGTAAGAAAGGGCCGAGTTTTCGGGAAAATCCTTAATGTAATAGTTCCTTCTTAAAAAGTGATGATATGGAAGAAAGGACCCAGCTATTTACAAAGTTTTCCCTTAGTATGTTTTTAAAATTTTATATAACGCGGCAAGTTTTAAAATATTTGAAATCATCAGGAAAAATTACTTGCCGCGTTATATAAAATTTTAAAAACATACTAAGGGAAAACTTACGAAATAAATTTCAACCAAATTTTTTCTTACATTTAATCAATTTACCCCTCATTAATTTTTTTAGTTAATAGTTTACCGAGCTATTTACTTTGTAAATAGCTTGGCTCTTTAATGGGATATCATCACTTTTCAAAGAGCAACTATTATCTGAAGTCTAGAGCTATTTACTTTGTAAATAGCTCGGTCCTTTCTTCCATATCATCACTTTTTAAGAAGCAACTATTATATGAAGTCTAGAGGTATTTACTTTGTAAATAGCTCGGTCCTTTCTTCCATATCATCACTTTTTAAGAAGGAACTATTACATTAAGGATTTTCCCGAAAACTCGGCCCTTTCTTACATTTATGTTTTTGGTCGGATATCAATCCTTTTTGTAAGGCTTAAATATACGAAGCCGAAGGTTTCGCACAAAACGCTACGCGTTTTGTTACTCTTCACGTATGCTTTGCGTTTCTTTACGCTTCGCGATACTTTACTCTTTTTAGATTCACATATACAAAGGAGACCGCTTCGCGTTATATAACGTCAACTGGCTCTGCTCGCATTTTGAAAGGCTTAAACATCAAAATAGTATGGTTGTTATATAATAATAGTGACAATGAGAAATCAAACCCTTTAGAACAAAAAATTCTAAATCGGTTCATAAATAACGGAGTTCTGAGGTAAAACAATTAAATGTGTAACACTTGTAGGTTTATTGTATAGAATCTCATATATGTTAGGTATTGACCAACAGTATAATAGAAATGTCTCAGAAATTCTCCACCAAATGCAAAAAACCCCATCTTTCTACCATGAATAGAACTTTAGGGGGTTGTTTTCCCATCTTTTTTGGGAGTGGTGAGGAAAAGTTTTAAAATTTTTTTATTACCTTCTTAATTTGTAGCTATTAAGCGTCGAATGCTAAAAACCACATCTTTCTGACATGTATAGAAGAAAAAGGGTGCTTTTAGGGGTGTTTTTTCCATTTATGAATGGTTGCGATTGGAAAATTTACTCTAATAAAATAATCCTGTTATTTTAATCCAGTTCCACGTTGAATAAAAAAAACCGTCCGTTCTAACATGAAAAGGGCAGTTTTAGGGGTGTTATTCCTCTTTTTGGGGATTACGATGTAGGTTATGAAATTTTCGTAGTATTCTGTTAATTTGACTTTATTTTGGGTCGATTGGTGAAAATCCCATCTTTCTGCCATGGATAGAAGTTAAAAGGGTAGCTTCGGTGGTGCTTTAAAGATTTTTTTTGGGAGGAAGCGATGAAAGTTTTTAAGTTTTTTGAATAACCTTCTTAATTTGTAGCTGTTTAGCGTCGAATATAACAAACTGTATCTTCCTTGAATATATACAAGAAAAGGGGTAGTTTTAGGGGTGTTTATCCCATTTGCGAAGGGTAACGATGGAAAAATGTACGGTTTTAAAATGATCCTATTATTTTAAACCCGGTTCACGTCGAATGAAAAAAACCTGATCTTTCTTACATGAATAGAAGTGAAAAAGGCAGTTTAAGGGGTGTTTTTTCGGAGGTTTCCGATGTAGGTTATGAATTTTTTCAAAGTAATCTGTTAACTTGACTTTAAAAAGAAAATCCCATCTCTCTAATTAGAACTGACATGAAATGGCAATTTTACGGTTGTTTTCCTAATTTTCGGGAGGGGGGGTTGCGATATAGGAAATGAAATTTTTTAAAGTAGTCTGTTAACTTGACTTTATTTCGGGTCGATTGGTGAAAATCCCATCATTTCAGCATGTAAAGAACTGAAAAACGTTATTTTGGGGGGTGTTTTTTCAATTTTTCGGGAGGTTGCAATAAAAAATATTAAGTTTTTCGAAATAACTGCCTAATTTGTAGCTATTAAGCGTCGATTACAAAAAACTGCATCTTGTTGCATGTATAGAACAAAAAGGTTAGTTTTGGAGGTGTTTTTTCCAAGTTCGAAGGGTTGTGATGGAAAAATTTTCTTCCTTCAAATAATTCTGTTATTTTGAACCTGTTCCACGTCGAATAGAAAAAAGCCGATCTTTCTATCATAAATAGAAGTTAAAAGGTAAATTTTAGGGATGTTTTCCCCATTTTCGGTGTGGTTGCGATATAGGTAATGAAATTTTTCAAAATATTCTGTTAATTTGACGTTATTTTTGGTCGATTAGTGAAAATTCTATCTGTCTAGCATTTATAAAAAAGAAAAACGTAATTTTGGAGTATGTTTTTCCAATTTTCCGGGGGTTTGCAGTGAAACAATTGAAGTTAATAAATAATAATTGATCAATGCAAAATATAATAAAAAAGTTAAAATGAGAATATAAATTAATGTTTATTACAAAATTACAAAAAAAAAAAACTGTACACAATGTTCACCCATCCAAGTACTGGTTTTAACTAACGTTGCTTAACTTTTAAATGCTATACGACAACTGTTGTATACGAGCTATTGTCACTACTATAGGATAAAGAAATTTTTAGTCATAATATAGTTTTCTACATGGTTCTTCACGCTGATATGGTCTAATACAATCATTATTTAAATACCTTAGTGTCATCCAATCAGATAGGACTCTATAAAAATATCAACGAATAAGATAAATATATGCGTTCTGATGCTAATTTAATTAAAAAGAAAATTGTAAAAATTTTCTTTTTTCCGATACAAATTTCCAGTTTTCGCAATTTTCCCGTCGGTTTGGGTACTACAGCTACCTACATGCCAAATATCAACTTTACAGCATATCTGGAAGTATCGTAGAATATTGATCTATTAGTTACCAAGAATTGTAGGCGTTCCCGCGAATTTTGCGTTTTTGAAGTGAAATAACTTTTTAACGGTTAATTCGTTAACGTTGATTGAAAAAAGTGTTTCTTATAGTTCCATAAAGTATCTATATTCGAAATATCAACACTGTAGCTCTTTTCGTTCAAAAGATACAGCACCTAAAAAACGACTCTAAATTAAGGTGTAGTAATAGCACTGTAGTGAGAAGTCCGAATGTGTCCCTTAAATCTCGGCCTTACGCACTACCGTGCTCTAGATATAGTGTTTAAGGGTGCGTAGTTGGTTATACCAATATCATTGCAAAGGAAAATCTTATTAAAATCGCATATTGGGCATTTAGGAATGAACCTAACAGTTAATAAATTAAAAGAAGCTTTTCATTGGCAAACATGACGAGTTGAATTAAGGATTTTATATCCAAGTGTGAGGTTTGCACAAAATATAGGAATCAAATCAAAAGGAAGAAAAAATACAACATAATATTCCAAATACTCCATGGTTTAAATTAGGTAGTGACATATTTGAATTTGTCAATAAGCATTATTTGCTAATTGTGGACTATTATTCTGAATACTTCCAAATGGGCACTCTAAATGATTTAACTGCAAATAGTGACATTCAAGTCACAAAATCAATATTCGCGACACGGAATACCGGATACTCTTATTACAGATAACGGTGGTCAATTTAGTAGTCAGAAATTCGAAAATTTTTCAGAATTTTATGAATTCCAACACATTACTAGCTCACCTCACTACCCTCAGTTAAACGGAATGATTGAAAGATATGTGCAAGTGATGAAAAATATATTGAAAAAATGTAAAGAGACCGGTGATGATATATATTTAGGAATATTAAATTATAGAAATTCTCCGAAAGAAAATAGACCATCACCAGCTCAGTTGTTGTTTTCAAGAATTCTAAATTGCAACTATTTAGTGGGAAAAAATATTTAAAACCAAAATTATTTTCAACCCCGAATACATACAAACAACAACTTAGGGTAAAATAAAATTATAATAAAAATGCAAAAAATTTGACTGTTTTGAATCCAGATACAAATATTCATTTTCAAAAGAGCCCAAAATCTACTCGGTCACCTGGGAAAATTATAAAGAAAACTGAACTTCCGAGATCATATATCATAAGAGACACAGAGGGTAAAGTGTGGGGACGCAATAGAAAACATATCATTGTTAATAGTAATGATGATCAACAAAATTCTACTACGGTGGAAAAAGAAGTACTTCAAACTCCTATTTCGGAATCTCGTAGCTTGGACAATCATGTTTCGAATGATAATTCAGGGTTGAACAGTGCAAACAGTGCATCCTCAGGGGAAAATGATACAAATTTTGATGGAGTTTAAGATGATGTCTCCTCGGACACTAATGGGTTCTTAAGGAACCTGGAAGGTTATCGAACAAGAGCCGGCCGACAGGTAAAACCGAAACGATTATCATTTGATTAAATGATTTGATTCTAAAAAAAAATTCAATGATCGTTAATGAAATAACCGTTAAAAAGTTATTTCACTTCAAAAACAAAAGCGTAAATTTGCAGTTACGCCTTAAAAAAACATGTATATCATCGTGTATATCAAAATTCTACGCTACTTCCAGATATCCTGTAAAGTTGATATTTGGCATACGGGTTGATCTAGTACCCAAATCGACGGAAAAATTGCGAAAACTGGGAATATGTATCGGAAAAAAGAACATTTTTACAATTTCCGGTTTAATCAAATTAGCATTAGAACGCATATATTCATGATATTCTTTGATATTTGTATAGAGTCCTATCTGATTGGATGACACAAGTTATTTAAATATTGATTTGCATTAGATCATGTAGAAAACATAATGAACTATATGATCCCTAAAAATTTCTTTAACCGATGGTCATGGCCATGGCTTGGTGAATACAGCAGTTTTCGTCTAGTGTTTGAAGTTAAGCGATATTTGTTAAAATCAGTACTTGGATGGGTGGACATTGTGTGCAGTTGTCTTTTTTTGTAATTTTGTAAACATTAATTTATATTCTCATTTTAACTTTTTTATTATATTTTGCATTGATAAATTATTATTTATTACTAGCATTACCCGTTGCAGCTTCGACCGCAAATATTTTGTAAAGTCCTTATAACCAAGTATTATAATATTATCTCTCGTCAAGGATACTGATTGTCTTGGAACACTGCTAAACGTATTTATTTATTTAATTATAACTAGCATTATCCGTCGCGGCTGCGACCGCAAAAATTTTGTAACGCTCTTATAACCAAGTAACATAATATTTTCTCCCGTCAAGGATACTGTTTGCCTTGGAACACTGCTACACGTATTTATTTATCTATCCCTTAAAATTTCTCTAACCGATGGCAAGGGTAATACGATGTTGAATACACCAGTTTTCGTCTGGTCAATGTAGTTAAGCTACATTGGGCAAATACTTGGATGGGTGAACATTTTTGTTATTTTGTAAAGATTAATTTATATTCTCATTTTAACTTTTTTATTATATTTTTGTAACGATATTAAATAGTTAATATCATCCATTTTTGATTCACGCCCGTTCTAATGAAGAGATGACAATTTAATTTAATCACGATTTTTGTTCAGATCAAGGCGGTTACTGAATGTTGATTAATCTTACCAGGTTTAAATAAGATGTTTGAATTACGGTTACATTCTGACTACGGCACTGAGTATTGGTGGAATAATGCCTATTATGTCCAGAAAACATGTGTGGTTATCACCATTCGCGGAAACAAGCATCAAATAGATAATATTCCAAACAACAACCGAGTTTAATTCGTGGAAAAATAATGGCTCAACACCTCTCTTTGTACATAATCCATCAAGGAACGACGTGTCTAAAACTGGTTGCGAATTCGAAGATTAATTTAAAATCAATAATCGAATTCCGTAAAAATTATTATATTATTTTTGTTATATTGTATCGTTTCAAATACCTGTTTAAATTTTGTGGTAATTATTAATTGTTTCATTGTAGTTTGTATACATTAATTAATTAAAATACTTATATTTGATTAAAAAATCTTTGACATTTAATTCATGTGTATTTTGACAATAATCTGTTCTTGACATTTGGATATTAAATAAATGTGATGTATTAGCTTCAGAGGTACCAACGTTTGATCGCTAAATTGTTGAAACATTTAGTATAATTTATTAGCGCGTTATTTCAAAACGCAATCATTCATAATATATCGGATATTTAAGAAAAATTAACAACAATATTTAATTGGAATTATTATAGCACCATTAATTGTTACATTTTGCATTGATAAATTATTATTTATTACTAGCATTACCCGTTGAGCTGCGTCCGCAAAAATTTTTTAAAGCCCTTATAACCAAGTAACATAATATTATTTCCCGTCAAGGATACTGATTGTCTTGGAACAGTGCTATACGTATTTATTTATTTATTTATAACTAGCATTACCCGTTGAGCTGCGTCCGCAAAAATTTTTTTAAAGCCCTTATAACCAAGTAACATAATATTATTTCCCGTCAAGGATACTGATTGTCTTGGAACAGTGCTATACGTATTTATTTATTTATTTAAAACTAGCATTTCCCGTCGCGGCTTCGCCCGCAAAAATTTTTCAACACCCTTATAACCAAGTAGCATAATATTTTCTCCTGTCAAGGACTGATGTCTACATCCGTCCTTAGGGATGTACCCAAAATGTCTACATCCCAACTCCTGGCAGACAACGTATAACACACAGCACCTAAGCAACGAACATCTGTTACTATATACTGATAAATTATACACCTACATACATCAATAAATTATACAACTATAACTTTTAGTGAAAATCCTGAAAGGAAATAGAGCTATTGGGTCCGTACTGTAGTCAAAATTTCGTAAAAATTTCTTCAAATGTCAATCATTATTAATAAATATAAAAACGTATGCTTTTTTGTTACGCATAGTGTAACAAAAGGCGTAGATAGATAGATAGACAGATAGATAGATAGATAGATAGATAGATAGATAGATAGATAGATAGATAGATAGATAGATAGATAGATAGATAGATAGATAGATAGATAGATAGATAGATAGATAGATAGATAGATAGATAGATAGATAGATAGATAGATAGATAGATAGATAGATAGATAGATAGATAGATAGATAGATAGATAGATAGATAGATAGATAGATAGATAGATAGATAGATAGATAGATAGATAGATAGATAGATAGATAGATAGATAGATAGATAGATAGATAGATAGATAGATAGATAGATAGATAGATAGATAGATAGATAGATAGATAGATAGATAGATAGATAGATAGATAGATAGATAGATAGATAGATAGATAGATAGATAGATAGATAGATAGATAGATAGATAGATAGATAGATAGATAGATAGATAGATAGATAGATAGATAGATAGATAGATAGATAGATAGATAGATAGATAGATAGATAGATAGATAGATAGATAGATAGATAGATAGATAGATAGATAGATAGATAGATAGATAGATAGATAGATAGATAGATAGATAGATAGATAGATAGATAGATAGATAGATAGATAGATAGATAGATAGATAGATAGATAGATAGATAGATAGATAGATAGATAGATAGATAGATAGATAGATAGATAGATAGATAGATAGATAGATAGATAGATAGATAGATAGATAGATAGATAGATAGATAGATAGATAGATAGATAGATAGATAGATAGATAGATAGATAGATAGATAGATAGATAGATAGATAGATAGATAGATAGATAGATAGATAGATAGATAGATAGATAGATAGATAGATAGATAGATAGATAGATAGATAGATAGATAGATAGATAGATAGATAGATAGATAGATAGATAGATAGATAGATAGATAGATAGATAGATAGATAGATAGATAGATAGATAGATAGATAGATAGATAGATAGATAGATAGATAGATAGATAGATAGATAGATAGATAGATAGATAGATAGATAGATAGATAGATAGATAGATAGATAGATAGATAGATAGATAGATAGATAGATAGATAGATAGATAGATAGATAGATAGATAGATAGATAGATAGATAGATAGATAGATAGATAGATAGATAGATAGATAGATAGATAGATAGATAGATAGATAGATAGATAGATAGATAGATAGATAGATAGATAGATAGATAGATAGATAGATAGATAGATAGATAGATAGATAGATAGATAGATAGATAGATAGATAGATAGATAGATAGATAGATAGATAGATAGATAGATAGATAGATAGATAGATAGATAGATAGATAGATAGATAGATAGATAGATAGATAGATAGATAGATAGATAGATAGATAGATAGATAGATAGATAGATAGATAGATAGATAGATAGATAGATAGATAGATAGATAGATAGATAGATAGATAGATAGATAGATAGATAGATAGATAGATAGATAGATAGATAGATAGATAGATAGATAGATAGATAGATAGATAGATAGATAGATAGATAGATAGATAGATAGATAGATAGATAGATAGATAGATAGATAGATAGATAGATAGATAGATAGATAGATAGATAGATAGATAGATAGATAGATAGATAGATAGATAGATAGATAGATAGATAGATAGATAGATAGATAGATAGATAGATAGATAGATAGATAGATAGATAGATAGATAGATAGATAGATAGATAGATAGATAGATAGATAGATAGATAGATAGATAGATAGATAGATAGATAGATAGATAGATAGATAGATAGATAGATAGATAGATAGATAGATAGATAGATAGATAGATAGATAGATAGATAGATAGATAGATAGATAGATAGATAGATAGATAGATAGATAGATAGATAGATAGATAGATAGATAGATAGATAGATAGATAGATAGATAGATAGATAGATAGATAGATAGATAGATAGATAGATAGATAGATAGATAGATAGATAGATAGATAGATAGATAGATAGATAGATAGATAGATAGATAGATAGATAGATAGATAGATAGATAGATAGATAGATAGATAGATAGATAGATAGATAGATAGATAGATAGATAGATAGATAGATAGATAGATAGATAGATAGATAGATAGATAGATAGATAGATAGATAGATAGATAGATAGATAGATAGATAGATAGATAGATAGATAGATAGATAGATAGATAGATAGATAGATAGATAGATAGATAGATAGATAGATAGATAGATAGATAGATAGATAGATAGATAGATAGATAGATAGATAGATAGATAGATAGATAGATAGATAGATAGATAGATAGATAGATAGATAGATAGATAGATAGATAGATAGATAGATAGATAGATAGATAGATAGATAGATAGATAGATAGATAGATAGATAGATAGATAGATAGATAGATAGATAGATAGATAGATAGATAGATAGATAGATAGATAGATAGATAGATAGATAGATAGATAGATAGATAGATAGATAGATAGATAGATAGATAGATAGATAGATAGATAGATAGATAGATAGATAGATAGATAGATAGATAGATAGATAGATAGATAGATAGATAGATAGATAGATAGATAGATAGATAGATAGATAGATAGATAGATAGATAGATAGATAGATAGATAGATAGATAGATAGATAGATAGATAGATAGATAGATAGATAGATAGATAGATAGATAGATAGATAGATAGATAGATAGATAGATAGATAGATAGATAGATAGATAGATAGATAGATAGATAGATAGATAGATAGATAGATAGATAGATAGATAGATAGATAGATAGATAGATAGATAGATAGATAGATAGATAGATAGATAGATAGATAGATAGATAGATAGATAGATAGATAGATAGATAGATAGATAGATAGATAGATAGATAGATAGATAGATAGATAGATAGATAGATAGATAGATAGATAGATAGATAGATAGATAGATAGATAGATAGATAGATAGATAGATAGATAGATAGATAGATAGATAGATAGATAGATAGATAGATAGATAGATAGATAGATAGATAGATAGATAGATAGATAGATAGATAGATAGATAGATAGATAGATAGATAGATAGATAGATAGATAGATAGATAGATAGATAGATAGATAGATAGATAGATAGATAGATAGATAGATAGATAGATAGATAGATAGATAGATAGATAGATAGATAGATAGATAGATAGATAGATAGATAGATAGATAGATAGATAGATAGATAGATAGATAGATAGATAGATAGATAGATAGATAGATAGATAGATAGATAGATAGATAGATAGATAGATAGATAGATAGATAGATAGATAGATAGATAGATAGATAGATAGATAGATAGATAGATAGATAGATAGATAGATAGATAGATAGATAGATAGATAGATAGATAGATAGATAGATAGATAGATAGATAGATAGATAGATAGATAGATAGATAGATAGATAGATAGATAGATAGATAGATAGATAGATAGATAGATAGATAGATAGATAGATAGATAGATAGATAGATAGATAGATAGATAGATAGATAGATAGATAGATAGATAGATAGATAGATAGATAGATAGATAGATAGATAGATAGATAGATAGATAGATAGATAGATAGATAGATAGATAGATAGATAGATAGATAGATAGATAGATAGATAGATAGATAGATAGATAGATAGATAGATAGATAGATAGATAGATAGATAGATAGATAGATAGATAGATAGATAGATAGATAGATAGATAGATAGATAGATAGATAGATAGATAGATAGATAGATAGATAGATAGATAGATAGATAGATAGATAGATAGATAGATAGATAGATAGATAGATAGATAGATAGATAGATAGATAGATAGATAGATAGATAGATAGATAGATAGATAGATAGATAGATAGATAGATAGATAGATAGATAGATAGATAGATAGATAGATAGATAGATAGATAGATAGATAGATAGATAGATAGATAGATAGATAGATAGATAGATAGATAGATAGATAGATAGATAGATAGATAGATAGATAGATAGATAGATAGATAGATAGATAGATAGATAGATAGATAGATAGATAGATAGATAGATAGATAGATAGATAGATAGATAGATAGATAGATAGATAGATAGATAGATAGATAGATAGATAGATAGATAGATAGATAGATAGATAGATAGATAGATAGATAGATAGATAGATAGATAGATAGATAGATAGATAGATAGATAGATAGATAGATAGATAGATAGATAGATAGATAGATAGATAGATAGATAGATAGATAGATAGATAGATAGATAGATAGATAGATAGATAGATAGATAGATAGATAGATAGATAGATAGATAGATAGATAGATAGATAGATAGATAGATAGATAGATAGATAGATAGATAGATAGATAGATAGATAGATAGATAGATAGATAGATAGATAGATAGATAGATAGATAGATAGATAGATAGATAGATAGATAGATAGATAGATAGATAGATAGATAGATAGATAGATAGATAGATAGATAGATAGATAGATAGATAGATAGATAGATAGATAGATAGATAGATAGATAGATAGATAGATAGATAGATAGATAGATAGATAGATAGATAGATAGATAGATAGATAGATAGATAGATAGATAGATAGATAGATAGATAGATAGATAGATAGATAGATAGATAGATAGATAGATAGATAGATAGATAGATAGATAGATAGATAGATAGATAGATAGATAGATAGATAGATAGATAGATAGATAGATAGATAGATAGATAGATAGATAGATAGATAGATAGATAGATAGATAGATAGATAGATAGATAGATAGATAGATAGATAGATAGATAGATAGATAGATAGATAGATAGATAGATAGATAGATAGATAGATAGATAGATAGATAGATAGATAGATAGATAGATAGATAGATAGATAGATAGATAGATAGATAGATAGATAGATAGATAGATAGATAGATAGATAGATAGATAGATAGATAGATAGATAGATAGATAGATAGATAGATAGATAGATAGATAGATAGATAGATAGATAGATAGATAGATAGATAGATAGATAGATAGATAGATAGATAGATAGATAGATAGATAGATAGATAGATAGATAGATAGATAGATAGATAGATAGATAGATAGATAGATAGATAGATAGATAGATAGATAGATAGATAGATAGATAGATAGATAGATAGATAGATAGATAGATAGATAGATAGATAGATAGATAGATAGATAGATAGATAGATAGATAGATAGATAGATAGATAGATAGATAGATAGATAGATAGATAGATAGATAGATAGATAGATAGATAGATAGATAGATAGATAGATAGATAGATAGATAGATAGATAGATAGATAGATAGATAGATAGATAGATAGATAGATAGATAGATAGATAGATAGATAGATAGATAGATAGATAGATAGATAGATAGATAGATAGATAGATAGATAGATAGATAGATAGATAGATAGATAGATAGATAGATAGATAGATAGATAGATAGATAGATAGATAGATAGATAGATAGATAGATAGATAGATAGATAGATAGATAGATAGATAGATAGATAGATAGATAGATAGATAGATAGATAGATAGATAGATAGATAGATAGATAGATAGATAGATAGATAGATAGATAGATAGATAGATAGATAGATAGATAGATAGATAGATAGATAGATAGATAGATAGATAGATAGATAGATAGATAGATAGATAGATAGATAGATAGATAGATAGATAGATAGATAGATAGATAGATAGATAGATAGATAGATAGATAGATAGATAGATAGATAGATAGATAGATAGATAGATAGATAGATAGATAGATAGATAGATAGATAGATAGATAGATAGATAGATAGATAGATAGATAGATAGATAGATAGATAGATAGATAGATAGATAGATAGATAGATAGATAGATAGATAGATAGATAGATAGATAGATAGATAGATAGATAGATAGATAGATAGATAGATAGATAGATAGATAGATAGATAGATAGATAGATAGATAGATAGATAGATAGATAGATAGATAGATAGATAGATAGATAGATAGATAGATAGATAGATAGATAGATAGATAGATAGATAGATAGATAGATAGATAGATAGATAGATAGATAGATAGATAGATAGATAGATAGATAGATAGATAGATAGATAGATAGATAGATAGATAGATAGATAGATAGATAGATAGATAGATAGATAGATAGATAGATAGATAGATAGATAGATAGATAGATAGATAGATAGATAGATAGATAGATAGATAGATAGATAGATAGATAGATAGATAGATAGATAGATAGATAGATAGATAGATAGATAGATAGATAGATAGATAGATAGATAGATAGATAGATAGATAGATAGATAGATAGATAGATAGATAGATAGATAGATAGATAGATAGATAGATAGATAGATAGATAGATAGATAGATAGATAGATAGATAGATAGATAGATAGATAGATAGATAGATAGATAGATAGATAGATAGATAGATAGATAGATAGATAGATAGATAGATAGATAGATAGATAGATAGATAGATAGATAGATAGATAGATAGATAGATAGATAGATAGATAGATAGATAGATAGATAGATAGATAGATAGATAGATAGATAGATAGATAGATAGATAGATAGATAGATAGATAGATAGATAGATAGATAGATAGATAGATAGATAGATAGATAGATAGATAGATAGATAGATAGATAGATAGATAGATAGATAGATAGATAGATAGATAGATAGATAGATAGATAGATAGATAGATAGATAGATAGATAGATAGATAGATAGATAGATAGATAGATAGATAGATAGATAGATAGATAGATAGATAGATAGATAGATAGATAGATAGATAGATAGATAGATAGATAGATAGATAGATAGATAGATAGATAGATAGATAGATAGATAGATAGATAGATAGATAGATAGATAGATAGATAGATAGATAGATAGATAGATAGATAGATAGATAGATAGATAGATAGATAGATAGATAGATAGATAGATAGATAGATAGATAGATAGATAGATAGATAGATAGATAGATAGATAGATAGATAGATAGATAGATAGATAGATAGATAGATAGATAGATAGATAGATAGATAGATAGATAGATAGATAGATAGATAGATAGATAGATAGATAGATAGATAGATAGATAGATAGATAGATAGATAGATAGATAGATAGATAGATAGATAGATAGATAGATAGATAGATAGATAGATAGATAGATAGATAGATAGATAGATAGATAGATAGATAGATAGATAGATAGATAGATAGATAGATAGATAGATAGATAGATAGATAGATAGATAGATAGATAGATAGATAGATAGATAGATAGATAGATAGATAGATAGATAGATAGATAGATAGATAGATAGATAGATAGATAGATAGATAGATAGATAGATAGATAGATAGATAGATAGATAGATAGATAGATAGATAGATAGATAGATAGATAGATAGATAGATAGATAGATAGATAGATAGATAGATAGATAGATAGATAGATAGATAGATAGATAGATAGATAGATAGATAGATAGATAGATAGATAGATAGATAGATAGATAGATAGATAGATAGATAGATAGATAGATAGATAGATAGATAGATAGATAGATAGATAGATAGATAGATAGATAGATAGATAGATAGATAGATAGATAGATAGATAGATAGATAGATAGATAGATAGATAGATAGATAGATAGATAGATAGATAGATAGATAGATAGATAGATAGATAGATAGATAGATAGATAGATAGATAGATAGATAGATAGATAGATAGATAGATAGATAGATAGATAGATAGATAGATAGATAGATAGATAGATAGATAGATAGATAGATAGATAGATAGATAGATAGATAGATAGATAGATAGATAGATAGATAGATAGATAGATAGATAGATAGATAGATAGATAGATAGATAGATAGATAGATAGATAGATAGATAGATAGATAGATAGATAGATAGATAGATAGATAGATAGATAGATAGATAGATAGATAGATAGATAGATAGATAGATAGATAGATAGATAGATAGATAGATAGATAGATAGATAGATAGATAGATAGATAGATAGATAGATAGATAGATAGATAGATAGATAGATAGATAGATAGATAGATAGATAGATAGATAGATAGATAGATAGATAGATAGATAGATAGATAGATAGATAGATAGATAGATAGATAGATAGATAGATAGATAGATAGATAGATAGATAGATAGATAGATAGATAGATAGATAGATAGATAGATAGATAGATAGATAGATAGATAGATAGATAGATAGATAGATAGATAGATAGATAGATAGATAGATAGATAGATAGATAGATAGATAGATAGATAGATAGATAGATAGATAGATAGATAGATAGATAGATAGATAGATAGATAGATAGATAGATAGATAGATAGATAGATAGATAGATAGATAGATAGATAGATAGATAGATAGATAGATAGATAGATAGATAGATAGATAGATAGATAGATAGATAGATAGATAGATAGATAGATAGATAGATAGATAGATAGATAGATAGATAGATAGATAGATAGATAGATAGATAGATAGATAGATAGATAGATAGATAGATAGATAGATAGATAGATAGATAGATAGATAGATAGATAGATAGATAGATAGATAGATAGATAGATAGATAGATAGATAGATAGATAGATAGATAGATAGATAGATAGATAGATAGATAGATAGATAGATAGATAGATAGATAGATAGATAGATAGATAGATAGATAGATAGATAGATAGATAGATAGATAGATAGATAGATAGATAGATAGATAGATAGATAGATAGATAGATAGATAGATAGATAGATAGATAGATAGATAGATAGATAGATAGATAGATAGATAGATAGATAGATAGATAGATAGATAGATAGATAGATAGATAGATAGATAGATAGATAGATAGATAGATAGATAGATAGATAGATAGATAGATAGATAGATAGATAGATAGATAGATAGATAGATAGATAGATAGATAGATAGATAGATAGATAGATAGATAGATAGATAGATAGATAGATAGATAGATAGATAGATAGATAGATAGATAGATAGATAGATAGATAGATAGATAGATAGATAGATAGATAGATTAGATAGATAGATTAGATAGATAGATAGATAGATAGATAGATAGATAGATTAGATAGATAGATTAGATAGATAGATTAGATAGATAGATTAGATAGATAGATTAGATAGATAGATTAGATAGATAGATTAGATAGATAGATTAGATAGATAGATTAGATAGATAGATTAGATAGATAGATTAGATAGATAGATTTAGATAGATTAGATAGATAGATTAGATAGATAGATTAGATAGATAGATTAGATAGATAGATTAGATAGATAGATTAGATAGATAGATTAGATAGATAGATTAGATAGATAGATTAGATAGATAGATTAGATAGATAGATTAGATAGATAGATTAGATAGATAGATTAGATAGATAGATTAGATAGATAGATTAGATAGATAGATTAGATAGATAGATTAGATAGATAGATTAGATAGATAGATTAGATAGATAGATTAGATAGATAGATTAGATAGATAGATTAGATAGATAGATTAGATAGATAGATTAGATAGATAGATTAGATAGATAGATTAGATAGATAGATTAGATAGATAGATTAGATAGATAGATTAGATAGATAGATTAGATAGATAGATTAGATAGATAGATTAGATAGATAGATTAGATAGATAGATTAGATAGATAGATTAGATAGATAGATTAGATAGATAGATTAGATAGATAGATTAGATAGATAGATTAGATAGATAGATTAGATAGATAGATTAGATAGATAGATTAGATAGATAGATTAGATAGATAGATTAGATAGATAGATTAGATAGATAGATTAGATAGATAGATTAGATAGATAGATTAGATAGATAGATTAGATAGATAGATTAGATAGATAGATTAGATAGATAGATTAGATAGATAGATTAGATAGATAGATTAGATAGATAGATTAGATAGATAGATTAGATAGATAGATTAGATAGATAGATTAGATAGATAGATTAGATAGATAGATTAGATAGATAGATTAGATAGATAGATTAGATAGATAGATTAGATAGATAGATTAGATAGATAGATTAGATAGATAGATTAGATAGATAGATTAGATAGATAGATTAGATAGATAGATTAGATAGATAGATTAGATAGATAGATTAGATAGATAGATTAGATAGATAGATTAGATAGATAGATTAGATAGATAGATTAGATAGATAGATTAGATAGATAGATTAGATAGATAGATTAGATAGATAGATTAGATAGATAGATTAGATAGATAGATTAGATAGATAGATTAGATAGATAGATTAGATAGATAGATTAGATAGATAGATTAGATAGATAGATTAGATAGATAGATTAGATAGATAGATTAGATAGATAGATTAGATAGATAGATTAGATAGATAGATTAGATAGATAGATTAGATAGATAGATTAGATAGATAGATTAGATAGATAGATTAGATAGATAGATTAGATAGATAGATTAGATAGATAGATTAGATAGATAGATTAGATAGATAGATTAGATAGATAGATTAGATAGATAGATTAGATAGATAGATTAGATAGATAGATTAGATAGATAGATTAGATAGATAGATTAGATAGATAGATTAGATAGATAGATTAGATAGATAGATTAGATAGATAGATTAGATAGATAGATTAGATAGATAGATTAGATAGATAGATTAGATAGATAGATTAGATAGATAGATTAGATAGATAGATTAGATAGATAGATTAGATAGATAGATTAGATAGATAGATTAGATAGATAGATTAGATAGATAGATTAGATAGATAGATTAGATAGATAGATTAGATAGATAGATTAGATAGATAGATTAGATAGATAGATTAGATAGATAGATTAGATAGATAGATTAGATAGATAGATTAGATAGATAGATTAGATAGATAGATTAGATAGATAGATTAGATAGATAGATTAGATAGATAGATTAGATAGATAGATTAGATAGATAGATTAGATAGATAGATTAGATAGATAGATTAGATAGATAGATTAGATAGATAGATTAGATAGATAGATTAGATAGATAGATTAGATAGATAGATTAGATAGATAGATTAGATAGATAGATTAGATAGATAGATTAGATAGATAGATTAGATAGATAGATTAGATAGATAGATTAGATAGATAGATTAGATAGATAGATTAGATAGATAGATTAGATAGATAGATTAGATAGATAGATTAGATAGATAGATTAGATAGATAGATTAGATAGATAGATTAGATAGATAGATTAGATAGATAGATTAGATAGATAGATTAGATAGATAGATTAGATAGATAGATTAGATAGATAGATTAGATAGATAGATTAGATAGATAGATTAGATAGATAGATTAGATAGATAGATTAGATAGATAGATTAGATAGATAGATTAGATAGATAGATTAGATAGATAGATTAGATAGATAGATTAGATAGATAGATTAGATAGATAGATTAGATAGATAGATTAGATAGATAGATTAGATAGATAGATTAGATAGATAGATTAGATAGATAGATTAGATAGATAGATTAGATAGATAGATTAGATAGATAGATTAGATAGATAGATTAGATAGATAGATTAGATAGATAGATTAGATAGATAGATTAGATAGATAGATTAGATAGATAGATTAGATAGATAGATTAGATAGATAGATTAGATAGATAGATTAGATAGATAGATTAGATAGATAGATTAGATAGATAGATTAGATAGATAGATTAGATAGATAGATTAGATAGATAGATTAGATAGATAGATTAGATAGATAGATTAGATAGATAGATTAGATAGATAGATTAGATAGATAGATTAGATAGATAGATTAGATAGATAGATTAGATAGATAGATTAGATAGATAGATTAGATAGATAGATTAGATAGATAGATTAGATAGATAGATTAGATAGATAGATTAGATAGATAGATTAGATAGATAGATTAGATAGATAGATTAGATAGATAGATTAGATAGATAGATTAGATAGATAGATTAGATAGATAGATTAGATAGATAGATTAGATAGATAGATTAGATAGATAGATTAGATAGATAGATTAGATAGATAGATTAGATAGATAGATTAGATAGATAGATTAGATAGATAGATTAGATAGATAGATTAGATAGATAGATTAGATAGATAGATTAGATAGATAGATTAGATAGATAGATTAGATAGATAGATTAGATAGATAGATTAGATAGATAGATTAGATAGATAGATTAGATAGATAGATTAGATAGATAGATTAGATAGATAGATTAGATAGATAGATTAGATAGATAGATTAGATAGATAGATTAGATAGATAGATTAGATAGATAGATTAGATAGATAGATTAGATAGATAGATTAGATAGATAGATTAGATAGATAGATTAGATAGATAGATTAGATAGATAGATTAGATAGATAGATTAGATAGATAGATTAGATAGATAGATTAGATAGATAGATTAGATAGATAGATTAGATAGATAGATTAGATAGATAGATTAGATAGATAGATTAGATAGATAGATTAGATAGATAGATTAGATAGATAGATTAGATAGATAGATTAGATAGATAGATTAGATAGATAGATTAGATAGATAGATTAGATAGATAGATTAGATAGATAGATTAGATAGATAGATTAGATAGATAGATTAGATAGATAGATTAGATAGATAGATTAGATAGATAGATTAGATAGATAGATTAGATAGATAGATTAGATAGATAGATTAGATAGATAGATTAGATAGATAGATTAGATAGATAGATTAGATAGATAGATTAGATAGATAGATTAGATAGATAGATTAGATAGATAGATTAGATAGATAGATTAGATAGATAGATTAGATAGATAGATTAGATAGATAGATTAGATAGATAGATTAGATAGATAGATTAGATAGATAGATTAGATAGATAGATTAGATAGATAGATTAGATAGATAGATTAGATAGATAGATTAGATAGATAGATTAGATAGATAGATTAGATAGATAGATTAGATAGATAGATTAGATAGATAGATTAGATAGATAGATTAGATAGATAGATTAGATAGATAGATTAGATAGATAGATTAGATAGATAGATTAGATAGATAGATTAGATAGATAGATTAGATAGATAGATTAGATAGATAGATTAGATAGATAGATTAGATAGATAGATTAGATAGATAGATTAGATAGATAGATTAGATAGATAGATTAGATAGATAGATTAGATAGATAGATTAGATAGATAGATTAGATAGATAGATTAGATAGATAGATTAGATAGATAGATTAGATAGATAGATTAGATAGATAGATTAGATAGATAGATTAGATAGATAGATTAGATAGATAGATTAGATAGATAGATTAGATAGATAGATTCGATAGATAGATTCGATAGATAGATTCGATAGATAGATTCGATAGATAGATTAGATTGATAGATTAGATTGATAGATTAGATAGATAGATTAGATAGATAGATTAGATATATATATATATATATATATATATATATATATATATATATATATATATATATATATATATTATATATATTAGATATATTGGATAGATTGATTGGATAGATTGATTGGATAGATTGATTGGATAGATTGATTGGATAGATTGATTGGATAGATTGATTGGATAGATTGATTGGATAGATTGATTGGATAGATTGATTGGATAGATTGATTGGATAGATTGTTTGGATAGATTGATTGGATAGATTGATTGGATAGATTGATTGGATAGATTGATTGGATAGATTGATTGGATAGATTGATTGGATAGATTGATTGGATAGATTGATTGATTGGATAGATTGATTGATTGGATAGATTGATTAGATAGATTTGATAGATTGATCTGGGGGGTTCAGAAACGATACAGATTTTTTGGATTTTAAATACCTTGAAACGTTCAATAAAAATCCGAAAATTTTAATTTTCATAATGAAACCTCCCCAAAAATGGGAAAAACAAAAAATTTCATTTCATCTTGTCATTTTACTGGCACACTAATATTTACAGAAGTATTAACAATTAAAGATTGAAAGTTAAAATTCTTAATATTTGTGTACACAAAAGGGTTTGGAAAAAATGATAAGGTAATTCATTATTGCAAACTGATTTTTTACAACTTTTTTTTTTTAATTTTTCGATTGTTCCAATATTAAGAGAGATATTTCATTCTTTATTTAGAGCAGGGTAATATATATATATATATATATATATATATATATATATATATATATATATATATATATATATATATATATATATATATATATATATATATATATATATATCTAGAGCATGGTAGTGCGCAAGGCCGAGTTTAAGGCACACATTCGGACTTTTCACTACAGTGCTATTACTTAAGGAAATATTTGAACACTGTTTGACCCCGAAATATCTTCTGAACGAACACAGCTACAGTGTTGAAATTTCGAATCCTCGATAGTTTACGGAATTATAAGAAACCCGTTTTTTCAATGATCGTTAATGAATTAACCGTTAAAAAGTAATTTCACTTGAAAAACGCAAAATTCACGGTAAACGCCTTTAAAACTTAAGTATGATCTATCATAATTATACGCTACTTCTAGATATCCTGTAGAGTTGATATTTGGCATACGGGTAGATCTAGTACCCAAACCAACGGGAAATTGCGAAAACTGGAAATTTGTATCGGAAAAAAGAACATTTTTACAATTTTCGTTTTAATCAAATTAGCATTAGAATGCATATATTTATCTTATTCGTTGATATTTTTATAGAGTCCTATCTGATTGGATGATACTGAGGTATTTCAATATTGATTGTATTAAACCATATCATACTAAAGAACCATGTAAGCCGATGGTAATGACAATGGCTTGTTGAATACAACTGTTTTCGTCTAGTGTTTGGAGTTAAGCCACATTGTTTACAGTCCGTGGACATTGGATGGGTGGACATTGTCACTTGGATCGGTGGGCATTGTATGGAGTTGTTTTTTTTGTAATTTTGAAACATTAATTTATATTCTCATTTTAACTTTCTTATTAAATTTTGCATTGATCAATTATTATTTATTACTAGTATTTCTCGTTGCAGACAAGAAAAATCGGAAAAACCTCCTCCAAAATTACGTTTTTCTGTACTTTATTTGGAAGAAAGATGGGATTTTCCATAATCGACCCGCAATAACGTCAAATTAACAGAGTATTTTGAAAAATTTCATTACCTACATCGCAACCCCCCAGAAAATGGGAAAAACTTCCCTAAAACTGACCTTTTCACTTCTATTCATGATAAAAAGATCGGTTTTTTTCCATTCGACGTGGAACAGGTTCAAGATAACAGAAATATTTGAAAAAAGTAAATTTTTCCATCATAACCCTTCGCCATCGGGAAAAATTATGCTAGAAAATGCTAGAAAACATTGCTAGAAAAATTATGTATTTTGCATTTAACACTATAAAGCTACAAATTAGGAAGTTTATTCTAAAAATTTTAAATTATTCATTATAACCTCCCGGAAAATCGAAAAAACATCCACCAAAATTATGCTTAAGTTCTTTACATGCTGAATGATGGGATTTAACAGAATGCTTTGAAAAATTTCATTCCCTACATCGCAACTAGCAGAGCATGCGGTTACACGAAACAACAAAGAGCCGTTAATTTTTAATTAAGGCATTTAATTAGCAATTAATTAGCTTAATAATTTGATATTAAATAAAATATAATTAATTGATTTTGTAAATATTGCTCTGCTGGTTAAGCTAGCAGAGCATACGGTTACACAGTGCAACAAATATTATTAAATTTTTAAGAGCATTTAATTAGCTTCATAATTTGATGCGGTAACGCAATAGAACCAAGAGCATTTAATTTTTAATTAGAGCATCTAATTAGCATCTATTTATGAGACTAAAATAATTGTGTTCTGCTTAGGTTGCTCTGCTGGCTTAATGGTCATGCCCTCAAGGGTAGTCAAGGATTGTCTGGAGGAACTTCTGAACTGGTAAAACGGAACAATGTTAAATTGATCTGGATGCCGGGTCACAGAGGTTTCGAAGGAAACGACAAAGCAGATACATTAGCAAAGAAAGGAGTCGGAATGCCCCTCATAGGCCCAGAGCCTATTTTAGGAATTCCAAGGACCGCATGTGAACAGGTGATCAACGAGAGGTCAAACGCTTAACACCGTGATCACTGGGTAAAAGTACCGCGGCAAGAGCTCGTGAAGGTACTGCTTCAGAGTGCAACAAATAGGCTATATCTGGATGCACTGAAGCTGAACAAGATGCAACTGTAGAGGGTTACTGGATTCATTACCGGGCATTATCCCCTACGGAAGCACTTACACACAATGGGACTCCATAACGGGTCCATTGTGTGCAGATTGTGTGGCGAGGAGAAAGAAACATCCAGCCACATTTTCTTTGACTGCGAACCTCTAGGTTACAGCAGATACAGGATATACCGTGCATTTCACCTGGAATATATGAACTATCAGGAAGGCCTGATAAGCAAGCCCCTGGCTACAATATATCGATATGCCAACATATCGGAGAAGTGAATCTCGTTGGACGGAAGTAGAAGTGGAAGCACAATGGACCATAAGGTCCAAGTGCAATAGTTTTAGACCCCAATATAAATCAATCAAATACTAACTCAAGAAGAATAATTTAAAAAAAATATGATTTTTTTTAAGTGAATAATTTTTTGTTATTTTATTTGTGCTTACCGATTGAGCTATTGAAAAAATAATAACAGATTCTATCAACTTAAGTCAAAATGGGCCAAAGAACTAATATACCACATCTGATAAAAATTGGTGAGGCTAGTTTTATAGCCCTGGGAAATTAATGCTCAATTTTACATAAAAACTTAAATGGCTCATACGACTCCAGGATGCTAGCACCCCATCCATGAAATTTCGAAAAACCAATTATACCATCTAGTTGGTTACTAGTTGGTCATAAATGGGCAGGTAATAAAAAGGTCATCAAAAGAACGGGACGAATATTTTAACTGTAGTTAAAAAACATTTACTCAAGGCTTGTCCATATTTTTTCCATGAGGCATTGCCTAAGCACATAATCTGACACTATATGGGCAATTACTATTTGCGCTTGAACATTGTTTCTCCTTAGAACATTAATGTGGGCTACATTTATAAAAAGTAAGAACAAAATCGACTGTAATTCATTACATATACTTTTTCTTAGTATTTCTATAAAAATTTATGTTTGGGAAAGTTTCCTTTTTTGTTTCAAATATTTTAAAATCTTAAAACTTGTCAAGATATAAAATTTTAAATATACACTAAAGGAAAACTAATTTTTCTTACATTTTATAAATGTAGCCTTTATGAATATTCTAAGAAGAAACTTACACAATACACTTTTCTACTATATCTGGCAAACCACAGATATCAAAAAAAAGAATCGCAGAATCTTTCGTTATAAGTCAAACTAGTCTGAGTATAGGACGATGCACATCTTATAAAAATTGGTGAGCCCTTGCGAGTTTTACATTTCGGACCTTAAAAGTGAAATATCTCACAACGTTTCATTTTATCGAAAAAAGAAGCCACAAAAAATTGGGTCTATCTATCCGCTATAGTATAAAATGAGGTCAATCTGAGCACAGTAGTGTAAAATGAAGACCATCTATACGCAGTAGTGAACACTGGGGTCCAATATTGTACAATAAGGTTCAATAAAAAGTTTTATTTTTCTAATACGTTATTTTAGCCTTACAAAAAGCAGTGACATCCGATCAAAAAAATACATTTTAAAAGAAGGAAAAGTTTTTGGGACGATCATTAATATCTAGAGCACAGAAGTGCGTAAGCCAAGTTTAAGGAGCTGGCATGCTTCTAGCTATTACTATAATATTTTCTCCTTAAAAAGTAGTGATATGGAAGACAGGACCAGGTTATGTATCAAGTGTAGGAGAATGTATAAACGTGTATTGTGTAAGTTTCTTCTTAAAACATTCATAAAGACATTTATAAAATGTAAGAAAAATTAGGTTTGCTTTAGCGTATATTTAAAATTTTATATCTTGACAAGTTTTAAGATTTTACATTCTTTGAAACAAAAAAGAAAACTTGCTCAAACATAAATTTTTATAGAAATACTAAGGAAAAGTATACGTAATGAATTACAGTCGATTTTGTTCTTACTTTTTATAAATGTAGCCCTCATTAATGTTCTAAGGAGAAACAATGTTCAAGCGCAAATAGTAATTGCCCATATAGTGTCAGATTATTTGCCTAGGCAATGCCTCATGGAAAAAATATGGACAAGCCTCGAGTAAATGTTTTTTAATTACAGTTTAAATCTTCGACCCGTCCTTTTTCATTATACTGCTAATTGTTTTATAATTTCATGCTTGTTATATATCCAACTTGCTTGCTTTCGAGGTCCCAGATCGGCACATTTATAACAAAATAACTCTATAAAGGATAGATATCAATATTTTTGTTAGTATCCAAATAATTTGTGTTCTTTATAAGAAGTTTTACCATATCAAGTTCATAAATATCTTGAAATAAATGCATCTATTGGGTAATTCACTCCAACAATCAGAATGAATATTATGTTGAATAAACAGGAGGTTGAGTTTCTATCACTAAATATAATAATATAAGAAAAGGTAAATGAATATATACAAACACTCTACTCTACTATCATCATCAACAAAACTGATTGCGTTTTCTTTATACTACCTCCTTAAACGCGAACTCCTGCTATTGGAGGTCCAAGCCGCTGGTTAGTCTGCTTAACATTGCGTGCCTACCTCGACATTCGTATGTATATCATCAGTTCATAGTCACCATCAGCAGTTTAGTATATATACAATCAAATGTTGTGATTGCACCCACAACGTTGTCTATCTCAAAACTCAACTGATTATCTTTCATCACAAATACGAGATCAATTCATAGATCTTTATAAAAATCATTTTAATTTTCTCATAAATAGCCATTAAAAATAAATTAAATTTATATAAATGAACTTTAATTTATATTGAGAAACAAAAAGAAAAGGAAACAACTTAATATTTAAAAATTTATTTTAGTTTGATGACAATTTACTATGTTATTTAAATCGCTCAATTATTGTGTTAATAATTTATGTAAAAATTTCGTGCGCGACAACAAATTAATTGTTGCCTTATTATTGTTAATTGTATATTTTGAACTAACAACAATTTATATTATTGTTGTTAATGGTGGTGCTGCTGGTACAACAAAACATCATCATCATAAACGATTTCAAGATCAATATGATTCAACATTGATTACACGTTGTATGGCAAAGTGTGGTGATAAACGATCAAATACACATGTGAGTACTTTATTTTTTTATAATTTTAATATAGTTATTACTATCTTATTGGCTTAATCAATACTATGAAATTAAGTATTAACGTTTCATATATGTATCACAAAAATCATACATGTTGGAAAAGAAACAATAACTTTTTCAAAATTATGTTTAATTTCAATTGAAATATAATAATTCAATTTTTGATTTATATCACTCTCCGTTATCAATTCTTATGGTTTACGTGACAACTTGAGAACATAAAAATATAATGGAATACGCCACTTTTTTTAAATCAAAAATTACAAAGATTATTACCTACGTATACAACTAAAATGATTTTAATAAATCGCTATGACAGACAAACTCCAGAATATTTAAATGTCGAGGGTTTAGAATTAGAATAATACATTAATCTAGTAAAAGATTAAATTATTCATAAAAATCCGTTAAAGGTATTTCGCTCGTTATAGTCAATGCAAAAAGTAAAAAATACTATATGATTAATTTACTTACAACTATGCCAGATTAACATTTATAATGTTTTAACATTTATGATACAATTTACTACCTGTTGTACTAAGCAAGAATGGTTTTAACAGTGCTTATTAACTATTTTTGGGGTCGCAGTTGAAATTTATTACCATTAAATATCAGTAATATTTTTAAAAAATCGGGCAATAAATATATATATACATATATATATATATATATATATATATATATATATATATGTATATATATAATATATACATGTATATATAGTATATATATATATATATATATATATATATATATATATATATATATATATATATATATATATATATATATATATATATATATATGTCGGATGTTGAATTTGTGCAAAGGACAAATTCACATTTGGAGATTTTAAACACTTACATTTATAAGTACAAACTATTTTTTAAGAAAAGGTTTATTTTATTACAGTATGTCCGACATAAAGGATCCTCCAGACATAGAGGTCCGGAAATTAGATATTATCGATACTTATATATTCTTAGAATAAAATAAATTGTCTAAAAGTGCAATAAAGAATAATTGCTTTAAGATTATCAATTAACACAGTAAGTAAGGGTTCGGTCGAAGTGGCACGTGTGCCTCTACTTAGACGCAAATTGTACGGTACGGATGTTAATAAACCTATTTTTTGTGATATACCAGAGATGGTACATAAATATAATGTAGTAATAGAATGACCCCTTTCCAATATTTTTACAAACATCAAGGAAGGGGGGTGAGTTTCAAAAAGGAAGGAGAGATTTCAGTTCTGAGAGGACAGCACCCGAGTACAGACCGTATCGTGCAGTTGCGTATTAGTATCAACTGAACTCTGCTGAAAGTTCACATGGAAATAGCGTTTGGATTGTTGGTAGCCCATTTGGACTAGTATATAGTATATTACGTCCCTAGGCCAGAAAGTTGGATTTCCTGGCGTATGTGATGTGATGGCCGAGGCGAAGCCGAGGCAATCATATCACATACGTCAGGGCATCCAACTTTTTGGCCGTGGGTCGTATACTATTTTTCTTGCTCCATGTACGCCGAATGTACGCGCTTTCTGGCCGCATTTTACGAATAATTGCTATGTTATAAAAACAATTGCTATGGTAACGGCCAGAAAGTAAAAGCGCACTGCAGCTCGAGAAGGCCATGAAAATCGTTCATTCTGGCGTAAAATGCGGCCAGAAAGCGCGTACATTCGGCGCGTGGAGCAAGAAAATTAATTATGTTTATTGATGAGATAACCGTGGTATGGCATTTGTTAGTATTATTCGTGTTGTATCTGTATTGTTAACTGGAGCCAACTTATTGTGTCGTAGGTTGAACTATTTGTAATTACTGATTGTGAAAGTGCGGGACACCGGGTATTATTGTAGACTAGTGCGTGTTTGTGAAAATGCAGTTTTCAGTGTGATATTGGAAATTGGTAAGTGTTTGTATTTTATAAAAACAACAATGCCTGACAACATATATACTGGTTCAAACGACCATGCTCTCAATGTTAACTCCGACATCAGAAGTGGGATCAGTGCCTGGTATATCATTGCAAGATAAACATGAGAAAATACGGCAAAAGTAATATCTGTTCTAACAAAAGAACTCGTATCAATTATCTTTGATTCTAATTACCCTATTAAGTTCCATACTGACGCTAGCTATAATGGGTTTAGGGCTATGTTAAGGCAAAAGATCGAAGTAAAGATCATTCTTATGAACTATAAACTTTAGCTGTAGTAAACTCATTAAAACATTTTCGACATTATATACACGGGCGGAAATTTGTGGTCATTACAGATTGTAACTCATTAAAAGTATCTCAAAATATAGCAAATTTAAATGATCAAGTCCACAGATAATGGGCTTTCTTGTAGTCCTTTACTTTTGAAATTATATATCGTGCGGGTAAACGAATGACTCTTGTAGATTTCCTTTGACGAAATCCAATAGATGTTAATAATAAAATAGTAAATAAAAGAAAAGAAAAGGAAATTAATCTAGCTGAGAGTCGGAAGATTCGTTATTAACCGAACAACGTCGCGATCGTCAAATCTAGAAAATTGTTACCGGGTTACAGATCGATGTGATTGCGGAAGACATCGCGAAAAACATAGGAGTTGCGATCTTGTATCCTTTTCCGCTAAACTCAGAGAAATGTAAAAAGCTTATTGTTTGCCATCGCTTCAAGGGGTTTCGTTGGTCCGTTATTAGGGTGTGCATCAGTCAATTATGCACTTGGACTGGGATAAAGCGCTTGAGGGGCTTTATGAGTAATTTTGGTTTGAAGGAATGGCAAAATATCTGTATAAACCATTGCACGGTCGTAGAAAGACGCGATAGGAGAAATACAATTGGGTTTTAATAGTACTATCAATCGTGTAACTAAATCCAGTCCTTTAGAGTTATAAATTCGTAATGTAGCGAGACCTCACGATATCTCCAAAGTGACACAGCAGGCCGTAGATAATATAAAAGCTAATGCTAGATACGAAAAAAAAAAAAGATTCGATAAAACTAAAGCAAAAATAATTAAATTCAATATTGGTGATTTTGTATTGTTAAAAAGAGAAGAAAGAAACCAAACTAAATTAGAACCGAAATTTAGGGGCCCATTTGTAGTGGCAGAGGTTTTAGAAGGAGATAGATACACTTTAAAAAAACAGTAAAAGGTAAAAGGACTTACAAATACAGTCATGATAAATTGAGATGCATGCCGGAGGGTTACATTCCTAGAGAGTTAGATGTCTGTGATTCTGATAACGATGTTGAAAACGATTCAGTAGAGAGCTCTGATGAGCACTGATAATCGTTTTGTAAAATGAATTAAGCCTTACACGATGTATTCAGTAATGGGGTTCCCATGATTTTCCCACACACCATACATATGGTAACGGGGTCTAAAGAAATTTAGATGTGATTATGTGTAAGCATTTTGTAAAATGAATTAAGCCTTACACGATGTATTCAGTAATGGGGTTCCCATGATTTTCCCACACACCATACATATGGTAACGGGGTCTAAAGAAATTTAGATGTGATTATGTGTAAGCATTTTGTAAAATGAATTAAGCCTTACACGATGTATTCAGTAATGGAGTTCCCATGATTTTCCCACACACCATACATATGGTAACGGGGTCTAAAGAAATTTAGATGTGATTATGTGTAAGCGTTTTGTAAAATGAATTAAGCCTTACACGATGTATTCAGTAATGGGGTTCCCATGATTTTCCCACACACCATACATATGGTAACAGGGTCTAAAGAAATTTAGATGTGATTATGTGTAAGCATTTTGTAAAATGAATTAAGCCTTACACGACGTATTCAGTAATGGGGTTACCATGATTTTCCCACACACCATACATATGGTAACGAGGTCTAAAGAAATTTAGATGTGATTATGTGTAAGCATGAGAGTAACAGTTTCATTACATTAGATTGATAGCTCATAGGATGTAACTGGCACTTGAGATAATAAAAATAAAAATAAAATAAAAATTAGTTTCATTAAACAAATTCTATCTATCATCCTCGGCTGCTGGACTGGACTACTAAGTTTATGGATTATGATTTAAGGGAAATGTAGTATCTATAATATCGAGTCTAACGCCAAACAACGCTAAAGTTTTGGATACACACGGGGACGTGTCATCGTCAGAATGGCCGTGTCGGATGTTGAATTTGTGCAAAGGACAAATTCACATTTGGAGATTTTAAACACTTACATTTATAAGTACAAACTATTTTTTAAGAAAAGGTTTATTTTATTACAGTATGTCCGACATAAAGGATCCTCCAGACATAGAGGTCCGGAAATTAGATATTATCGATACTTATATATTCTTAGAATAAAATAAATTGTCTAAAAGTGCAATAAAGAATAATTGCTTTAAGATTATCAATTAACACAGTAAGTAAGGGTTCGGTCGAAGTGGCACGTGTGCCTCTACTTAGACGCAAATTGTACGGTACGGATGTTAATAAACCTATTTTTTGTGATATACCAGAGATGGTACATAAATATAATGTAGTAATAGAATGACCCCTTTCCAATATTTTTACAAACATCAAGGAAGGGGGGTGAGTTTCAAAAAGGAAGGAGGATTTCAGTTCTGACAGGACAGCATCCGAGTACAGACCGTATCGTGCAGTTGCGTAGTAGTATCAACTGAACTCTGCTGAAAGTTCACATGGAAATAGCGTTTGGATTGTTGGTAGCCCTTTTGGACTAGTATAATTAATTATGTTTATTGATGAGATAACCGTGGTATGGCATTTGTTAGTATTATTCGTGTTGTATCTGTATTGTTAACTGGAGCCAACTTACTGTGTCGTAGGTTGAACTATTTGTAATTACTGATTGTGAAAGTGCGGGACACCGGGTATTATTGTAGACTAGTGCGTGTTTGTGAAAATGCAGTTTTCAGTGTGCTATTGGAAATTGGTAAGTGTTTGTATTTTATAAAAACAAGAATGCCTGACAACATATATACTGGTTCAAACGACCATGCTCTCAATGTTAACTCCGACATATATATATATTTATATAAAATAAACGGTTCGAGGATTATCCTTTTTTTTAAATGAAAAATATTTTATACATTTCTTCTAAAATAAATATTTTATAAAGTTAAACTGAACAAGCTAACGAAAATAAAAAATAAATTATTTCTTTTGAAAAAAATATATAAAATATTGTCGTTTAATTAAAAAACAGGAGTATCAGGAAATCAGTGTTATGGAAGTATGAAAACCACCTTTCTTGAGAATTTGATGAAATTTAAATATGATATTAGTCTAATTGTTATGCATTTATAAAAAACCTTTGTTGACCGATTGTGATGCAAGGAATCATAATGAAAATTGAACTTTTTTTCATGTGAGGTACACGCGTAAACGGTGCGAGCATACTCCTTTTTTTTAACCCGGCTTCAAAAAAGAGGATGGTTCTCAATTCGTCTGTAGTTTTTTTTTTTTTTAATGTGTGTCACCTCATAACTCCGTCCTTTTTGAACCGATTATGAATTTTTTGTTTTAAAGAGTTTGGTTTCCCATTGGTCGCATTGGCATTCTGATGAGGGGGTTCCCGGGAAATCGAGGAAAATCCTCATTTTATATGTGATAACCGATTTTATGCGAAATTACTATTATTTTTTTTAAAGGGTGTATACTCATTCATAATGGTAAAATAAGAAAATTTTTTTGAAGTTTTTAAAAAAAATTTCTTATTTTTCCATTATGAATAAGTATACCCTATAAAAAAAAAAAAGTTTCACAGAAATCGGTTATCACATATAAAATTTTAACAAAAACAACCGACCCCGAAAAAAAATTTTTTACAATAAAAAAACAACATGCATGTAAAACAAACTGAAAATCTGTTAAAAATATGCACTAAAAATTAAAAAAAAAAAAAAAAAACAACGGATAAAAAAAAAATGTGTTATAAAGAAATGCACTAAGTTAGTAGGTCGTTTAGTTGGTCTAACCATATTTAGACAAATAAAATAAGTTATAGAACTTAAAGTCACTATGAAGCGGAAATAAAACTTATTTTGGCAAAATGGAAACCCGATTTGAAAAATCAAATATTCTATAACAAAAAATACACTCCAATTTTAGTTCTCCTAAGCAAAATTTTTTTAATATATATGTACAATTATTGTTATTTTTGGAGGCGGTGTCAGCAAAAATATATATATATACATATATATATATATATATATATATATATATATATATATATATATATATATACATATATATATATATATATATATATATACATATATATATATATATATATATATATATATATTTATATATGTATATATATATATATATATATATATATATATATCTCACCAAATTAGCAACGAGTAACATATCCTGAGACAAAATAAGAGTAATTTCAATAAGAGGAAAGTTAACAGGAATAAATGTGAATGAAAGAAATTTTAACAAGACTCATTTCAATATAATTTAAGATTTATTATATTTTAAATCTAGTATATTTTAATTTTGTTAATTTTCTATTTATTATCATTTTTGTCTATTGATCTCGACTTTCTATCTATTTCTAATTGTCAAAGAGTTACGACGAGCTAATTTATACAGATGATGACTACATTGTAGTCGAAATACGTATTTATAATACAAAAAAACTGATCTAGGTAAAGGGGGCGAATTTGAAATTTTCAAAAACCTAGAGCTCTCACTAATTACTCGATAATATAATATTCAATTTCTGTAAATATTAGAGTGATAGTGGTATTTATTATTCGAGCTAATTCTAATCATCCTTTATATATTTCTGTTTTGATATTTATTGTAAAAAATAACAAATTATGTAACGCTCGAATAGTGAACACAACATTCATTTTTGCAACCCCCACTATCCGATAAAAGTTATTATCGACGATATTAGCTAAAAATTCATTCTCTTTTCCTGCGATCGACCGAACCATTAACATCTAATTTTAATAATACTTTATTAAAATTATTCATCGATTTTAATTATTTTTTAACATGGTCAGATCATAGCAATTCATATTGGTGATGTATTACATTATTTATTTTAAATTAAAAAAAAAAGATATTTACTCGAAAAGAGCTTGGTAAAACCATAACTTCAATTATTTTCAATATTTTCAATCAAACTTGTTAGGTTATAAAGATTAATTTTAAATTTTGGAAGATATTCATGTTTCAATTTATTAATGATGTTGATTTTTACGGTATTTTCTTTAAATACCATTTTGGTTAATCAACATTTTGTTTTTTTTTATTAATAATTTCAATTGTATCTTGCAGTAATTGTGTAAAAATTATTCTATGCCGGTTTCAATTTGAAACGTTTATTTTGGCATAAACTAATCACAATTATGTTGCTTATTCGATTTTAAATCGCATTTTGTACTGACGATGTCGGTTAAAAATTAAATACACTGAGATTTACAGATCTTTCATTTATTCTTCCAAAAGTACAATTAATTAATTTTAGGTTAATTCTTTTTTGTAAATAAATTTATATTATTCTCTCTGTTTCTATGTTAATCATAGATAACATTTTTCATTTTTGTAAACAATATGTTCATGGTTGTTTTTTAGTTTTTTTTATGTTTAGCGGTTAAATTTGAAATTTATATTTATTTAAATAAACCTTGTTTTTTATAAAAAACTCATATTTGTTTGCGTTTTGTTCCTTTTAAGAGAATATAAAATAATATAAAACTTAAATATTTCAGAGAGTTCAACAATTACATATTCAATTTAGCTGATTTTTTGTAATATTTTCATACTTTCTTACGGACTCAAAATACACAGTTTCTGTTAAAACTCATTATGGATTCTATAGGGCCCAGGGAATTCATAATAATAATTTCAAAGGGGTTATCAGAAAGGCTTCCACAAACAAACTAACAAACGTTATTATTGCGCACTCCGTAAATAGTATATAAACACCATCATTTTTTTTATTTATATTTATACTCATTTTTTTTTAAAGATCATTTATTCTTTCTTCAAGAGTTACAAAAACTATGCTCTGGTAAGGAATTGTAGAAAAATTTATGTTCAGAGGGTATCGTCCTGCTAGTAATACTGAAGAAACGATCGATTGTGTGTACGATTACCTATTGGAAATAGTGATGAATGTCAGTTTTCTTTATCACACCTCCTAGAGCAAATTATGGGTGATTGTATACATGATGTCAGAACAGCGAAAACTCACCTCCAAAAACGTTTTGTCGATGACATAGTCATAGTGGAGATGGGCTCCAACAAAGGGACACTCAGTACAGCTATATTTTGAGACTGTTGTTCTCAAAAGCAAGCGTGGCCTCTTGAAGCATGGAAGAAGAAGTGTGTGTCATTTTCTCATGTTCTGATAACTGCTGTACGACCTAGATCTTTTGTTTCTTTCCTTCTGATTGAAATTGATACCTACTTTTACCGAAAATATGGATACAAACATCTGGTAAATATGTGCGCTGCGATGGTTATCTGCGCTGGTTAACTTATGACTGTTTTTGGTTATCTGCCGTTTTTGAGAGAACCGCTGGGCATACAGATACCAGTCTGATCTAAAATGAAAGCTAATTAAATTTACTACAAGTTTATTACATATAATATTTGACGTGGGAAGCGTATTTTAGAAGATATTTTATGAAATAAGTGAAAAAATTTCTTGGTATTTTGGGTACACCGCCGCTTGCACAGCACTTTGGAAATTGCAAATCTGGTTTTTTAATATTGGTTTAGGTCCTAACAACACATAAAAAATTCAGAACGACCTGACCTTTTGCAAGCACGGATGTAGATCTTAACTGGACTAGAAAATTAATTGTAATAAAACTGATTTACTCCAACTTTACTAATTAAAAATTTTTCCATTTTACTGACATTTGACATTTTACTGACAAGAAAACTGAAGATTTGAGGTTTTTCGTTCAAATTCCGAATATTTCTTTAAATATTAGAATTCCAGAAAATATGTTCAGGAAATAAATTGTAGTAATATTTATCCGATAAAAACAAAAATGTAAAAAAAGGCCGAGTTTTCGGGGAGATACTTCATATAATAGTTGCTCGTTAAGAAGTAGTGATATGGGATAAAGGACCGAGCTATTTACAAAGCAAATAGCTCGGTGAGTAGATAGGTGAACAAATAGGTGAACTATTTACAAAGAAATTTAATGAGGGGTAAGTAAATTGATTAAATGTTAGAAAAAATTTGGTTGACACTTATTTCGTAAGTTTCTTAGTATGTTTTTAAAATTTTATAACCCCCAGACAGCCTTCGGCCTTGGCTTCGCGACTAGGAAAGATTACAAAACACCGCTATCTTCTAGCATGACTAGAAGTAAAAAAGGTATTTTTTTGTGTTTTTTTTTTTCATTTTTGAAAATTTAAAGTTTTCCGATTTTGCTTATGAGTTCAAGATATTCCGCGTTGAATGTTTTTTTTTAAAAAAGAACAAAAATTTGCAAGTGGACTTAGAGTTATGAAACTTACGATTTAGGTTCTCTGGGAAATTAGTGGCGTTTATTTGGGAATTTGATTTGCTTATTTGCGAGAAAACACACCGTTTCCGAGTTATTTAACTTTTTACGTAAAATTTTTTAGAAGATTAACATGGTTCTAAAATTTACATTCAGTTGTAGTATATAAGTTCTTTGGGCTATGTTGACTTAAAATGAAAGAATCTGCAATTATTTTTCGATATCTCTATTAGTTTGCGATATATTCCAATTACTGGGTACAGGTAAAAATTTCATTTTAACTTGTTATTTAAATAGTTAAATAAATATTAATAGTAACCAAATATTAAAAAAATTATATCCGATCAAAAACATTAATGTAAAAAAGGGCCGAGTTTTCGGAGAGACTTCATATAATAGTTGTTCCTTAAAAAGTGATGATATCCCATTAAAAAGCCGAGCTATTTACAAAGCAAATAGCATTGTAAACTATTTACCAAGAAAATTCATGAGAGTAAATTGATTAAATGTAAGAAAAAATTTGGTTAAAATTTATGTCGCAAGTTTTCCCTTAGTATGATTTTAAAATTTTATAACTTGGCAAGCTCTTTCTTCTTTCGTTTGTTTCAAATATTTTAAAACTCGGCTCTTTAATGGGATATCATCACTTTTTAAGGAGCCACTATTATATGAAGTATCTCCTCGGTAAAAAAAGTAAAAACTCGGCCCTTTCTTACATTTATGTTTTTGATCGGATATGACTACTTTTTGCAAGGCTTAATTATACAAAACCAAAGGCTTTGTACAAAACGCTATATTTGGATAAATGTACCCTGAATTACTGTGTTATGCTATTCAAGCTCTTCCATTTGATACCCATATCAAAGGGTTAATATGGAAAATATTAATTACCAATTTGCGCCGGCCGCCATATTGGATTTAGAATGACGTCACTTTACTCACTGTGTTTTGCTCATCAAGCCCTTTCATTTGATACCCATATCATAGGGGTTTACGTGAAAATTATAAATCGCCATTTTGCAGCGGCCGACCGTCAACTTGTCTGTAAATATTAGAGAAATAAAAAAAAAAAGAGTAAAACTAATTTTCAACAACTTTACTTCTTATGTATTTTTCGAGTTTTTCAATATTCAGATTGAATTTTGTGTTTACCCCTCCCTATAGCCCCATTTCTTGTGTCCGATTCCAGTCATGCTTACCATAAAATGCATTGTCATCAGAACTAAACCAACTTGTAAAGATTCAACTCCGTAGGATAAGAGAAAGGGGGTCAAATTTAACTCACAAGATTACATTACAGACACCTGGACAGGTGCAACTAAAGAAAAGCTTTTAATCATACTAATATTAAAAACGCAAAAGTTTGTATGTATGGATGTATGTGACTCTTTCACGCAAAAACTAATGAATGGATTTTAATGAATCTTTACAATAATATAGCTGAAACATCAGAATAACACATAGGGTATAATTTATGAAGATATTGTGTGAATTATGTTTTGCCAAAATATAACGATATAAGTGTCAAGTACGTATTGCGTACTTGACACTTCGTCAAGTACCATTGAAATAATTACAATAACAACAAAAAGAACGAAAGACACACTACACACTAATGATTTTGATTCATAGATGGCAGGCAGTCTTAGTTCCATAAACTTAGAAATAAACAATAGATGGCAAGATATTAATGGTGTATATCTAGCTTATATAATAAATTAGCATACAAATATATTTTTGTTAAATATATATATATATATATATATATATATATATATATATATATATATATATATATATATATATATATATATATATATAAATATATCATGTGCAAAATAAGAGATAAAAGAACCGGTTTGGTTATGTTCTGTAACGACGCAATTAAACAAATAGTTATTACTAATAATAATAATAATAATAGTTTGAAAAATAATTTTTTGTAATACATAATTACCTATGTGAAGTTGGCAACCCACTTAACGGTAGAAGATTTTTTTAAACTTTATTCGATTGTACTCGGTTTGTACCGGATTGTACCACCTTGATTTTCGTTTGTACCCTAAAGGGGTGAAAAATATAGGGGTGGGTAAAATTGCTCCGCAACTCGTGTTAAGATAAATGATTTTCGTTGATACCATTGTGAAGAGAATCGTTTGTACCTGTTTGTACCGATGTTAAAAAAAAAATTAAAAAAATTTAAAATAAAAAAATTTAATTAAACAAATTTTTTTTAAATTTAAAAAATTTTTTTTAAATTTGTTTCTTTGTTTTCGTATCTCATTTAGGAATAAATTATATGTGGTATCGTTTTGGTAGAGACAATAGAATTCATTTTTATTGCGTTTAAGTATTCGACGATAAAAAACGGGTACAAATGATATAAGTGTCGGTACGCATGGGTACAAACGATTACGAATGAATACAAACGATTTGTCTGTGTTTCGAACCGTTACAAACAATATAATTGTCGTCAAGACTGGGTACAAACGATTACGAGTGGGTACAAACGATTTGTCTGTGAAACAAATCGGTATAAACGATAAAAGTGTCGGTACGCATGGGTACAAACGATTACGAATGGGTACAAACGATTTGTCGGTGTTACAAACCAGTACAAACGATATAATTGACGGTACGCATGGGTACAAACGATTACGAATGAGTACAAACGATTTGTCGGTGTTACAAACCGATTCAAACAATATTATTGTCGGCAAAACTGGGTACAAACGATTTTGAGTGGGTACAAAAGATTTGTCGGTGGTACAAACGATATTAGTGTCGGTACGCATCGGTACAAATGATTATGAGTGGGAACAAACGATTTGTCGGTGGTACACACGTTATAAGTGTCGGTACACATGGGTACAAACGATTACGAGTGGGTACAAACGATTTGTCGGTGGAACAAACGATATAAGTGTCGGTACGCATGGGTACAAACGGTAACGAGTGGGTACAAACGATTTGTCGGTGTAACAAGCCGGTACAAACGATATCAGTGTCGGTACGCATGGGTACAAACGATAACGAATGTGTACAAACGATTTGTCTGTGTTGCAAACCGTTACAAACGATATAATTGTCGGCAAGACTGGGTACAAACGATTACGAGTGGGTACAAACGATTTGTCGGTGGTACAAACGATATTAGTGTCGGTACGCATGGATACAAACGATTATGAGTAGGTACAAAAGATTTGTCGGTGGTACAAACGATATAAGTGTCAGTACGCATGGGTACAAACGATTATGAGTGGGTAAAAACGATTTGTCGGTGAAACAAAGCGGTACAAACGATAAAAGTGTCGGTACGCATGTGTAAAAACGATTACGAATGGGTACAAACGTATTGTCGGTGATACAAACCAGTACAAACGAAATAATTGACGGTACGCATGGGTACAAACGATTACGAATGGGAACAAACGATTTGTCGGTGTAACAAACCGGTACAAACAATATTATTGTCGGAAAATCTGGGTACAAACGATTTCGAGTTCAGAGTTCAATTGTGTGCAGATGTTTCCGCAGGGGATAATAACCTGTAATGAATCCTGTAACCCAACGCAGTTGTATCCTGTTCAGCCTCGGTGTATCGAGTGATAGCCTCCTTGTTGCACTCTGAAACAGTAGCTTCCCGAGCTCTTGCCGCGGTACTTTTTCCCAGTGATCACGGTGTTTAGCATTTGACCACTCGTTGATCACCTGTTTACATGCAGTCCTTGGAATTCCTTAAATGGGCTCTGGGACTATGAAGGGAATTCCGACTCCCTTCTTTGCTAAGGTATCTGCTTTTTCCTTTCGAAACCACTGTGACCCGGCACCCAGATCAATTTAACATTGTTCCGTTTTGCCAGTTTCAGAAGTTCCTCCAGACAATCCTTGACTACCCTTGAGGTGACCTCAGTTCCAGATAAGGCTTTTAAAGCATCTTGACTGTCCGAAAGAATGCATACATTCTGTTTTATGTTGCCTCTCCGTAGGTTCTCACGGACGCAAATATGGCGTAGACTTCTGCTTGAAAGACCGTGGCATATTTCCCCATGCTGAGGCTTATGTTTGCATTAGGTCTCTCACAGTAGATTCCTGCCCCGGACCCTTCTTCAGTTTCGGATCCGTCTGTAGACCTGACGATTCCTTCTGGAGATAGGGTGGTTCGCTTTCCGACCACATGGGCCTATCACGCACTACAGTGACAGGTTTTGGGAAGGATTATGTCTTGGGAAGGATATCTGTATCCAATTCAAAGATATTCAACCTGATTTTTATTAATCCAGTTATTATTGCAAGACAGTCTATAGGCGCTGGATATTACAATGCCTAGTGGAAGCAGAACCAGTATGATTTCCATGGCAACTGTAGGTGTGCTGCTCATGGATCCAGTGATGCACAAGCAGGCCAGTCGTTGGTTCCTGGACTGCTTTTTGCATGCTGTAATCTGGCTAATTCTTGGCCACCACACTTGAGCAGCATAGGTTATAATGGGCCTAACTACCTAAGCCAGTGGATCATTATGGGTTTCAGACCCCAGACTTTTCCACATGCTCTCTTGCAAAGAATTATAGAAGATTTGCTCTTATTTGTTATGTATTCCAGATGAGGGTTCCATGTTAGTTAAGAGTCGGACATTACGCCTAAGAACTTTGCCTCCCTTGTGATCTGTAGTCTTTCATCGAAGAGGATGGGTGGTTTTATGTTATCCACCTGCCTTTTCCGTGTGAATGAAATTAGTGTGGTCTTACCAGAGTTTATTTTCAATCCCTGATTGATACACCAATTCTGTGCGAATCCTAGAGCGTTTTGAATAAGCTCGAAGATTGTGCCTTCTCAGGGTCCTTGGATTGCAATTACAATATCGTCCGCGTATCCCTGTGTGTTGTATCCTTTTTGGTTGAGGTTCGTCAGTAAGCGGTTAACTGCCAGGCTCCACAGGAGTGGGGATTAGAAACCACCCTGGGGACATCCCTTTGTGGCTCACAGTGACAGACTCTCCAAAAAGGGAAGTTTGTATTCTTCTTCCTATCAGCATAGAGTTTATCCAGCGGCAAAAAATGTCTTCTACTCCGTGCCAACTTGCAGAATGAACCATGGAATTGTAAGAGGCATTGTCTAATGCCTCTGTATATAAAAACGCACAAGGTGATTAGTTTCCTTACGAATCCCTACTCAATCCTGTATATCAGGTTGTGAAGGGCTGAATCACAGGATTATGTCACCTGATACGCGTGTTGGTTGATATAAAGCAGATTTCTAAATAATGCCTCCTGAGCCAAATGAAATCCTATTAGTCGTTCCAGCGTTTTCAGTAGTAATGATGACAGACTAATTGGTCTTAAGTCCTTTCCCGCGGAGTGGTTTTGTCTCCTTGTTTTTGGCAAGAAGGTCACTCTTACTGGCTTCCATACTGTTGGGATATAGCCCGTAGCCAGGGATATATGACCAAGCAGAGTTAAAAGATGCTTTACTTTTGTGAGGCGCTTGGTGTATCCCATCTGGTCCCGGTATTTTGTAGGGGTCGAATGAGTTTATTGCCTATTCGATCTTTGAGCCGTTTATGGCAATCGCCGCTCTTCTCCAGTCCTCGCCTGTCGGTGGAAAACTATGTTTGAGCTGTTCTTGAGAAGGATTTTCACCGTCCACTGACACCGAATCCGGAAAATGAATCCTGATCGGTGTTGCGAGTGTGTCCTTCGCGGAGCTTGTATATTCGTCATCGGGTTTACGAAGGGACCCGATGGTGTCAGCGGGTTTCTTCGCTAGGATACGATGAAGTCTTGCTCCCTCAGATGTGTTTTCAACATCTTGACAGAGCTTCCTCCATGAGTCCATTTTGGCTCTCTTCAGAGACCTTTTGTATTCGGTAAGGGCTCCGAGGAGATGTTACTTGTTGCTAATTTGGTGACACAGATTTTTGGTATGTGCAAAATTTATACTTTTCTAAGAATCTACCAAAAAGTTATGTCAACCAATCAGCAACGATTTGACAGTTCAAGGTCTCAAATTTAATAATAATAAATTCCAAAACCGACTAACGAAACCAAATCGTTTCAATTTTTCTAAATTGGTTTTAACTTCAACACTTCAATCTTAATTCTGAAATTGTTTTGTTAAATCGAATGTGATTTTGACTGTTAAGAATCTCAAAATAAAATTAAAAATTTTAAAATTACAATAAACCAAGCTAAATCATGAAACCAAATAGTTTTAACTTCAAAATCAGTCTTAATTTTAACAGTTCAATTTAATTTTGAAATTCTTATTAAATCGGAATTTGGAATAGGTCCTTTGTCTAAACTCATTGTATCATTTCCAATTTTATGTAGATGCTTTCATATGCATCTAGTTCGGCGGGTTCGGTTCTGATTTTAAAAGTTTTAAGTATTTGTCGATTTTATGATTATTTTCAATAACGTGAGCGGCTACACCTGATTTATCTATTCTACCAAATTTTTTGTGTGCCATATGTTCTTTAGATTTTATACCAATGCAATGCAATAAATTCCCGACTGTTGTTCTTTGTTAATTTTGTCCTTTGGATTTCCAAGTAGGTGTTTTTTTAGTTTTACTTATGGGAGCTATTCTTAAATTATGTTCTCCGAGTTCTTTTGCTATTTTATTGACGCACGGTCCAAAATATGTTACTTTGCACCATTTTTTGTTTTCGGCGTTATCATGTTCTTGCGTCAAAGTTGTTGAACTATTTCTTAACATTTTGAGTTTCGTTTTTCGAATTTAATTGTCTATTATATTTGAATTGTCGCGGTATCCTGGCTTTGTTTATCCTCAAAGGAGCGCTGCCCGAACCTGCAATGATTCCGATACTCGACAAAAACAAAAAAAAATATATTAGTAAAAGATATTACTAAATATTTTGTAATTGAAACAACACGCACGTTTTTGTTTAAAGAAAAGAAAAAAAAAAGTTAAATTAAACACAAGTTTTTACGAAACAAAAAAAAAACCTGATTTTATTGCTTAAAAAAAATGATTATCCAATTTCTTTTTCAACAATTATTTTAATTTTTTTTTCACGCAATGTCAAACTTTGAATTACTTGATCAAATTACTTGTACAAATTCCAACTTTAACTTGATCTGGATTGAACAACAATTATATACTTTGAACTAATCAGACAATACTTGATTTCAACTTTGATACTAACAGACAATAGTCGATATTAAACTCACAGAAAATAGTCGATATTAAACTGACTTGAATCGACACTGGTCACCTGTTTATATACCCATCAAAGTACCTTCGAGAACATGGTTGTTTTTTTTTGAATAAATATTTTTTTGTTGACAATATACTTTCGCATGGAGGCTTCTAGAATATTTTAGTATATCAACACCCATGGACGTAGTCGGAGTGTTCCGACTATTTATAAAATTAATTAAAAATTATACCTCTCCTTGGGTTTGGCCCATTGTCACACTCCGCTTGGTTGATATTTAACCAGCGACTTAATGGACACGTCCAGTGTGAATTCAAAATCTATACACAAATTTTATGATACATTCATAACTGTAAGCTAGCTTACTTCTGTTTACTTGTTTTACAAAAATTATCTTGTTTTTACAAAATTATTTATTTGTGAACTATTTATGTTATTTTGAAAAACATTCAATTTGTATGACTTTTGATTAAAATTAAATTGTATGTAATAATTTTTTTTCAATTTTTGATTTTTTTTAAAATAGAAAAACTTTAAATCAAAAGCAACAATTAATCTTATCATTTTTCGACTTAGTTTAAGAAAAAAAATAAATCGAGCTATATTATTTTCTTTTTGTACTTTCAAAAAAAAACTCCTGCTTTTTGCAAGGAGAAAAATATTGTTTTGTTAAATATTTTCCGTAATATTTTACTTAATATTTTTTTATTTCATAATTAAAATGTGTGTTGGATCAAAAAAATTATTCTCAATAATTTTCATTTCAACAGGATCAAAGCCGTTAAAAGTTGCAACTTGTTTTATTTGCTTCAACTCTTTAAAGTAGTTTTTGGTAGATAAAGGTATTTTTAATAGTCGATTCACTAAAAAATGGAAAATGGCTAGTTTGTGTTGTGGTGGGCTATTTGAATCTGCTGTGATATATCTTTCAGTGTGTGTTGGTTTTCTATATATACCGAATTCAACTTTTCTAGAATTATTATTTTGAGATATTCTTATATCTAAGAACGGGATTGAGCAATCTTTTTCGATTTCTGTTGTGAACTCGATCGATGGATATATGTTTAAATTATTAAGAAAAACCTGTGGGATTTCTTTATCTGTATCAAAATTTGTAAAGATATCATCGACATATCTATACCAGACTGCTGGACATTATCTGAACGTTTGTTTGGCTTGTTTTTCTAGATCTGTCATGAATATGTGACTCAGGAATGGAGATAACGGGTTTCCCATAGATGAACCAAATGTTTGTTTGTAGTATTTACCTTCGAATGTAAACACGTTTTGTCTCATACATAGACGAGTTAATTTTAACAATTCCGTTATTTCATCTATGTGTAATCCTTTATTCCTGAGCCATTTTTCTAAAGCCTTAATTGTATCTGGAATTGGAACACTAGGATATAACGCTTTGACATGAAATGACATCAAAATTGAATTCGGCCCTAATTTTTAATTTCGAATTGTACACTCAACATAATTACATATTCGATTTTCAAAATTGATTGCCAATATCTGATCAAACTACTATGTAGAAAACATTATAAGCATAATTTTTATGCTTTTCTCATTTTTTCGGATGTTGCGTTGGGAAAATTTAATTTTTTCGACCTAAAAATAGGTTTTAAGATATTCTCCGTCGAATGCATGAAACCGCATCCTTCTCAAATGTCTGGAAATGGCTTAAACTTAAACACATAAATTTAATTTAAATAAAACGCATCCTTCTAGTATTTCTGGAAGTGAACCAAGAAAGTTCTAAAAAATCGTGCACAAGTCTCAAAAGTGATGTTTTGCTAAATTTTAAGTATATGTATTGAAATATGGACCAATCATAGAACAGCAATATTTCTTATGTTAATTTTATCGAAACAAAAATGCAAAAAATTTCCATGTCCTGATATAAATTTCTTGGTTTGATAATTTTGGTTTCGGTTTGGGCACTATATCTAACAATATGCCAAATATCAGCTTTTAAGGACTTATGGTCTAGGCCCTGGAATTATGATTATGTTCCCAAAAATTATGGGCGTTCCCGCTATTTAACGGTTTTTGAACCGAAATAACTTTTTAACCGTTTATTTCATAACGAAAAGCAAAAACTTGCTCTCTTACAATTCCCTACATTGCTTACATGTGAAAAATCAGGAATTTAGGGCTTTTGGTTCAAAAGTCATTTTGGAGTCAAATGTGCGCTGATTTTCCGTCTAGTAATAGTATACTGTAAGCGCGAAAGCAAAATACCCCTTAAACTCGGCCTGTCGCACTACTGTGCTCTAGATTTGGTATTAAAAGCGGAATGACGTGTTTTTGTTTACTGAAGAAATTACTTGAAATATAGATTTAATGATCATAATTGTTAATATATAACTCGAAAAGCTGGATATATAACTTGAAAAGCAGGATACAAAAAGATTAAATGATTAAAAGACTTGGTTATCAGAATCAAAGAAAGAGAGACGATGAACTCGAATGAAAAAACTCGAGTAAGTGTAATGTTCTGAAACATTGAAGGACTAAAAAACAAAATTAATAAATGTAATGTTTTAAAGTATTTTTCAATTAACTTTTCAATTGTTGGTTTGGTTGAAACTTGGGCAGGGGAGAATGAAGGATTTACGATTGATGGCTTTGAGTGTGTTGCAAATTGTGTTAAAAGGTATTCACAAAAAGGGAGGTATTTGTTATATTGAAAATTATTGAGAATAACTTTTCTGGATTCAACACATGTTCTAATTTTATTACGAAAAATATTGAAAAAAACATGACGAAAAATTTTTAAGAAAAACAGTTTTTTTTTAAGTGCAAAAAGAAAATAATCTAGTTTCGATTTGTTTTTTTTCATTAAACAAAGTTTTTTTTTTAAGTCGAAAATTAAAATGAAGTAGTATCGAAATCGGAATAGATAAACTAATGGTAAACGTAGCTAATGATGATATTGCCTTCATACATAGAATGGGGTATAAATCAAAGATGAATAGACAGGTAATAGTTGGGATGATTGCTTTTCGTACAAAAATGCTTATAATGCTAAACAAAAACAAACTGCAAAATACCAACATCTATATTAAAGATGATCTTCCACAGGACATTCGAGAAACTAGAAAACAATTCTTGCCAATAGATTTCTTAAAAAAGCATGGAATAAAATCATTTCTAAGGTATGTTATACTTATTTACAATGAGAAAACACTTGAAATTTCTTAAGCGATTGAACTACAACAAAAATTGGAGAGACCAGGGTCTGAAATAACAATGAACATTAATGCATTAACTACAAGTCCAAAGAACAAGAGGCAAGATAATAATGAAGAAAATACTGAATACGAACATGAGGGGCCAAACACCAAAGAAGAAAAATTAAAGCCCAAATTCAAACTTCAAAAGACGGCCGATAGCACAAACCAACGAAGAATTTCAATGGTTTTATTCGTACAACGAACAAGACCAAACAATGAGACAGTTACAACAATCAATACACCAATTTCAAAACCAAAAAACTAATAAAGAAAATAAAACAAACAGAATTAAGACCGAAAAAGCAATGGTAAACCACCACTGAAACATACCCAGGAACGGCATGATCCCAAACTAATTTAGTAAGAAAATCTAACAAAATTGAAGACCTCAGAATTGGAACTAGGAACGTGAGAACGCTGTTATAGAATGGAAAAATAGAAAATATCAAAGCGGAAATGCAACGATTTGAAGTAGATATATTTGGTTTATGTGAAACAAGACTTTCTAACTCAGGGAAATATCAGTCTGATGACAATTGGATTATCTACTCCGGAGCCGAAACATATGATTATGGCGTGGGATTCATTATGGCAAGAAAACTATATCAGATAGTTTTAGGGTATTGGGCTTTGTCAAATAGAGTAATGATTTTAAAAATATCCTGTAATCCACATGACTTAAACATTATATTAACATATGCACCTACAACAGGAAATCCAGAAACAAATATCGAATAGTTCTATGAACAGTTAGAAAAAGAATATAGAGAAGTAAAATCTCAAGAAATTGTTACGGGAGATTTGAACGCGAAAGTTGGTAGAAGACCGTGTAGGAAATATTGTGGGTCCATTTGGATTGGGAACAAAAAATGAAAGAGGAAGAAGTTGTATAGAATGGTGCCAATCCAAAGAGCTGATCATAACAAACACTTGGCTTGAAAATCACAATCGCAAATTATACACTTGGACAAGCCCAGATGGAAAATATAAAAACCAAATTGACAATATTACAATTAATCAACAGTATCGAAATTTTATTAAAAATTCCAGAGCATATCCATCAGCTGACTGTAGCAGTGTCCATAATCCAGTAATTTGTAATATAAAAATGAAACTGAAAAAACAAATAAAAAGAATTTGGTCTGGAAATAATATTAAATTTAATCAAATAAATGGAACGACGAGGCATAATTTAACAAGTAACATAAGTGAAACGATATTTGAAAACTGGACTTGAGGCTCTGAAGCAGAAGTAAAATGGAACAACATCAAAAAATCTTTATTAACAGTCAAAGAAACACTAAATATGCAACAAAAGATTGAATCGTTTACGAAAAAGAATGACTGGATCACAAAAGAAATATTAGATCTTATGGAAAAACGCCAGTCAAGAAAAGATGTGAACATACACCAACACAAAGAGTTAGATAAAAAACTAATATAACATTGCAAAATTGAGAAGGAAAAATGGTTTTATACCCTGCATGATAAAATAAGCGAAACAATACGATCCCCAGGGACAATATACAGTTATCAAGCTAATTTGCTGCCAAGAAAATGGAAATCATTCGAAAGGAATTCTAAAAGACGAAAAAGGCAACATAGTTATGAACACAGATTTCATATTAACTAGATGGAAAACGTACATCGAAAATCTTTCTGACGATAAAGATAGAGGATCTGAACCAGAAATCAGTATTAAAAATGGATCCAAAATTCTGAAAGAAGAAGTCAAACTTGCCATTCGTAGTCTTAAAAATAGTAAAACACCAGGTCCAGATGAAATTCCCGCAGAACTATTTAAACTGTTTGATAATAATATTTGAGACAAATATACATAATTTTATAATGCCATTTATGAATCAGGTCCATTGCCAGAACATCTATTAAAGTCTAAAATTATTACTATGCCTAAGAAAAGAAATGCAAGTGAATGTGAAGAATATCGGACAATTAATTATAATTATACTTATTAACACTTCAATGAAAATTCTCACTAAGATTATAATGGAAAGAGTAAAAAACAAAATAACACCAAACATTAGTGAAGAACAAGTTGGTTTTAAAAAAGGTGTTGGAACAAGAAATGCCCTCTTCATACTCGGAAGAAACTGGAAGTAAATAAAAATATTTACATGTGTTTTTTGGATTACAACAAACCTTTGGATACAGTAAAACATGACCAATTAATTATAATCTTGAAAATACTGGAAATAGATGGTAAAGATTTGAAACTAATTGTGAATATGTATTGGAATCAAACAGTGGCAATAAGAGCGAACAATAGTTGCATTGGCAATATACATATTAAAAGAGGTGTGAGGCAGGGTTGCATATTATTACCTCTTCTGTTCAATTTATATACTGAAACCATATTTAAAGAACTGAATGATCTAGAAGGTATTAAAATCAGTGGTCAAAACATCAATAATATACGATATGCAGATGATACTGTTCTAATCGCCGATAGTAAACATAAGTTACAGTGTTTAATAGATAAAGTTTGTGATTTGAACAAAGTAGTTGGAATGGCCATTAATCCCAAAAAGAATATGAGTATGATAATCTCTAACCAACCAGTTAATAATCCAACCTTGAATATTAAAATTAACAACATAAACATTAAAACCAATGACAAACATTTGTATCTTGGTACATTGATATCGAACGACGGAAAGTATGACCAGGAAATAAAAAGACGAATTTCGATAGCGAAATAATCATTTTCAAAACTTAAAACAATTCGTTACGCAGGAGCTGCGTCAACTTAGCGAATTTTCTTAGAATACATAAATCACTCTCTAGCGGTCATAATTTTAGTGTGATCAAAATGAAATATTATGTGATATGACTTTAGTTTTGGCAAAAATTAAATTTAATAAAAGCCAAAATAATGATTATAGTTTATAGTTACTATGGAAACGGCAATAAAAATTTTTTACAATAAAATATATTTAATGTATTCGTATCAAACACAAAATATTAAATATCTCTCTTAATATTCGAAAAATGTATAAGGAGTAAAGTTGTAGAAAATTTAAGTTTGCTACAATCCATTACTTTATCATTTTTCTCAAACTCTAATGTGAACAGAGATATTTAGAATTTTAACTTTCAATCTTCAACTGTAAATATTTCTGTAAATATTAGTGTAACAGAAAAAGGATAAGACACAAAATTACAGTAAAACTTAGTACCTACAACTTAACTCCTGATAAATTTTTCGATTTTTCAAATATTAAGTGAGATAGTCAAATTTTGATTTTCCCCCTCCCTCTAAACCCCCTTTCCCTTCGTCCGATTTTACCAAAAGCGACTCAAATACCAAATTTCATTCCAATCGGAATAAAACTGTGACCGCTAGAGAGTCCACAGACATTTAAAAAAAGTACATATGTATATATATATATATATATATATATATATATATATATATATACATACATATATATATATATGTATATATATATATATATATATATATATATATATATATATTTATATATATAAATATATATATATACAAATTTAAGCGATAGTGATTTTTAACATCTAATAGGTAGGATCGATGGACATTTGAAGAAATTTTTACGAAATTCCAACATGGGTGCAAAAACAATTGCTGATTTTCCTTTGGAGAAAATTCACTGAAAAGTACTACTTAATAAAAACCAAACAAAAAATCATTCAGACGTTCATATGGCCGATACTAACATACGGATGTGAATCCTGGACTATCAGTGAAAGACTAATGAAAGACTATCAGTGAAAGTCAATTGAGGCTTGTGAAATATGGTTTAGGAGAAGAATTTTAAAAATAAAATGGAAGGATTATACAACTAGTCAGGGAACGAGTTGGTTTTAAAAAACAGTTACGAAATTTGATACGTAAATGACAGAATTCTTGGGGCATATTATTAGAAGAAGTGGCTTAGAAGCAACGGTACTATTGGGTAAAGTGAATGTGAAAAAAGGACGAGGGAGGAAAAACCTAAGTTTTATTTAATCTTTGTCACTTCACCAAAACACCGAAAACCTCGTTCATCTCTCAGCATATGATCGAGAAAAAAGGAGAAGCATGCTGGTCAAAGTATGTTTACAGACATGACACTCATCATCATCATCATCATCGGAATCTGTTGCAGGTTCAGGCAGCGCTCCTTTGAGGAATAAAGAGAGCCAAGATACCAAAAAGTGGCGACCGTGACAGGACCAAGAGACGCACTGAAGAAAAAAAGATTCACAATGGCAAGCCGCTGCATTCCCATGCCACGTCTGCGTGAGACGATGGAAGCCAAAATACTGGACAGCACTGGGACTAGTCACTGGACAGCACTGAGAGACTTTGATGGCAAGATGGGAAGAACACCAAGCTAGGTAACAAGGAACACTGACTTCAAAGACTCAAGGAACAGCCAACCTCGCATCAGAACTACGTAGAAGTGTGGTTTCTGACCTGGAAGAGCCAGTTGCTGCGACCATGAAGAGGATGTTTGCGGCGATGATGACAAATTTCATCAAACTGGAGGAGAAAATGGTGGAAACCGAGAATCGAGTGACTGGCCGCTTGGACGAAAGGATGGCCGATCAGCTTCAGGCATCTGAAGAGAGAATGGGTAACCAACTGGAAGAACGAATCGGAAACCGACTCCAGGAGTCTGAAGAGAGAGCGAACGAACGTATCGGAAATCGACTTCAGGAATCTGAAGAAAGAGCAGGTGAACAGACATTAAGTATAATGCATTAAGTTCAATAAGAACTGAAAGAAGACTTATTGGAGCGAATGGAGAACCTAAGAGAGGTGTGCATACGACGCATTGACCAAATAAGCACTGACGTCGAGGCTGTAAAAGCCGATATCACGAATATTAAAGCCGATGTCAATGTTACCCGCACACAAATCGAAAGCATAGAGAGCAACCTAACCACATAGCTTGATGGCATGGAAATGGCGATGAACGAACATTACAACAAAGTCGTGGATGACATACACGCATCGAACAGCGTCAAACACTGCAACTTCGTGACATGCGTATATCATGTAGAGAAGAATACAGCCTTTCGCTCCGTCACATTGGATACAACGACGCTTCTGTCCATCATGCCCGAATTCAGTGGTATACCGGCTGAAGATGCAGTAGTATTTTCGAACAGAGCGACGGCATTGCTACGACAAACGCACTTGGCAGTAGATTGATGGATCGAGATGGTAACAAAGAAACTAACGGGACCAGCCAGAGACTGGGCATTAATGAATCATGGGTTGGGCTACACCTTCGACGAATGGAAGTGGCAGCTGGAAAGCTTCTTCAACTGTGTCGGAAGTAAAGAAAAGCCGAACTGGAATTGATGACCGTTTCCCAACCCACAGGATTGAAGACAGAAGCGTTCGTTAACATGGAGGTGCAACTATTTAGAAGAGTGCACGCCGACAGGAATATTGACGACGTGGTGCCCATAATATTGAATTTATAACGCGACAACGTACGACCCCTGGTGAAGATTTCAAATCCGAAATCATTAGACGATCTACGTATAACCGTCAGAACACTGGATGAAAAGCCAACGAGAAATCGGCAAGAACCACCAGCAAGAGCACCACCACCACCACATCCAAGCAGTCCAGGAACGTGCTACCAAGTAGGGCACATTAGTCGAAACTGCCCCAGAAGGGGACAACAAAATAGACCTGGGCCGTCGGGAAACTAATTCCAGGATCAATAAGGGAGGAAATTGGTTCTGGGGTACACAGTAACCTCCACAAAAACGCACAACATCGGCGTGAACACCAACAATTACAATTGTTCATTTAACAACAATGGAGACCAAGAACTCACACCAGAATGGGCCAATTGTGGAAATTTATGTGCGTGGTAGATCAATATCGGCACTATTTGATAGTCAAGCATCACACAATTTCATTTCATAAAAATTGGCAAGAAGTATTGATAATGGTACCCTGTCAGAGATAGTACAGGGAGTGGAGCCACAAGCTATAATACTTTGAAGATTCTTGAATAAAATGTGAATGGATGTGATCATATCAAGAATGAAGTTCAATCTTGAAGTAATGGTTGTACCTGGCCTACGGAACCACTTAATACTTGGTTATGAATTTTTAAAGAAAAATTGTGTCAGCATCGAAAACCGGAGTGGTATAATTTACTTGGGGTGTCATAAGAGAGTCCGCATTGAATGGAGAAAACCAGATGGACCCCATAGAGAAATGGCAGCAATTAACGATGCATTGGGCGAGTTACAAATTATACTTCTTGAGAACCAAGAGCACTTAAAATATGTCATTCGGGGAAGTTTCAGCGTTTTCGGCAAAGTTGGAAGGACAAAAACGATCACACATAAAATTGAGATTACGAAGAATTCCCCCTTAACTTACGACCATACCCGTACAACAATGAAAAACAACGGGTATTGGAAGAGATGGAGGGCGAAGGCATTATAGAACCATCCACATCGCCTTGGGCCGCACCCGTCGTATTGCCGAAGATGAAAGATGATACTTTTCGATTGTGCGTCGACTATAGAAAGTTGAACGATATTACAAAGAGCAATGCGTTTCCAATTCCCGATCTGCAAGAGATGTTGAGGAAAGTCAATGGAGCAAAAATATTTTGAAGAGGTCTCTATCAATTTCGCGTCATGCCGTTTGGATTGAAGAATGCTCCAGCTACGTTCCAGAGTTCAATGAACGAAGTACTATCTGGTTACATCGCAGATTTCTACCAAGTTTATCTGGATGACATACTCAAGGAACATTTACACCACCTATATATTGTACTTGAAAGACTAAAACAACATGAGTTGACATGTAAACCAAGCAAATGTGTCATTGGCAACAACAAAGTCAAATACCTGGGACATGTTTTGAGCGAAGACGACATTGTCAGAGAGGAAGAGAAAAACAAAGCTTTAAACAATCACCCTGTACCAAGAATACGGGGACAACTTCGACAATTTTTGGGATTATGTGGTTGGTACAGGAGTTTCGTGAAGAACTACGAAGATATAGCTGTAAAGTGGCACTGGCTAATACTACACCAAAAGGCGTTCGAAAATTTGAAATCATCGATTGTAAATGCACCGAAACTAGCACATCCAGATTTCATGAAGACGTTTTACTTAAACTCGGATGCTAGTGCAAGAAACTAGGACCCACAGAACGAAAATACGCCAGAAACAGAAAAGGAATGAACAGAATGAATAGAAAAGGAATGTCTCTCGATAATCTGGGCATTGAGGAAGTTTCGAGGATATCCTGAAGGAAGACACTTCAAATTATATACAGATCATGCAGCGCTCCAATGGCTGAACAAAACGAAGGATAGTCAAGCCAAATTGACAACATTGGCCTTGACATTGGGAGCCTGATAATCAAGCCGCCGACTCCTTGTCCAGACAACCACACGGCAAGGCTGAAGATGACGAAGTGGAGGACATTCCAGAGTGGGTGATTGAAAAATGGGTAAAAACACCAATAACCCTCAACATCATCGAAGTAGAAACACCCACACTTGATGATAGTCGACGATGGCAGGATAAGGAACGCCGACTTGGGTTTCTTAGAAGATATCACGACAGTGATGAAGCAGCACACCCTGGATGGAGAGAAACGTATCGTCAAATTCATAACCGCGTGTGTTGGTATGGGATGCAAGACGACATTCGATACGTCAATAGGTGTGATACGTGTGCTAGAGTGAAGCCACTGAACAAGAAACCAAGATCATCAATGAGAAGTCGAAGACCTACTTCACCATGGGAGGTAGTCAGCATCGACTTGATGTGTCCATATCCACGCACATTACGTGAAAAGACGAATATATTCAGTCGATATGGTTATTCGAGAGGAGTACTGAGTGATAATTGTCCCCAGTTTAGATCAAAGGAATGAAAAGCAGTGAATAAAGATGAGAACACAGAAATATGGACCACTCCAATGTACCATCCAAGAGCCAACCCCACGTAAAGACAGAACCAAGAAATATTCTTTTGAAAATATATTTTTGCTTGGAGGTTTCTCGAATAATTTAGTTTATGAACAACCATGGGCGAATTCGCAGGTTCAGATTATTTATAAAATTAAAAATTATAAAGAATTGAAAAAGTTCTTGCATCTGAATTGACTGGAACAAGAACATAAACATTGGGACCAACAACTGCACAAGTCAGTTTTTGCGATAAGAAACAGAATAAATCGAACAACTGGTTTTTCGCCTGCCCAATTGTTACTGGGGGCAGAGATGAAGAAGTCTGGGGATTGGCAGATACAAGTCGAAGAAGAGCCTCAAGATATTCAAGATTGGGTCAAAGAGAGAGGCCAAGAACGCAATGAAAATTTTGAAAGAGCTCGGCAAACAATATTGGCCAATGCCGAAGTGAACGACCAAGTGGATACGGGACTCGTTTATCAACCTGGAGAGTTCGCCTGGATGTGCATTCAAGTGCTCCGTAGTAAGGTGGAGGGTGTCCATAATGGTTTGGCACCGAAATTGAAAGGACCTTATAGGGTGCTGAGTAGTTTACCAGCTGGAATATATGTTTTGGATACAGTGCCTCCCACGAAGATACATGGAGGTATCTTGAAGCCAGCCAGTACAAGGACCGCCGCCCATGGGAATCTGGGAAGATTGAGTGTGGGGAACGAGGTGTTCGGCAAACTAATTCAGGATCGATTGGGGGTCAAAGGCATGGAGGTGATAGAAGACGACGGGATGTACCAAGTGTGGGCGAGGCAGAGGCCAGAGCAATAGAGCCAGGGTACAACTTGCGGCCTAGACGAACGGCAATTAACACCAGGCGCCGTTGACGAAGGGTGATGAACTAATGTGTACGTACACTTTAAGCTATGCTCGCTAGCTAAAAGTACTATTACAGTTCTTAAAAATGGTTCTTAAGTTGGTCGACCAAATATAATAGAAAATTAGAAAACATGAGTTGTAGTCTAAAGGGGGATATTTTGTTGAATTGAATATTATTGAGAATAATTTTTCTGGATCCGACACATGTTCTAATTTTATTACGAAAAATATTGATAAAAATATGGAAAAATATTAAGAAAAAATATTTTTCTCCTTAAAAAAAAGGAGTTTTTTTAAGTGCAAAAAGAAAATAATATATTCGTTTCGATTTGTTCTTATCGAAAATTGAAAAGAAAATAATAAATGCTTTTGATTCAAACTTTTTTTTTTAAATAAAAAACTAAATTGAAAAAAATTATCAGATATAATTTAAATCAAAATCAAAAGTTTAAATTATATAGTTGAATGTTATTGATAACATAAATACGTAAATAATTCAAAAAACAAGCTTGTTATTATGTGTTATGAATAATCTTTGTATCGTTAAATTTGTGTATAATTTTGAGTTCGCACTGGTCGCGTGCACTAAGTGGACAGTTAACTATCAATCAAGTGGGAGAGATTATGGTTCAAACCTTGAAGAAGCATTATAATTTTTAATTTTATAAATAATCTTAACCTGCGAATTCGCCCATGGTTGTTCATAAACTAAGTTATTCGAGAAACCTCCAAGCAAAAATATATTTTCAATAAAATATTTCTTCAAAACATCAACAGCCATATTCTTGAAAGACCCATGGCAGGTATAAAAAGATCAGTTCAAAGTATATAATTGACTGTTGTTCGATTAGTTTCAAAATTGAAGATTAAGTTAAAGTTGGCATTTGTACAAGTAGTTCGAAGTTTAAAAATTGACATTGTGTTGACAAATTTAAAAAAATTGTTGAAAAAGAAATTAGATTTAAATTATTTTGAAAAGCAAATAAAATCAGGTGTTTGTTTAAGTAAAAATTTTGTTTAATTTAATTTAATTTTGTTCAAAAAACGTGTGTGTCGTTCTAATTGGAAAATATTTAGTAAAACCTTTTACTAATATATTTTTTTGTTTTTGTCGCGTATCGGAATCTGTTGCAAGTTCGGGCAGCGAGCACTCCTTTGAGGAATAAAGAGAGACAAGATACCTCGTCAAGGGGGCATTACCATCTTTTATCAACTGCAATATCGAGACAATATAATGGTGGTGAAAAGTGGAGTAAATGAGAGACTTTGGCTTTTGCTTCATATATCCAAGCTATGAGTTTTGATTGGAATGGTGTACGTTCAAACTGAGTACACGCGCTGTGCTAATGATGGCTTTTATGATATGCTAAATAGAGAAGTTTGTGAAAAGATTCAACAATACTCTGACTGCGAAATAATTCTGGGGGTCGATTTTACCCCAAGAATAGGCCAAGAACAAGACATTGACTACGCAGAGAAAGTAGATACTAATTTGAGTGTTGATGTCAAAGTGTTAGATATCAAATCCAAGAGTAGTAAATATGTTTATATTAATAGGTATGGCAAAAAATTATTAAACTTTGTAAGGCAAAATGAATGTATAATATTAAATGGGAGAACAGTGAGTAATTGCGATAGCGAATGGATATTTGTTAATATAAATTGAAAAAGTAATATTAACTATGCTTTAGTTTCAAAAGGATTCTAGAGTGAACGTTTGAATATGACAGTAACGTTTGAAGATATATGCGAATCAAATCATTTTCCCTTGGAAGTATTTTTGTTAGGCGCAAACGAAAACATAATCTTGAAGAAAAGCTCTGAATTATTAATTAGATATAGATGAACAAATTAATTTGAAACACAGCTGTATCTAATTGGAGAAGAATATATCGCCAATTTAGGCAATGTAAATGAGGGAGTTTTCATATAAAAAAATTGATGCAGTTTATATGTGAAGATCTAAAAATTATATCAGGTCATTCAAATTTCAAGAATAATGTTGGTAATGGAGAAAGTGGCTGGTTTGATACTGAATGTCTCAATAAAAGGAGTGAATTTTGGAAAATGAGGAGGACAAGAGATCAAATCCATGTTTTAGAATATGTGAGGTGCAAAAAAGATTATAAATTTCTTTGTGAAACAAAAAAATTCGTTACGCAGGAGCTGCGTCAACTTAACGAATTTCCTTAGAATACATAAATCACTCGCTAGCGGTCATAATTTTAGTGTGATCAAAATGAAATATAATATCTGATATGACTTTAGTATTTGCAATAAAAAAAAGTTCGTTAAACAGGAGCTGCGTCAACTAAGCGGATTCCTTAGAATACATAAATCACTCTCTAGCGGTCATAATTTTAGTGTGATCAAAATGAAATATAATATCTGATATGACTTTAGTATTTGCAAAAATTAAAATTATAAATAGCCAAAATAAAACGATGTATAACGATTATAGTTGATAGTTACTCTGGAAAAGACAATCAAAATTGACATTTCAAAATTAAAATAAAATTTTGATAAAATAATTTTATAGTTTATTTTAACCAACTCCAAAAAAAAGAAGGAGGAGATTCTATGTTTGACTGTGAAGTAACGTAACAATTAATTGACTTACATGTTTGAATACCCAGTATATACTGAGTTGTATATCAATGATTACATTTCTGCGTATTCAAAATGTTAACAATTCTTTCCGAGGAACATATAATCACAAATTATGAGAAAACTATTGAGTTTATAAAATTTCAAATTCACCCCCTTTACCTAGATCAGTTTTTTTAATTATAAATACGTATTTCGACTACAATGTAGTCATCATCAGTTGTGAAACTGTCACCAAATTAGTAACAAGTAACATATCCTGCGACAATATAAGAGTAATTTTAATAAGAATAAAATTAACAGGAATAAATGTGAATGAAGGAAATTTTAACAAGAGCAATTTCAATATAATTTAAAATTTATTATATTTTAAATCTAGTATATTTTAATCTAGTTAATTTTCTATTTATTTTTATTTTTGTCTATTGATCTCGACTTTATATCTATTTCTAATTGTCAAAGAATAAAGTACGACTAGCTAATTTATACTGATGATGACTACATTGTAGTCGAAATACGTATTTATAATTCAAAAAACCGATCTAGGTAAAGGGGGTGAATTTGAAATTTTATTTCAAAAACCTAGAGTTCTCACTAATTATCATTCGATAATATAATGTTTATTGAGTTTATGAAAATCTTTTTCAAACAAAACTTAAATTGTTTATTTAAAAAAAAAGATTTTTTGTTTACAAATTTTTTTTCTATCTCTTAGGGTTTCAAAGATGTGTATACCACCCCCCCCCCCCCCAGCGAAGGTAAACACGTTCCAATGGTTTCATAGATAAGCAGTTTTGCCCAAATATAGTACGATTTTGCCCATTAACGAACTTGACTTACTTTTTTGCTCTAGAACACATTTATGCTCGTTATCTCTTTTCGTTCTTGGTTTATCGTGTCTACAGACAGGCAGACAGACATGCGAAAATGGCCAAATTTTATGAACACATATACCAAACATACCTACGATCAATATTTTTAAGCGTTACAGTCTTGATCAAACTTAATATACCTTGTATAATTACATTTACAAGAATTGTGTTTGGATTAAATATGCAAATTGTTATTTTTAGCTTCTTAATATAGTGACTTTTTGTGTTTTTTGAAGTCGTTTGAATTTTTTTTAAACAGTGTTTTACAATGAAATATATTTCATGTATTCGTGTCAAACAAACACAAAATATTAAAAATCTCTTTTAATATTAGAAAAATCGAGATGATCAAATTTTGAGATTCCCCTTCCCTCTTAACCTTTTTCCCCTCGTCGGATTTTACCCATTAACGAACTTGACCTTTAGAATATCAAAAGTGCCTCAAATACCAAATTGCATTCCAATCGAAATAAAATTGTGACCACTAGGACTCTCTAGTATTGTACAGTATTGTACAGACGAAAATACATGGCTTGATCATTACAGTAAACTGTACGAACGATAGAGAAAGTGTGAATGGGATCGATACAAATAGTTATTAAGATAGCAATAATAGATGTGATATAGACATGAATATTGCTGAAGATGAAATTGAAATCCTTATTAAATCGTTGAAAGGTATTAAAGCTAGTGGAATTGACGGTGTGCCTAATGAGTGTATTAAGCTAGCTCACGAAATTATTAATATAGCCCCAATATTAGTTTATCTATTTAACACTATGTGCCAAAAATTTCCAAGAAGTTGGACCACTGGTATAATCATAGATTTGTTGAAGGTTAACTCTTGCCTGAGCGCATCCAACATTGGATGTTAGAAAATAATATTATAAGCTAATTTCAAACTGAATTTAGAGCAGGATTTGAAATAGCGGATAACATCTTATTTCTAACAACTTCAATAAAGGAGACACTGAAAATAAAAAGATCCAAACTGTTTTGTTGCTCTGTGTATTTCAAAAAAGCATTTGACAAAATAAACAGCGATCTTTTATGGTCAATAACATGCTGTCCGTAATATAGTCTATTTATTACTGTACTAGTTGCCGTGCTCGTATGGGTAGAAATCTGTAACGATATTAAATTATCATCATATTTAATATCTTACATTTTTTATTCACGTACTTTTAATGAAGGGATGAAGGCACAACTTAATAACGATTTTTGTTTAGATGCAGATGTTTATTTGAATGTTGACTAATTTCACCAGGTTTTAATAATATGGTTGAATTACAGTGGCACTCACCCCGGCACTGGATATTTCGGAATAACGTCTATTGCCGATATCCTAAAACATATGGGTTCTTGCCGAGCTTTCAGCGTCAATTAGATGGTATTCCTGACATCAACAAAGCTTACCTTGGTTCAAATAATGATTCAATTACACTTCTCTTGATAATTGCATCGCATATACGACGTGTTTAAAATAGTTGCTATTTCGAACAATATTAAAATTCATAATTCGAATTTAGGAAAATAATTAAATTCTTATATGTATTGTTACAAATTTATGATTAATAATCTGTGGGTAATTATACGTTTCAATGTTTATTGTAAATCTCGTTTAAATATACAATTCTTTAAAACTCTTTTTGTTAATATTTTTCTAACCAATTAGTTATATTTTGAAAGTCAGCTGTTTAATTTTGTCATTAATTTGTTTTGATATGAAGTTGATTTTGTTGCATAATCAGTATTACACACTATTAAATACTATTTTAAATTAGTGAAATAATAAATCGCGATAAATTCAAAATATAATATTACTGAAAATTAAGAAAAATACAGAACACTTCTTTATTAGAAACATTTAAAAATCAAGTTTGTTTCAAATCATATATCTAGAGAATTCAACATGATCCTGGGCCTTAGACAGGGATGCCGTCTATCGTCTTTGCTGTGTCTTAACTATATAAACGATGTAATTGCTGGATGGATGGTGTAAATACTACGGCACCTAGCATCCGAGGTGGAGAAGTTAAACTACTTTTATATGCAGACGATGTAGTTATTCTTTCTCGTTCTACTGGTGGGATGTGACGAGCTTTAGAAAGTCTAAAAGAATATTTCGATAAGTGGAAAATACAAGTTAATACAAATAAAACCAAAATATTGACTGTAAGGAATGGATGTACGGAGTCGAGAAATGAAGTTTGAATATACGACAATATTAAAGTTGAGAACGTCAAATCAATTAAAAACTTAGGGGTTAATTTGACTATAAGTGGAGTACGCATATTAAAAGTATGACTGATAAAGCAAGAAGAGTGTTGATATATGTCAGAAGATACATTTACAGATACAAGGCCTATCAAGTAAAAGTGATTATTCGTATATTAAATGCTTTAGTTATATCAATTTTGACATATGGCTGTGAAATTTGGACGCATGATGCAACCAATGAACAAATAAAATCAATCCACGCAATTACAACAAACTTTTATAAGGAAATCTTAAGTTTGCCAAAATCAACACCAAACTCAGCAATATATCGAATTGGGTACCAGACCCACTTACGACATTTAAACGCCTATTGTCTTTTATACACTGACATTGGTCATGAAGTTATTTTTTTGACCACGCATGGCGCTGAGTACGGTTCAGCTCGGAGCGGATAATTACGGCTCGGAGCGAATAATTAGACAAGGTCATTTTCGGTGTTTTCCCATTTTTGGGAATGGTACGTAGGGAAAATTAAAGTTTTCCGATTTTTCCTAAAAGATTCAAAGTGGTCCGCATCGAATGCAAAAAACTGCATCCTTCTAGCATGTCTGGAAGTGGGTTAAATGTAAACGCTTAACTTATAATGATAACATTATTATCATTATCCAATCAAGAACCAATAAGATAGACTAATCAAGAACCAATAAGATAGACGTATATAACTATATGGACTTACAATATTAAATTAATCAAAACAAAAATTTTCTATTTCAAGATAGAAATTTTTAGTTTTCATAATTTTCCTGTCGGTTTGGGTACTCGATCTAACTGTGTGCCAAATATCTACTTGTAAGGATATCGGGAAGCAGGAGAACATTATAATTGATTATACACAGTAAACTACGGCCGTTCCCGTTATTATTGAATTTGAAATTAAAATACCTTTTTACTGTATATTCCTTAACGATAAACAAAAAAACAGTCTCTTATAATTGTGTAAAATTTCTGTAAAATTTGCGAAAAATCACCACTGTAGCTCTTGTTTTAAAGTTATATCGAGGTTAAAAATTGTCGAATATTTCGTGTAGTAATATCACGGTCACATAAACAGGTAAAAACCCCTTAAGCTCGGCCTGTCGTAATACCGTGCTCTAGATTTACTACTACTTTACTCCATAAAAAATTTTACTAATATTAAGAGAAAAATTCTTGTTAAGAGAGCAGTTTTTATTTTCTCCCCTTCCTCTAAATCCCCCTTTCCATAGGTAAATGGTAATTATTTATAATGTTAGGAGGGATATTCCATTTTTTAAATCTTTTTTCTCTAAACGCCAATTACCCTTGATCGATTTTGTTCATTAACGAACTTGGCCTTTGAAATACCAAAAGCATATACGAAAACATTTATTTATATATGTGCCTGTAGCCACTCTAGCGGATACTGATCGCCAAGAAAGTTAATATGATAAAAGTTAATAAACATCTATTTACAAAGAGAAGTGAATTTCTTCTGAAAAAATTTGTTCAGCTCCTGCATATCCAATTTTTTTAATTAGTAATTAGTAATCATTATTATAATATTAATAATAATATTTACTAGTTAATATTCGTATAATTTACATACAAGATAGTGAAATCATCAATAATAATTCGTTGTAATGAAATTATAAATTGTGAATAAAAATAGTTAACTACGAATGTAATCCTTATAAAAATTTAAAAAAAATTATTTTAAACGGAAATGTAAAACAGTTATAAAAATCCAATTCAAGGTTTTGCGTAATCTTAATAATATGGTACACTTTATTATATTTAAATCTAACCAAAACCAAAAATATAAAAGGTCGCCAAGTTTTCATATACTTCCTACAACAGTAGCGTTATGTAAACAGGAGATACAAAGTTGACTTAAACCAGAATAAATGGTTTAAGGTAATATCCTAATGAGAACAATTACTAGATAAACTTAGCAATAGTTTTGTAACAAGAGTTACTAAAAATATGATCAGAAGATAAATTGTAGAAATATGTAGGTATATACTCCTCCCTCTCGCTAAGAGCCTCTTTTTCCGTCACCGATTTTGTCCATGTCCATAGCGACCTTGGCCTTTCAAATACCAAAAGCACACTGTATACCCGATTTCATTCTAACCAGATAAGAATAGTTTACTATCGACAGGAGGTTAAAGGCGAACTTATACTTATCATAAAATCTGAACACCTGTAGAAAAAAATTACTAATTTTAGAGGGAGGCATACAATTCATCCACGCAACAAAATCTGTACATACACTGCACAGCAAAAAAAGTGGTGCACTTAGAAAAATTCATTTAAATTATTTTATTTCGAATTTTTTTGGATATCAACTACATTTTTATAAACTTGTATGTTTTTGTTGGTCTGAGCGTAAAAGTGCATTTAAAAAAATTAATATAAAAAAACGGACAAATTTGCATTAATTTTAAAATTAGGAACTTGTTAGAAGGTAATCAACTTTTAACAGTGTATATTATCTCCTCTTGCTCTTATGACTGCCTCAAGCCGTAGAGGGTTATTTTTGATTAAACTTTCTCCACCATATTACCTTCCATTCCTGGACTAGTGAGATATCACTCAGAAAATCAAAATGTACATCGTTTTGTTTTAATATTCACTCTTCGGAATCTTTTGTCTACTGCTTCTGAAAATACCCGAAGCGTCCGTACGGATCATAATGTTGCTACTAGTGCATATACTGTTAGAAAAGAGACAATTTCAAATACGGAAAGCATATATATATATATTTATATATATATATATATATATATATATATATATATATATATATATATATATATATATATATATATATATGTGTATATATATATATAAATTATCTGTTAATAGTAGAAAAATGGATCTCAATAAAGTTGTATAAAATCATATATGTATAGTTTATACAACATAAATATTTGTTTTATGTAAATAATATTGAAATAGTATTATTGTATTTGCGTTAAAAAAATTCATGTTCCTGCTTTTTTTGAAAATTTTAAGCGCAGCGCTAGTTTCTTATCGCGAACGTGGCTTACTTATCGTGAAGTGAAGCTTTACTTAATCCGAAGCTTTCCTTAGTGTGAAACGTAAGTTAACGCGAAGACTATCCGCACGCGAAGAGTTAGTTACTAAACAAGAAGTGTTACCTAACACGATGTGTTACTCAACGCGAAACTTTACTTGACGCAAGTAAGTTTGTGTGAAGCATTAGCTAAAGCGAAGCGTTGGTTAATGCGAAACTTCACTTTCTATTGCAAAGTGCTGCGGTACTTAACGCGAAGTGTTGCTACACACAAAACGGTACTAAACATTATGGGCTAGTTATCATAAAGGGTTAGTGAGTAAGTAAACGCCAAGTATGCGTCAGTAACTCAAGGCAATACGTAACTCAAGAGGCAAAGCGTAATTTGCTTTCGTGAAGCGTATCTAACTAACGTGAAATTAATTCTTCTATGCGTTAACTAACGCTTCGAGTTACGTATTTAACGCACCGCGTATAACCCTTCGAGTTCTCACGCTTAGCGTTAACTAACTAACGCTTCGCGTAAAGTAACGGACGCTTCACCGTAAGTCACTTACTCTTTGCGGATTCACGCATTCTTTTACGCTTTACGTACAAAATTTGGATCCAATCAAACGGTGAAACGAAACTCTAGCCTTTGATAGTCTGTTAGTACGATACAAACATGGTGTCATACGGGAAATTGTTTTTTTAATTGACATTCGGTTTGCAAATTTACGAACTCGTTTTTTCCCGTGCCGACTTCATTTGGTTTTGAAATTTATTTGAAAAATCAATTTATATAAAGTACGTAATTAAGCTGTGAATTTGAATAAAAATTTGCTTGGATTTGTAGACAGAGTAGGTCTTTAAAAAATTGGAGACTATGAATTAAACTCTAATGTTATCAATAGTTTAAATCACTAATAGTTTAATCTCTTAAACTATTTTACCTATAAACAGAGATACACATAAAATTAAGTACATATAAAATTTGCAAGAATATTCTTTCGGCGATCTTCAATGGCATTTTACGATCCAAATAAAAAATTATATATTTTACAGACTTGAGTTTTTAATCAGATTTAAAACAGATTTAGCAATAATCGATACAATATATTAGATGGATAAACTGTAAATTAGGTGTGTAAATAGCACTATATTAAAGATTGTTGAGGAAAGAAAACGTATAATGTTTACGAAGCAAAATGTGTGAGTGGAATAAATTAATGAGTATAGAAATAAATAAATTAAAAAAACATTATGAAAAAACTTCTGAAGTATATTTCTAAAAGTGGATATTTGAAATAAAATGGGTCGAATATGTGTCAAATGATAAAGTTTCGGAAAGGAAGAAACATAAAGCAAGTTTAAAAAAGCACATAAAAACTAGTAAAGCAAGATAAAAACTGGTCTAATTTTTAGGACATATAGTAAGGAACGCGGATTAAAATTCGCAATGCTTCTAGGGATAGTAAAAAGAAGGAACAGACAAAGAGGAAAATGACTTAGCTATTTTCATATGAATATTTAATTTAAAAATTCAATGGCATGTTTGTCTGTGTAATGTACGATAGTTCTTCCATACTATGCCTTACGTAATTTAATTGTGAGCCGAAGTATATACAAATAATAATACATGAATAATGAATAGTTAATGATGAATACAAAAGTACTACTTTCAATGATACGGAGAGATTGTAACGGTACCACACTGGGCTAGAAATCCAGAGGTCCAGGGTTCGATACCTGGTGGATGAGTTAATTTTTTCATATTAATATTGAATTAACAAATTAGCTATTTATGCACATATTATTAGTTCGTCTGTGAATATTGGAGTTGCAGTATTTTCAATATTTTCAACTTTTTAATCAATCCAATATAAACGACGTCATTTAGAGAAAAATTTGAAAATCATATTTTCATGAATTTCAAACAAATAATATACTTCTAGAATAGAAATTGTATTACACGTGTATTACGATAGTTATTGTGTGATAATAAATAATACAAGTCACAATTTTATTCAGTATCATACAGACTGGGGTCACTTTATATTAAAATCACTCATATATATCCAAGATGGCTAGATCTAATGGTCGTGCTTTAAGAAGTGGCAAAAAGCAAAGTGATAATAGTGATAATGAAGACGGTGAGAAGTCTGAAAACATGGTGACAGTGTCTGAAACCAGTTTGTTTGTGCTATTCGTGAAACTGTAAAAATAGCTGTTGAACCGCTTCTCCAGGAAATTTTTAAAATCAAAGAAATGGTTTATGATTTACAAAAATTACACAAACGTGGCACGTATAGTCTAGCTCTTATGCTAGAGAAGGACAGTACATCAGTTGTCAAACAAAATACAACAAACACAGAGGAATAACAAAGTGTTCCAAAAGTAATTGTAAAACATTTAGTAGAAAGGAAAGAATTTCTGAATGAAATTGAACAGCCAAAAATTAATAAGCAGACTGAAGTTGAAAGTAATAATGGTGATAAAGACGTCGATAATGGTTTCAAAACTGTGCGTTATCCAAAAAAACGCCGAAATATCATAATTGGCAATAAAACTAATACTGTTCGAACCGTTGCGGAAAACGAAACTTTCGTTCTCGTTTGGATGCTTCATCCCAGTACAACGGAAGAAAACATATCTAACTGCATTCGCAAAACTTTATCAGGCATTAAAAGGAAATGTGCAACTTTGAATGCCAGGGGGAACTATGCTTCATTTAAGCTGACTGTACCCGAAACATCTTCAAGTGAAATTCTCCACCCTGATTTCTGGGAGAAAGGTGTGACAATAGATCGGTTTTTTCTGCGAAAGCCCGTCTACCCAAAACTTGACTGAAACAGCTGATTCTCAGAAGCAAGTAAACATTTGAACATACTAGGTATGAAAAACAAGACTTCTGAATTAGAATTATAAGTTGATTTTCTGAAATGTTGATTTTCTCTGCTTGTCTGTACACTGGGCAGCTCCAGATGAAATCCAATATCTGAAAATTGGAAATTTTAGCCTTTCAAGTTCCAATTGTAGAACTGAGCAAGGACGTAGTGGTGTTTGCATTTTCTCCAAAATCGGCTACAACGTAGAAGAAGCCAAGGAATTTCATATGGTATCACAAGACAAAACTTATGAGTGCTGCGGTATCAAATGCGATAAACTACATGTCATCATTATTATTGTTTACATAACACCGGACTGTGATATAAACGAATTTTTTATTTTTTTTGAAGAAGTTATTTTAATTTTTTTTAAACTTAGATATAAATTTTTTATTTTAGCTGATTTTAATATTGATATTTTTTAAAATGATCCAAAAAAAAAACTGTTGGATAATTTCAACTTAATATACACAATCAACGATCCTACTTGGATAACTGAATCCTCTCAGACATGTATTGATAATATTATCATTGAATATACTGGTAAAAATTATGTAAATGATACTGTAGCAGTGGATTTTTCTGATCATGATTTTGTTTATATTTCCAAAAGTGTTTGTTTAATGAAAGATCGATGTAAGAAAAATATTAAAAAATTACGAAAAGATCCTAATCAGATGACCAAGTAATCTTGTTCAATGAGTATTTTGAAAATGAAGGCTGGAGCTCGATCTGCTTTGATGAAAGTGTTTCGAACATTTTTTTACAGTTTCATGAAATTTTTAAATATTACTTTGATGTATGCTTTCCTAAAAAGACTGTTTTAATTAACAAAACTAAATGTGAAACATGGATTACAACTAAAACTAAAGAACAATCAGTAAAAAAACGAAACATGCATGTATATCTAATGCAACTGAAGCGCAATAATACACTTATCATGGAGGTTGAGCTGCAGTACCAACAATTATGCATAGATTAAAAAAAAAAAAGTTATATTTTCAAAATATAGTTTTTTCAAAAATCTTTTCGCGACATCGAGAAATAAAATATGGAAGGCCATACACCACTTTAAGGATTCTGAGAGGAATAATTCAATAAAGACATTGTGTTTGAGTGCAGTGCTTACAGTGGTTGGTAACAATAACATAAAATTATATATCAAATATAATGGCCATAATACATTATATAAAATAAAAAGTACACAATAAATTTAATTAAAGAGGAACTTTGAATAAATAGGTAAACAAATGGAAATCAATTGTTATAGCCAAGTCAATAACTAAAGCGTTCAAATTAGAATTAAAATTAAAAATTAAATTATTAAAATTAAAAGCAAAGTGTTAAGCATGGTTGAGAGAGAGGGCTGATTAGGAATTAATTTTCGAGGTCAATTCGTTTAATACGAAGCTTCTTATTTTTAAAGCACTACTTACGTAATAAAATATATTGTTTATTTTTTCATATTGTAACGAATATTGACCTGGCAGTTGGCGACGTATTTTGTAATGAAATTAAGTTATCTGTGAAAGTGGAACTGAACAAATTATGTCATGTTTCTAGGCCGACGATATATGGATATTGTTTTCGTTATCAATACAGATCAAAATATAACCAGTGTGTAAAAGACAGCCAAATAGTGAACATCTTAAAGAATACTCTTGAAATTATAACTTTTGTAAATTATACACATAATATTTTAAATCGTCAATAAAATTGTTAAAGTCAAATAGAATTTACTTCATTCAATAAACGAACCGGGGCAAACCGCTACATTTGGTGTCAGATGTATGGGGTAAATTGAAAAAATATACATATATATACATATTTTAAAAAAATGACTGCTTTAATTAATTTAACAGTCGCTCAGTTGAGAAGTGAACTGGAAGAAAGGGATCTTGATAGCTGTGGCAAGAAGGGGGCATTGGTTCAACGGTTGCGGGAAGCACTTGTTGAAGAAGGAGTGGACCCAGAATTATGGATTCTGAAAGACCAAAATGCCAAGAACATGGAAATGTTACAAAAGGCCATAAAAGACGTTTACAAGCAAGTCAAAATGCCATGAAAGGCGATTTACAAGCAAGTCAAAATGCCATGAAAGAAGATTTACAAGTAAGTCAGAATGCCATTAAAGAAGATTTACAAGTAAGTCAGAATGCCATGAAAGACGATTTACAAACTGCCATAAAAGACAATTTACAAACAAGTCAAAATGCCATGAAAGAAGAGTTTCAAGCAAGTCAAAGTGCTATGAAAGAAGAGTTACAAAACGTCATGAAAGAAGAGTTACACACAGTTCAAAATTCCATCGATGTTGCTTTACAATCTATAGAAGTCTTCGATGATAGAGTCAAACAGATAGAAACCAGAATCCAAGAGCTAGAAGCTAGACTCTTAGCAACGCCAAGCAGTGAAATAGTCGAGACTCGTGAGAGAGAAGCGGTAGTTAATAACAGTGCTTCAAGGTGTGAACCCGAAAGGAAATAACACACAAAACCACCAACCTTTGATGGAAAAACATCATGGACTAACTACTCTGTACAGTTTGAAGCTGCTACTGCTAGTAACGAGTGGTCAGATTATCGGAGGGCAGTGGAACTTACTGTGGCCTTGAGAGGGGACGCTACAGATGTGCTACAAACATTGTCACCGACGGAACGTAATGATTACAAACTGTTGAGCGGTCGTCTGGAACTCCGGTTTGGAGATTCCCACTTGGAACACGTTTATCAATCCCAACTAAAGAATCGTATCCAAAAACCAAATGAAATGTTGTAAGAATTTGAAAGTCATGTCACTCGACTAGTCCGACTAGCATACGTTACGGCATCAGAAGAAATTCGAGAACGTTTAGCCATAGATGGTTTCATCGATGGGCTTAGGGATAATGAGACTAAGAAAGTACTTACACGCGCGCGCCCAAAGAAATTGAATGATGCTTGTCTCAAGCATTGGAGTTTGGCTGCAAAGCAATGGGGATCCAGGTCAACACGTGTACGTACTTTAAGTACAGATGACACCATTCAGGAGGAGATGTTGAGAAAACTGTTACAAGAATTCTTCGGGAGCAAAAGGGATTCAAGAAGGTCAATTCGTTGCTGGAACTGTGGGACACTTGGCCACATCCGAAGATGGTGTAAGATGAGAATGAAAGAAGTATTAGCACCGACTTCTTCAAAAAAACTAAAAAGGGCCGACGCAAAGGGGCGAACGTCGACCTGTAGCCAACAAGCCTCTTGGAAAACAGCACATGTGACATCTAGTAAAACAGAAGAACGGGAAGCCAACTCAGATGTGAAGATGGCAACGGCCCGGAAGACAAGCGCCAATGAGTCCTCGGTTTGTAGGACAACGGCAATTGATGGGAGACGGCTGCCTAAGGAACTCCAGAAGGACCAGGAAGCAGATCCAGATTTAAGGATGGTAATTGCATGGAAGACAAGCGCCAATAGACCATCCTGGGAAACAGTTTCTCCACATTCCGTGAATATGAAAGCTTATTGGGTTCAATGGAACTCCTTGGCATTGGATGATGGTATGCTGGTCCGCGTGGTTGAGGATGTGAACGGGGACGTAAGGAAGAGACAAGTTATTGTTCCTCAAAAGCGAGTAGCCGAAGTTCTGAACGAGATTCATGGCGGGACCAGTGGAGGAAATTTGGGAGTCAACAGAACTCTAGCCAAAGTGCGGGAGCGGTTATATTGGATTCACTACAAATCTGATGTTCAAGATTGGTGTCGTAAATGCACTGTGTGTGCAGCAAGCAATGGACCCCAGAAACGTCCTAAGTATCCCATGCGCCAATACAACGTCGGAAACCCATTTGAAAGGATTGCTATTGATGTTGCTGGACCTTTTCCAGAATCTGAATCGGGAAATAAATACATCGTGGTTGTAATGGATTATTTTAGTAAATGGGTAGAAGCGTATGCAGTGAAGAATCAGGAGGCTAGAACCATTGCTGATGTTCTAGTAAAGGAATGGATATGTTGATTCGGAGTGCCCATGGAGCTCCATTCAGATCAAGGCAGGAACTTTGAGTCGGAATTATTTCAGAACATTTGTACGACCTTGAATATCCACAAGACAAAAACAACAGCTTTGTATCCTCAATCGGATGGAATGGTGGAACGAATGAACCGAACCATCAACCGACACTTAGCCAAAGTGGTTTCAACGAGACTGAGATACGTTTTTACAACTGTTCCTGTTCGCTTATCGCTCGTCGGTTCATGAAAGTACTGGTCAAACACCAGCTAGTAACATCATGGGAAGAGAACTAAGTTTACCCTGTGATCTCATGTTTGGTCGTCCGCCAGGAGACAACGAAGCCGGAGAAGACTATGGCAGTACCCTTCGCAATCGTATGAGTGATGTCCACGAACGGGTACGCCACAACATCCAACAGTCTAGCGATCGAATGAAGGAGTACTACGATCTAAAGGCTGAGAAAGGTGGTTATCAACCTGGAGATTTGGTGTGACTCTACAACTCACAACAGCGACGAGGAGTCTCACCCAAGCTACAGAACAAATGGGAAGGACTATATGAGGTCAAGAAACGAATCAATGATGTCATTTATCGTTTGAAGAAGGGTCAAGGAAAACCACGTATAGTCCATTCCAATCGGTTGGCCCCTTACGAAGAAAATAAAGATAACCTTCCGAGTCGAAAGGTCTAAGAAGGGGGCAGTGTAACGAATATTAACCTGACAGTTGGCGACGTATTTTGTAATGAAATAAAGTTACCTGTGAAAGTGGAACTGAACAAATTATGTCATGTTTCTAGGACGACGATATATGGATATTGTTTTTGTTATCAATACAGATCAAAATATAACCAGTGAAAAGATTATTAAAATAATCAAAGAGAACTCTAGGTTTTTTTGAAATTATATTTCAAATTTTGCCCCTATTCCTAGAACATTTGTTTGTATTTTATAAATACGTATTTCGACTACAATGTAGTCATCATCAGTAGGAATTAGCTAATCGTAACTATCTCTGGGATATGGATTCAGAGATATGTTGCACAATAACTGTTATTGAGAACAACCATTAAATTGATAAATCGAATCTAAAACTACTTAAATCGGTACAAAACCCCACAGAATTAGATGCATACGAAAGCATCTACATATACAAATTGAGAAAACAGATAATGAATTTAGACAATGGCCCAATTCCAAATTCTGATTTAATAAAATTAAACCATTTTCAAAAATAAAAATCCAATACCTGAATGTCAAAGTTAACGTAGGTACACTCACTTTAGTGACAAAGCAAACGCCGCATAGTCACCAAAGAATACCGCCAATAAATTTGTGGGGCTTTCCACACACCTAATCCAGTATTCAGGTAACTTAAATAATCCTCAAGTCAGATTATACCCTCAGCCAAATGGTATAAAAGGACAGAATTTTTTTATCTCATTGTGACACAGGCACCAAATTAGCAACAAGCAACATATCTCTGAATCCATATCCCAGAGATAGTTACGATTAGCTAATTCATACTGATGATGACTACATTGTAGTCGAAATACGTATTTATAAAATACAAACAAATGTTCTAGGAATAGGGGTAAAATTTGAAATATAATTTTATAACCAGTGTGTAAAAGACAGCCAAACAGTGAACATCTTAAAGAATACTCATGAAATTATAACTTTTGTAAATTATACACATAATATTTTAAATCGTCAATGATGATGAGAGTGTCATGCCTGAGAACAGGCGTTGACTACCACGGCTTTCCACGCACTCCTGTCATATGCCAAGCGTACAAGTTCATGACAGTTTTTAAAAGTGAAACTTTTAATTGTTTGAAGAAAATTATTTCTTCTGCGACCCCTTTTTCTTCTTTCCTCCATGCTTCCAGTTAACACTACACTTTCAACACTTCCCTCACGTATTATGTGACCTAAGAAATCAAGCTGTCTTTTTTTTATATTGTTAACTAGTTGTCGCGATGTATGTGCAATCTGTAGAACTTTCACATTTGTTATTTTACTTGTCCAGGAAATTTTTAGAATTTTACGCCAAAACCACATTTCTGCTGCTTCTATTCTCTTCCACATCGCATTGCTAATTGCCCAGCTTTCAACACCATAGAGCATTGTTGACCAAACATAACATTTTAATATTCTGGATTTTGTTCTTAGGCTTATATTCTTGTTGGTAAAGATTGACTTTAGTTTGTTAAAGTTTAGTTTCGCAAGATTAATCCTGTGTTTGATTTCGATGTCACATTTCCCGTCTTTTGTTAAAATAACACCTAGGTATTTAGCTTGATCTATATTTTTTATTAATTTATTGTACATAGTGAACTGAAAGTCTGTCTTTGTTTTACTGTTTGTCACAATAAGGCACTCTGTTTTATCTGTGTTAATTTTTAAACCTAGAACTTCACTCTCTTGTACTATTTTATTAATCATGTTCTGTAATTCGTCCGGATCGTCGCTCATGAGCACTGCATCGTCAGCATATCTAATATTGTTGATATTCATTCCACCAATATTGATTCCCCGCATGTCCTTTATAGTGTCGAAGATTGTCTGGCTATACAGGTTAAACATACCGGGAGACATAACGCAGCCTTGCCGTGTACCTTTCTGTATGGAAAAAAGTTCTGACTTATTATTTTTATATTTTACTCTGGCTTTTTGATCCCAATATAAATTTGAAATAAATTTTATGTCCTTGGTGTCGATTCCTAGTTTAGTTAGCCGTTCAATCAGAGCTACATGGTTGACATTATCAAACGCTTTACTGTAGTCTATAAAACACAAATAAATTTCCTTGTTTACTGCAAGATATCGCTGTATGATGTTTCGAATAGTAAATATTGCATTTCTTGTTCCTTTTCCTTTTCTAAAGCCAAACTGTTTATCGTCCAAGGCAGTATCAATTTTTTTTTCTATTCGATTAAGTATTACGCGACTCATTATTTTTAGTGTGTGATTTATTAGACACAGAGTTCGGTATTGGTCACATTTTCTTGCGTTTGCTTTTTTTGGGATTGTTACAAAACTTGATTCCAAAATTTCTTCAGGTATTTTGCCTTCATTATACATTTCGTTTGTAATATCCGTCAATATTTCAATCTCTATTTCTCCAAGACCTTTTATGCATTCCACTTGTAGTTGGTCAGGTCCGCTTGATTTTCTATTGGCTGTTTCGTCAATAAAATTGTTAAAGTCAAATACAATTTACTTCATTCAATAAACGAACCGGGGCAAGCAACAATATGTTAGGTCCTTTAATATATCTATTATTTGTGTATTCGGGTCTTTATCTTTATGAAGATATTGATCGAAGTAGAGTTTTCGATAATAGGCATTTATTGGACATTCTAACATGACGTGGAATGTTGTTTCATGTACTCTCAGGCAACACAGTTCGCACACCTCTTGCTGATTTATATTGTAATTGGAGTTATTAGCTGTAAGTTTTAATATATGTCTACCAGTTACCCTGAGCTGGCTTTCGGCTTAATTTTATTGAAATTGATTTTGAATTTCAGGTACTCCTGAGTTCCTTCCAACGAGATAATATATTGATATAGGAGACTGTAACTTGATTGTAGTATTTTTTCTTTATCTTTCAGCAAAAGGTGTTTACGGTACCGTTCTATTAGTGTTTCAAATATTTCCTCTATTAGTCTGGCATTTTGATAATCCCATAGATCATTCGCCCCCAGTGTATATAAAGTATCCCTGACTTGACCTGCCCAGTTTTGCTCAATGATCAATAAACAATAATCGTTATATATCATTATATTTTGGCTATTAAGTTTAATTTTTGCAAATATTATAATCATATCAGATATTATATTTCAATTTGATCACACTAAAATTATGATCGCTACAGAGTGATTTATGTATTCTTAGGAAGTTTGCCTAAGTTAAAGCAGCTCCTGCGTAACGAATTATTTTTCAAATGGATTTTTGTTTTAAAAATGCCAGCAATTAGACGTACAAACTTAAGTCGCAGAACTCGAAAAACTAGAGGTGGAAGATATACAAGAGCAAACCAAACTGGAGAAGGAATGAAGTTGAAAGGAATCGATGGAATTGAAATCAACAACATAGAAATGTTGCGTTTAACCCCTATCGAGCTGCATTTAATTATAATGTGGAAATCGATTACAGTTCACTGCAAATCGTTACTATTGGACCAATGAACGGTGTGTGTCAATATTGAAAGGTATTTAAGTTTAAAAATGAAGCCCCTGGATTGTGTTGTGCGAGCGGTCAAGTCAAATTAGCGAGATTGGTACCGCCAGAAGAGCCACTTCATTCATTGGTTTCAGGAAATGTGCCAGATTCTAAACATTTCTTGACTCATATCGAGCAATTAAATAATTGGTTTCAAATGACGTCATTTGGCACAACTTTTACCACCACGTGCCTGATGCAAAAAACGTTGGCAGCTTTCAACTGAAATGGTCTGTCAATTGAAATGACTTAAAAGAATTATTATTTAGTTCTTAGAATTTCCATTTGTAAGTCATTTCAGAAAATAATATTATGAAAATTTTTCATATCTATTTCAGCAGTGTCGGCCTCACACTTTTAAACCTTGTTGCTTAGTCATTGATGTGATCTATGGCGGATAATTAATAATACAGTTAATGTAATTTATATAATTATTGATGAATAAATAAATAATACAGTATCGGCATGGGTTAGACTTTGGTGGAAATTCACAAAAAGAATTTACAATACTTGCAATCAGTAGATTTTTAAGAGCAGTAAGTTTTATTCAAACATCAGAATAGTGAAATTGATTTTAATGAAGCATGTCGATGATATACCATACCAAATCCTCCAATATAACATCATTTGGCGTGTTTGAATGAAAAAATCCAAATTTGGGAAACATAATAATATCACAGACCTAACGGAAAAAGAATTATGACAGCTTATAAATAATTTACAATTTACTTTCAATGAATTAACTACCACAGAAATAAATAAGCTTGCCTACCAACTAAATAGTTAACCAAAGACACTAAATTCTACTTCAAAAATAAAGATAAAGTGACTTGATCGTCTTCATCAAGTATTTGATGTTTTTTTTATTTTAAATTGTTAATTTGACATATTGTTATATTATTCTATGTACAGGTATATGATGTCATTCTGACGCGATATTCTAAGTACGACTTAGACTATTGGTGGTACGAATTGGGCAAGCGGTGCTTTTTATTGCGTCGAAGACTCTTTTTTGAAAAACAATTAAATATCAACTTTGACAAATGATGTTAAAGGGTCTTACTTGGACTTTTTTTAATGTATATAAAATGTGGTTGATAGCTTAATAAATGAAGATTCACTAGTCGCAAATGATTTTGTTACCCTAATAGTAACAGTAATTTTCCCATAGGGGGCACGACTTGAGCAACCTTACCCTACAACAATATAGATGTAGTAAGTAAGCGCCTTGTTCTCTTGGATATAACACCTATCACAGTAAAATCATTTATGTGTTTCGCTTGCTCTTTGGTTTTAATAATATGGAAGACTTTTCGCACGAGCTTCTGGAATAACAATCCTCTTTCAATTCAATTTGAAAATTATAGAAAGTCGTATAACTTTTCGCACGAGCTTTTAGAATAACTATCGACTTTTAACTCAATTATACATATATTTAATTTAAGTTATGTATTTTTAATTTAACACCGAAAATGTCGAAAATCCCTGCTTTTGAACACAGGGTTTTTGAAGTTTTGTTCTAGTCCGTTATCCAGGTATTTTCGAGAGTCGAGAGGCCAGTTCGCAATTTCTCCAAAGGGCAGGAAATAATAAGAGAATTGTCCATGTTGCCTAACGTCATTGCAACAATCATTATGTTAATTATCATGAATACTTTTAGACTATCTATTCTTCTTAAAATTTCTCTGAAAATAAGTACATTATACTCCAAAAAGTACATACTCGTATATTTGTTCTAATTCTGTATTACTTTTACTTCACTAAAAAAATTTTTTTTAATTACTCCATTTTAGCGAATTTCCTCCAAAGGAAATGCGGCTATTGTTTTTGCACCAATGTTGGAATTTCGTAAAAATTGCTTCAAATGTCCATCGATCCTACCTATTAGATGTTAAAAATCACTATCGCTAAAATTAAATTTGTATAAATGTATATACATATATACATATATACATATATACATATATACATATATACATATATACATATATACATATATACATATATACATATATACATATATACATATATACATATATACATATATACATATATACATATATACATATATACATATATACATATATACATATATACATATATACATATATACATATATACATATATACATATATACATATATACATATATACATATATACATATATACATATATACATATATACATATATACATATATACATATATACATATATACATATATACATATATACATATATACATATATACATATATACATATATACATATATACATATATACATATATACATATATACATATATACATATATACATATATACATATATACATATATACATATATACATATATACATATATACATATATACATATATACATATATACATATATACATATATACATATATACATATATACATATATACATATATACATATATACATATATACATATATACATATATACATATATACATATATACATATATACATATATACATATATACATATATACATATATACATATATACATATATACATATATACATATATACATATATACATATATACATATATACATATATACATATATACATATATACATATATACATATATACATATATACATATATACATATATACATATATACATATATACATATATACATATATACATATATACATATATACATATATACATATATACATATATACATATATACATATATACATATATACATATATACATATATACATATATACATATGTACTTTTATAAAATGCTTGTGGACTCTCTAGTGGTCACAGTTTTATTCCGATTGGAATGAAATTTTGTGTTTGAGTCGCTTTTGGTATTCTGAAGGTCAAGTTCGTTAATGGGTAAAATCGGACGAGGAAAAATGGAGTTTAGAGGCAGGGGAAAATACAAAATTTGACTATCTCCCTTAATATTTGAAAAATCGAAAATTTATCAAGAGTTAAGCTGTAGGTATTAAGTTTTACTGTTATTTAGTTTCTTATCATTTTCATGTTACACTCATATTTACAGAAATATTTACAATTAATGATTGAAAGTTAAAATTTTAAATAACTCTGTTCACATTAGAGTTAGAGAAAAATGATCAAGTATTGAATCGTAGCAAACTTGATTTTCTACGACTTTACTTCTTATACATTTTTCGATTATTCTAATATTAAGAGAGATATTTATTATTTTGTGTTTGTTTGACACGAATACATAAAATATATTTTATTGTAAAAAATTTTGTCGTTTCCATTGTAACTATAAACTAAAATCGTTATACATCGTTTTATTTTGGATATTTATAATTTTAATTTTTGCAAATACTAAAGTCATATCAGATATTATATTTCATTTTGATCAAACTAAAATTATGACCGCTAGAGAATGATTTATGTATTCTAAGAAAATTCGCTGTATGCATTAATTAATGTATTCTAAGAAAGTTAACCCAACTCCTGCGTAACGAATTTTTTTTTAATGCGTTTGTGATAATTTATTAAAATCGATTAATAGAAATGTTAATTTGTTTTCCTTCAATTTTATTATTCATCTCATTATGCCAAACAAACAATTTGTGTACTTAAAGAATCCATACTGTTCTATAGACAACAATTACATAGGCATCAATTTCTATAGATATCAATTTCATAGTCTCGATTTGCAATGTTTAAAAATATTGTTCGCAGAAAAAAATTTTTTGCTGCAGTTATTCATCAAATTTTCCAATTATTCCATTACCTAAAGTTCGCCCGACTATCTTTAAACACGATAACTCAAAAACGACAAAAGAAAACGAGCTGAAATTTTGTTAGTAATCTTGAACTAAGAACTGACCTCAAAATCGTATGGAATTACAAAAGCATGCATGCAGGATGTCTCATTTTAAACAACCTGAATATTTCTTCACTGAAGTATTTTTAGAAAAAATGAGCCGAATATAAGTTGTTTACTTCGGACATATCATGGTGGCCGTGATTTCCACGTTGATCAAGGTTTTTTGAGGGTAAACTTTTCAAATGGCATCCCATATTATTTTACAGAGTCGAATGCCTAAATAAAAAGTCATAAAAACAGAGTGATTAAATGGAGGATCAGATTTTATGTTTTGAGAAAAATATGAGATTAATTTTTTCGAATATTTTAGTTTTGGTCAATAATCAGGGTTTGATCGTTTTTTTGTAAACAATTACAAAAAAAAAACATATTTATTCCTACTTTAAACGTAAATAAAAACTAAAAAAAAAATATACCGACAAAGAAACCCCGTCTTGCAATGGGGTCTCCTCTCAGCCCGTTATTAACAGATATATTTATTTTCAATTTACAAATTAAATATATCCGTTATTAACAGATATATTTAATTTTGAAAATAAGATCCTAAATGCTAAGCATGAAAAGACACATGCTAAATTCTGGTACCGTTACGTGAATGATATAATCTTATGTTCGACGGTTCAGATAGGCAGCTAGAAGGTTCTAGAAGGTTTTTTGCAATTTGTAAATTCGTTCAACCAAAAAATTTTCAATTTACGTTGGAAAAACAACACAAAAATCTAATTTGTTTTTTTGTATGCGATTTGATCAAGTATATTCCCTGATAATTTCAAGTAATTTGAAATTTTAAAAAAAAGTTACAGGTTTCCGAATATAGCGATTTTTAAAAAACTGATTGACTTTGAAAGGCCATATATCAACGGGAGTGTATTCGTTTAATTGATGATAGTCAGCAATAGCTATTTACCTTTCTAAATCAAAAATTGTTGACCTGAGACCGTTTCAAAATTATACAAAATTTTTCTAAAACAGTGGGTTCGTTATGTCCATTAAGCTAGCAGAGCAACCTGAGCACAACACAATTTTAATTGTCTCATAATTAGACGCTAATTAAATTCCCTAATTAAGAAATAATTGCTCTTTGTTGTATGGTGTAACCGCATGCTCTGCTGGCATAATGTTAAGCTTGCAGAGCAATGTTTAAAAAATCAATTAATTATATTGTATTTAATATCAAATTATTAAGCAAATTAAATGCTAATTAAATGCTCTCATTAAAAATTAAATATTGCTCTGCTAGCTTAACATTTAGCTAGTAGAGCATGCGGTAAAACAATACGACAAAGAGCATTTAATTTTTAATTAGGGCATTTAATAAGCTTCTAATTATGAGACAATTATGATTGTTTTCTGCTCAGGTTGATATGCTTGCTTAATGGTCATGGGTTAGGTAAGGCTAACTGTGACATCAGACTTTGGTTTTTAGTCAAGTATGTACGATTTTCTTAAAGTACGATGACTGGAAGAAAATGGCGTTCGTTTCAGAGACGGAAGTTATTCAGAGACGGAGATATGAGCTTCTGAAAATGACTGAATGATCTTGGTAAAATATTACTTTAAAAAATTATCTTTATTTGAAAGAAACAATTTTGCTAATTTATTTATAAACAAATTAATGTTTTTAAGTTTTATAAGGCTTAATCGAAATCTTTAACACTTAATTATAAACTAAAAAAAAAAATTCCGAAGAAAATAATAATTTTATAATTTATAGGCAGCTACATCAAATTCATCAAAAAAGACAGAAGGTTTGTGTAACTAAAGACTATATATGTTCATTTCATATAGCTTTCTCATGTAGTTCATCTCATATCGAAGAAGGAATATATATTCGCGTGAAAGACAAAATTATAATAGATTAAATTCAAATTATAATCATGTAAATAGTATACAAAATGATGAAATCATTTTGAGGGATACATTTAAATGGCACTGAATGTCATTCCAAGAAATTTTTTATTGTTTTAGATTAATGCATTTCCAGTGCAGGTTTTGCAATGCAAAACATTTTGAATCTAAAATCACTTTAGGTGAAAGGACTGTATTCACTTCATGTTGGTATAAAGGTAAAGCAATACTACCGACCTTAAGTCAAAATCAATATTAGATAATACTTCAAATTATTGTAAGATGGACTTAATTCAAATGAACCTTTTGTAAAAAGAAAGTAAAATAATTATTTTGAAAACATCCGTATATACATTTGCATGATTTGCTATAGTTAACTTAGATGCTAAAATTTCGGTTACAGTTACGCGTGGAGTGTATCATATTAAAATACATGATATTTTTTTAAATCAGAGACCGGGTCCAATGACTGCGGGATATGATCGGTCACCATGTTATGCGCAAATACATTTTTTTGATGTTGACACTGCTGTCAATTAAAGATTACTTCAAATTATTGTAAGGTGGACTTAATTCAAATGAACCTTCAGTAAAAAGAAAGTAAACAAATTATTTTGAAAACATCCGTATATACATTTGCATCATTTGCTATAGTTAATTCAGAAGCTAAAATTTCGGATACAGTTACGCGTGGAATGAATCATATTAAATTACATGATATTTTTTAAATCAGAGATATAAATACTGGGTGTCATATCAATATTTCTCATGACGTACCAGCTACATCTAATTCAAGAGCGCCTAGAAATAAATTAGCCATGCTTTGGAATGCAGCCTATCGACTTGCAATTAGAGAAAATTTAACATGTTGCACCATTCACAAAAACTTTTTCTGTAGTGGATAGTTGATATGTATGTGGTAATAGCGGGAACAAAGTAAAATTTAATTCGACAAAATCAAACAATTATTAGATCTGACGTATACAACAATTTAACAGATTATTTAGAATTGAACCCCAATGGCAATAATGTTAGCCGTAGAGTAATTTTACCATCTTCATTCGATGGATCTTTAAGAAATATGAAGAATTATTTTGATGCAATGTCAATTGTATAACATTTCAGAAAGCCTTCTTTGTTTATTACAATGACTTGCATCCAAGTTAGCCTGAAATAATTAGCAATACTGGTGTAGGTGAGTGAGCTAATTTTCAACCTGATACTGCTGCACATTCAAGTCCAAACTAAGAGCATTAATAGAGAGCCTTACAATAAAAAGTATCTTCGGAAAAGTTGAAGCACTCAATTATACAATTGAGTTTCAAAAGAGAGGATTGTCATATAAATGTTGAAGTATGCACTTCAGTTAAAAGTATTAAATACATTTATAAATTCGTGTATAAAGGCTATGACAGTGCATCTGTTGAATTAGGTTTAGAGAGCAATGAACCGGGTCACGAAATACTAATTGAAGTTAAAATTTTTTCAATCGCCGTTATGTGAGATCAGCTGAAACTGTATATAGCATCTATGAATTACCAATGCATTTTCAATCACATGTAATCGTTGACCACATATGATCGTGGTATTGGACGTTGAACTGATAGGACGTTTATATTATGTTCTTCTCAAATACTAAATAATAAATTAAAAATATCGTTTTGAAGTCAAAAAACAAAGAAAAAGTAACTTAAAATTGTAGTTTTCTGAACCGTTATTAATTTTAAATTAGTTTAATCAGAATTGTCAATTTATTTAAGTAGATGCTGGTAGACGCTGGTTCGAATCTGAGTAGGGGCAATAATTTTATTTTATCGCTTTGCTGTGCAGCAATTAGATAATATTAAAGTCGATATCTATTTAAATAACAATAAAATAAGTCATAAATTTTCAACATGGCATTCAATGATGCAATACTGAAAGCTATCGAAGATTTAAGAAAAGAACTTTAAGCCAACAATAATAACGACAATGATTAACAAAGTGGCTAAAATAATTTTTGATTTAAACCCAGACCAACGAATAGTAGTCGACGTAACACTAAGAGTGTTACAGGGTGATTACCTAAGCCCTCTTTTATTTATTTTGTTTATAAGTGACATTGATGAGTATTTTAAGGGGAGGGGAGTGTAGGGAATAAGTTTATGTAACACTCGACTGCCACCTCTACTTTATGCTGATGATGCTACGCTCCTGGCTAATTCGGCTCAAGGTCTACAATGCTCCTTAAACACCATGAATACATTCTTTATTAACAATAAACTTACAATTAACAGCGACAAAACAAAAATAGTAATATTTCGAAAGGCAGGAAAAATCCAACAAAATCAAATGTTCCATATTAACGATAGCCCAATCGAAATTGATCCAAAATTTAAGTACCTTGGCGTGCTGTTTTCATCCTCAGGACTTTTAATTGAGGCCACAAATGACTTTGTTAAGAGAGCAAACATGGCGGTCGGCAGTATTAGAGACATATTAATAAAAACGCGATGTGACTCGAGACTTCGAGACTCAGGCTTTTTAGTGCAATAGTTACTGCGACACTTCTCTACGCGGCGGAAACATGGTCTTTACGTTACTTGGATAAACTGGACTCAGTGCAGTGTAATTTTTTTAAAGAGATTTTAAGTTTAGCCAAGAATGCTCCTCACTATATGATCCACTCAGAAACTCAGTCACACCACCTGAATATTATAGCTATAAATAAATAACAATTCTTTCAAATTTTGCACAGAGTCTCGTAACAATTGTATACAATCAAGCATAAGCCCGAGACAGTAATGTAAATAATTCAAAAAAATACAATTGGGTAACACAGCTAAGAGAATTTCTGGCAGATCTTGGATACGGACTAGCTGTCGAAAGCCAAATAGAAAATATCATTTCTATTTATCAACAAAAACTGATAAACCAGGACCGAGACAGAGTAATGATGTCCACATATAGCACCGTGTACAAACATGTACTCCCCAACGAGAGCTATCTCCAATCCAATTCGAACTAAGATAACATAAGGCTCGTTGCTCAATTGCGTCTGATGGGGGATCAAGAAAAAAAGATATGTTTTCAAGGCAAATTCTTTAAATGGAAATCACACAATGGTTGTACGCTGTGTAATAGGATGGATAATAAAACTCTAAATCAATTTCTTTTAGTATGCCCAATATTTGAACAACTCTTACCATGCGAACAAGCTCTTAGCATTAGTTTCGGACATCTCGAAGGTTAAGATGAAACATTTGTATGATTATTCTTTGAATGCCCTGGCTTTGAGAAATAATATATTGGAAGAGTGAAAAAGACTTTAAAAGTGTGAGTATAGGCAGAAAAAATTTATAATAAAGAGCTATGAATGTCATTTATATTGTTATAAACTTCTTTTTTTTTATTGTTATAAATTCTTTTATTTTTAATCAGTTTTATTGTTACCTGTTATATTATTTAGTATTATATTATATCTAATTTGTTTATAATTTTTTCTTATTTCTATTTTTAATGTTATATTGTAATTAGGCAATATCAATGTAAACCAACTCCACTGTAATAAGCTAGGTTTAAATACAGAATTATTATTATTTTTTGCGGCATAGAGGTGGATGTATTGACATACAGAGTGTGGGACTCCTGGCCAACCAGACTACCCACTAAAACTCACCCCCTTTTTGGGGCTTCTAGAACTTTCTCATTAGCCCGCGCAGGTTAAAACATAACAATAATAAAACTTAACAATATCACAGAATATCACAACACTACCTTATCAAATGAATTGCCTAGGTAGGAATAGAATAACAAAAAATAAACCATATTAATAAAAAAATTTCAAAAAAAAATTAACAACAACAACAACAAATAACAACGTTGCAGTGACGGTGTAAAAGGCCTTCACTAAAAAATTCAAAATACTTAAAAAACTAGATAACAAAAAAAAAAACAATAAAATAATAAAAAAAGTTAAAAAAAAAATATAGCAACGTGTAATAGTGTGGGTGTAAAGAGCCCACACTATGACAATAAAAACCATAAAACTGAAAACTATGCGTAATAAAATGTGATATTGTGGGTGTAAAGGGCCTACAATATCACAAATAAAATCAATAAATAATATAAAAACACGAAACATTTAAAAAAGAAAATAAAATTGTACGAGGTTTTACATAAAAAACAAGTCTTAAAAATATGAGATGTTTGCCCTAAATTCTCTTTAGAAGGTGAGATTCATTTAAAAATGTAATCATCCTCTTCACGGAGCTCGCATTAAACGATATTGCTCGTGCTTCATTTTTTCGAACCGTTGTCTTTGCCGTAAAGGTTCAAAGACAACACATTCCTCAACAATATGCCTCACGGTTTGCACTATCCTGCAAACAGTGCACCTTGGCTGATCCTCACCGCAGAGAAGATATGCACGCGAGATTTGAGTGTGGCCTATTCACAAACGGGTAAGGGCAACACTCTCTCTACGGCTCAGATTTACAGGTGCCGGCATCTTATCGATGCTTGGCTAGACCTGTTTGAGCTTTTCCGTGAGGTTGTTCCACTCCCGCTGCCATTTTTCATTAATCTTGACACGTATGCACACTTTCAGGTCCTTTGGGCATATTGGAATTAGATGCAGGTGGTCTGAATCAGCCGCGACCCGCGCAAATTTATCAGCCACCTCATTCCCATGTATATCCCCGTGCCCAGGCGTCCATACAAAAACGACGGACATGTGCTGGAGCACGTGAAGTATCGCTTGGATGTTTTGCACAAGAGGATCTATTGAAAGCGTGCACATTAGTGCTTGCAGCACGCTCAACGAGTCGGAACAAATGAGGAATGTATTGTGAAGGTTCGAAAACTGTTCACAATATCGCAGGGCTTGCAAAATTGCATATAATTCTGCAGTGTACATGGATGTCTGTGGGGAGAGCAACCAAGTGTGTGAGCTATTGCAAATGGCAATAGCGCTCTCCACACCAGAAATGGTTTTAGATCCATCCATATGCACGCACAGAGAGTCATTTTATTCGCTAATAAATTGTTGGAAGTAGGTCTGATAGTACTGGGAACTGGTATCATCTTTACGGAGATCAGCCAGGTCAAAGCGGCACCTTACCTTTGGGATCAGCCAAGGAGGTGCTTCATGAAAACTATAGAGAAGCACCCTTCGAACGGCCAAAGGCCTTGTGACCGTGCACGTCTCTCATAGAGTCACTTCAGAAATCTTGATTTTCTGAAGAGAGCCGGGAAGTTGACATGATTGGACTTAGCCCATACCCCCGCGACATAATTAAGGAGCAGGCGCTCACGCTTGAACCTCAATAGGGGCAATCTCGACTCTACACATGGAGCGACTCGTTCGAAAGGGGACCTGTAGCAAGTTTAATGCCTGCGTGGTGAATAGGATCTAGAATACTACAAAGCCATAATCCATCCTGGGGAGAACCAGCGATGAATAAAGCCGCAGTAGCATCTCCCGATCCGCACCCTGCAATGTACCAGCCTATCCCTTAAGCACATTCATTGCCTTGCGACAACTCGCTGCCAGGGATTGGAGGTGTGGACGCCACGTTAATTTCTTGTCAAAGACACTTCCACCTCATGATCGCCTAGCATCTTCAGACATAAAAGTTTTTCATTAACAGATTTGTGGCCAAAAGTCTTGACCAACAACCCGTTGTTTACTTTTTTAACGTCTTTAATACTTCCTACAGCTTCGAACAATTTTTTCGCTATTTAAAAAGGGCTCACCGACTTAAAGTCGCATGAATCACTCTTTTTCTTAATCAGAAAATACTTTAACACAACTTGCTTTTGTGAACCTGGAAGCGATGCCAGGTTCCCACGGAATTTTCTTTTATCTTTAGGGGGTTTAGTCACCCTGACGCTTCGGTGATAACCGGGACGCCACCCGTTTGTTTGTGGGTGTTTTCGTCCATAAACTAATAAGGAAACTAATAAGGAGCGGGCTGGAATAGCCGGAAACGGTATATCCTCGGACTTTAATAGCCCTACCACAGTACACTAGGAACCGGCCTCCACTTTACCAGTCCCGGAATACGCGGACGGACTGGAACTCGCCCGAAGCAATGCAGATTTCGATCTATGCATCCATTGCACACTATCCCATCAAAGACCGACGTGGCTGGTGGCCACCCAAGTCCCGCACACCCTGCCACGGCAGAGCAAGCTCCCATTAGAACCAAAACACCGAAACCAACGATGACGCCGATGACAGCGCGCGACATCCGCACACTGATCCCCACGTTGAAAAATTTGGGTCCGTTAGCTTCACCTCCTGCTGGCTTGCTAGGTATTAGGCCCTCCCACCACGAGAAGGTGGACCCACGGGAGAGAGACCTATTATTAATATTTTTATTATTATTATTATTATAATTATTTTCGTTGGACTTGACATTCATTTACTGCGTAGACAAAATTTTTATTCCATAGAATGGCAAGAATGTCAAGAAATTGAAAATCCGAGACAAACAAAATTATTAACATATTTTTAATTGAATCGATTAGATCCATCAGCGCATGAAAATAAGTATATTGAAATTCCTTTGCTATACATGTGGGAAGAATCCCGAGAAAAACGGAAGAGGAGAACACGTGGAGGTGATAAAATCATTACACGCATATATGTGATGATGATGTTAGTGTCACGTCTGTTTACAGACGTTGACAACCCTACTTTTCCATTATTGTCTGTCATACGACAAATGTATGATATTTTCAGTACTTAGCCTCATCAAGGGAAGATTACGAATGAATGAAGAACGAATGCAGCACCTTTTTTACCGATTAACTTTCCCATTACTGCCAAAGCTTTCAATTCTCCTTTTCTTAAAATATGAGCAAATAATTTTAACTATCTTTTATGTATAAAAGTTCTTATTTGTGACCTTAAACCTACTCTTTTCCACATTTTTGTATTCGATTGATAATCGTTCCACTTCGCTTTTAGTATCCTTCTCCACAACCAAACCTTACATGCTTCCAAGGATTTAAACAAACCTTCATTTATGATCTCGCTTTCACACCCATATGTTAACACTCATAGCACACATACTTGTATAAGTTTTTGTTTTGTATCTAGAGCATGGTAGTGCAACAAGCCGAGTTTAAGAGGTTTTTTGCCCTTGCCCTTACAATACTATTACTTATAAAAAAATCAGAGCTGATTTGACCTCGAAATATCTTCTGAACGAAAAGAGCTACAGTGCTGATTTTTCAAATATAAGCTATTTAGGGGATTATAAGAGAACAAGTTTTTGCTTTTAGTAAAGAAATAAACGGTTTAAAAGTTATTCGCATTCAAAAGTCGTTAAAAAGCAGAAACGCCTACAATTCTTGGCCATCACTCCAAGGCCTAGACCATAAGTTTAAAGTTGATATTTGGCACACAGTTAGAGGTAGTGACCAAACCGAAAGGAAAATTATCAAACCACGAAATTTATATCGGGAAATGGGAAAACTTTAGCATTTTTTTTATAATAAAATTATCATAAGAAATATTGCTGCTCTATGATTGGTCCATATTTTCTGTATATTTACTTACAATTTAGCAACACACTACTTGTGAGATTTGAGCACGACTTTAAAAAAATTTGTTTCTCCACTTCGAGAAATACTAGAAGTATGCGGTTGTTTGCATTCAACGCGGAATTTTTGAAACCTTAAATAAGAATCTTTAGGAAAATTTCATTTTCCCAACGGAACATATGGAAAATCGAAAATTAAAATAATTTGTTTAAGTTTAAGCCACTCCCAGACATTTGAGAAGGATGCGAATTTATGCATTCGACGTGGGATATCTCAAAACCTCTTAGTATATCGAAAAAATTCAATTTCCCCGATGCAACATTCGAAAAAATGGGAAAAAACAAAAACTTTTTCAATATATATACTTAAAATTTAGCATCACACGACTTTTGAGAGTTGTTCGCGATTTTTTTAAACTTTGTTGCTTTGTTTCCAGAAATGCTAGAAGGATGCGGTTTTTCGCAATCAACGCGAAATTTTTGTAACCTTAAATAAGAATCTTTGGGAAAATTTAATTTTCCCAACGGAACATATGGAAAACAAAAAATTAAATTTATGTGTTTAAGTTTAAGCAACTTTTTAACATTTAAGAAGCATGCGAATTTTTGCATTCGACGTTTGATATCTCAAAACTTATTTGTAGATCGAAAAAATTCAATTTTCCCATCCAAAAAAATGAAGAAAAACAAAAATTTATGGTTATAATATTTTCTACATGGTAGTTTGATCAGATATAGGCAATCGGTTTTGATTATTGAATATGTTATTATGTTCATTGAACAATTCAAATCTAAATTGCCTTCCATTGTTTAGTTTGTCTCAATATAAGTACATTTATTCAAATATTACATGCATTTATTTGCGAATTTCCTCCAAAGGAAATGCAGCTATTGTTTTTGCAACAATGTTGGCATTTCGTACAAATTTCTTCAAATGTCCATCGATCCAACCTATTAGATGTTTAAAATCACTATCGCTCAAATTTGTGTATATATATATATACCTTTCCACCATTAGTGTGGAAATTAAAAATCGCTATTTGTGGCGGCCGTCATATTGGATTTAGAATGAAAGCCCTTTTATTTGATACCCATATCACAGGGGTTAATGTGGAAATTGGAAATATCCTTTTGCGGCCGCCATATTCGATTTAAGATGACATCCTACACTAATGTAGATACCTAAATAATTTTGAGTCGGCGCCAAAAAATCACCATCGAAATGGAAGAAGGGCGGAGCTGATTTTGGGTTATATGAATTCATATATATATATATATAAATTAAATCTGTAACACTTGTATGTTTATTGTACAGAATCTCGTACAACAATGTTAAAATGTTAAGATTATTCAATTAATTTATCTAGAATACTACAGTGCTATTACTACAGGAAATATCAGAGCAGATTTGACCCGGAAATAACAACACAATTGATAAACGAAAAGAGCTACAGTGCTGTTTTTCGAATATGGAATATTTAGGGAATTATAAGAAAACAAGTTTTTGCTTTTCGTTAAGAAATAAATGTTTAAAAAGTTATTTCACTTCAAAAACGCAAAATTCGCGGTATACACCTTAAAAAACGTGTATAGTATATCATAATTTTACGCTACTTCCAGATATCCTGTAAAGTTGATATTTAACATACAGGTAGATCTAGTACCCAAACCGACGAGAAAATTGCGAAAACTGGAAATTTGTATCGGAAAAAAGATCATTTTTACAATTTTCGTTTTAATCAAATTAGCATTAGAACGCATATATTCATCTTATTCGTTGATATTTTTATAGAGTCTGATTGGATGACACTTGCTATTTAAATATAGAATAGAATAGAATAAGTATATTTTATCATCAATATTTTACATAACTTGTAGTACAATACATCTAACATTATAGTTCCTAGCCTATGCTTTACCTATGATATATCATCTTATTAAATTATATACATCGTGATTATAGAATCGTTTTAACATCGTTTCGAAATAGGAAAAACTTTAATGCAAAAACCATTGATATAAAACTTCACCTTAATTGGATGGATAAGCCAGCCCTAAAACTAAACGTAAATTGAAATACGCAAAGAAAATATATAAAATTTAGAAAACAACACTATTAGTTGTAATCGAGATCATGCGGCATGCGGAATCTTTTCCCGAAGAGCAACGTATTCGGGTCAAATTGACCCAGTAGGTTGATTTCCGGAATAGGATTTTCGCGGAAAGATTGGAAAAAGGATTTGGAGGTAGTTTGGATAAAATTACGGATAGTAGGATGTCTAGTTTCAATGTGGAGAGCTTCAGACGGAAATCTTAGGGGTTTTTCGAAGTCGTCCGAAGACAACGATTTTGAACGTTTTGCATTTTCGCAAGGTACGAAGGAGTAACGTTTGACCATATTGGGGCTGCGTACATGAGTACGGGCCGGATACATGACTTGTAAAGTTTCCGTTGCAGCTTCGTCCGCAAAAGTTTTGCAAAGCCCTTATAACCAAGTAACATAATATTATTTCCCGTCAAGGATACTGATTGTCTTGGAACAGTGCTACACGTATTTATTTATTTATTTATTTATTTATAACTAGAATTACCCGTCGCGGCTTCGCCCGCAAAAATTTTGTAACGCCCTTATAACCAAGTAACATAATATTATCTCTCGTCAAGGATACTGATTGTCTTGGAACACTGCTACACGTATTTATTTATTTATTTATAACTAGCATTACCCGTCGCGGGTTCGCCTACAAAAATTTTTTTAACGCCCTTATAACCAAGTAACAAACTATTTTCTCCCGTCAAGGACTGATGTCTACATCCATCCTTGGGGATGTAGCCAAATTGTCTACAGCCCCACTCCTGGCAGACAACGTGTAACCACAGCACCTTAGCAACGAACATCTGTAACTATGCACTGATAAATTATACACCTACATACATCAATAAATTATAGAACTATACCTTTTAGCAAAAAACCTGAAAAGAAATAAAGCTATTGGTTCCGTACCGAAGTAAAAATTGCGCAAAAATTTCATCAAATGTCAATCGATCATTATTAATAAATATAAAAAAGCATACGCTTTGTGTATGCTTTTTGGTAGCGTATGCTGCGAAGCCTTCGGCTTTGTATATTTAAGCCTCTCAAAAAGGAGAGATATCCAACCAAAAACATAAATGTATGAAAGGGCCGAGTTTTCGGGAAAATCCTAAATAGTGCTACTTAAAAAGTGATGATATGAGAGTAAGGACCGAGCTATTTACAATGTAAATAGCCCCAGACTTCATATAATAATAGTTGCTCTTTAAAATGTGATGATATGGGAGGAAGGACCGAGCTATTTACAAAGTAAATAGCTCCAGACTTCATATAATAGTTGCTCTTTAAAAACTGATGATATCCCATTAAAAAGACGAGCAATTTACAATGTCAATAGCTCGGTAAACTTTTTACTAAAAAATTTAATAAGGGGTAAATTGATTAAATGTAACAAAAAATTTGGTTGAAATTTATTTCGTAAGTTTTCCCTTAAATATACAATCACAAAATATCTCTCTTAATATTCGAACAATCGAAAAATACGTAAGGAATACAGTTGTAGGAAATCAAGTTTGCTACAATTCATCACCTAATCATTTTTGCTGTAGCTTTAATGTGTACAGAGATATTAAGGAATTAAATTTTCAATCTTAAACATATAAATTTAATTTTTGATTTTCTATATGTTCCGTTGGGAAAATTAAATTTTCCCAAAGATTCTTATTTAAAGTATCAGCAGATTCTTAATTAAAGTATCTTATTTAAAAATTCAGCGTCGATTGCAAAAAACCGCACCCGTCTGGCATTTCTGGAAGTGGAGCAACAAAGTTTTAAAAATCGCACACACCTCTTACTAATGGTGTGTGCTAACATTTTACTATAAATTTAGAAATATGGACCAATCATAGAGCAGCAATATTTTCTATGTTAATTTTATCAAAACAAAAATGCGAAAGTTTTCCCATTTCCCATTTTTTCATGGTCTAGGCCCTGGAATTATGTATATGTATGGCCAAGATTTGTGGGCATTCCCGCTATTTTACGGTTTTTGAACCGAAATAACTGTTTAACCGTTTATTTCATAACGAAAAGCAAACACTTGTTCTCTTATATTTCCCTAAATAGCTTATATTCGAAAAACCAGCACTATAGCTTTTTTCGTTCAGAAGATATTTCGGGGTCAAATCTGCTCTGATATTTCCTGTAGTAATAGTACTGTAAGCGTGAAGGCAAAAAACCCCTTTAACTCGGCCTGTCGCACTACCGTGCTCTAGATATACTAAATTAAACGTAATAGGTTTGGGCTAGAATTTTTGTCTTTTGGATTAAATCTGTAAATTGTTATTTCTAGCTTTTTAATATAGTGGCTTTTTGTGTTTTATATGAAGTTGGTTGAGTTTTGTTTAAAAAGTTTTTTGCAATAAAATATATTTCATGTATTCGTGTCAATTAAACACAAAATATTAAATATCTCTCTTAATATTAGAATAATTGAAATATGTATGAGGTGTAAAGAAAATCAAGTATGCTACAATTCATTACCTGATTATTTTTCTCAAACTCTAATGTGGACAGAGATATTTAGAATTTTAACTTTCAATATGTAATTGTAAATATTTCTGTAAATATTAGTGTAACAGAAAGCTTATAAGAAACAACATTACAGTAAAACTTGGTACCTAAAACTTAACTCCTGATAAATTTTTCGATTTTTAAAATATTAAGGGAGATAGTCAAATTTTGTTCCCCCCTCCCTCTAAACCCCCTTAGCCATCGTCCGATTTTACCCATTAACGAACTTGACCTTTAGAATACCAAAAGCGCCTCAAATATCAAATTTCATTCCAATCGGAATAAAACTGTGACCGCTAGAGAGTCCACAGACATTAAAAAAGTACATATATATATATATATATATATATTTATAAATATATATATATATATATATATATATATATATATATATATATATATATATATATACAAATTTTAGCAGTGATTTTTAATCTTATAGGTAGGATCGATGGACATTTGAAGAAATTGTTACGAAATTCTTAAAGGGCCGAGTTTTTGGGAAGATACTTCATATAATAGTTGCTCCTTAAAAAGTGATGATATCCCAATTAACAAACTGAGCTATTTATAAAATAAATAGCGAAAACTAAAATGTAAGAATGTAAGTGCAAAGTATTTATAAAGTAAATGAAAAAAAAAATTTGGTGGAAAAATTTTTTTCGTAATTTAAAACATTTAATGTAAATTAAAATATTTTTAATTTAAAATATTTTAATCAAAAGAAAACGAATTTCTTGCCGCGATATAAAATTTTAAAAACATACTAGGAGAAAACTTAAATAAATAAATTTTTTCAACCAAATTTTTTTTTTCATCTACTTTGCACTTACATTTTTGTTTTCGCTTTTTACTTTATAAATAGCTCGGCTCTTTAATTGGGATATCATCACTTTTTAAGGACATCTCTTTATTCTCTCAATTCATATGAAGAATCTCCCCGAAAACTCGGCCCTTTTTTACATTTTTGTTTTTGATCGGATTCTTAAGATTCTTGAGATTCTCTCTGCAATAAGGACTTATGTTCTTATTGCAGAGAACTTTTTTAATTTATTAAAACTGGCTTTTCCCATAGATATTTGTCTTTTAATTTCAAAGATATCAAAGAGCTGAGGTACACATGTTTATTTTCTAGTGTAATAAGTTGATTATTGATCTTTAGGTTTATTAGTTTAATTGTTTTATTGAATACTACCATTGAGTCTTTTTAACATTTAATAATAATAATTAGAAATAGGGTTACCGCAAATGGGTCCCTAGCACCTACACAAAGGACCCCATTGAGAACAACCTATACCCGAAGGCTAGACGTCTCCGGGTCAGAGGTACTATTTTAAGTAGATGAAGCTATAGAATTCTGTTGAGGCCCGACGCCACACAGAGGGCCCACAACTTCTCGGCCGGAATTGCTCCCAGGATTGATGGATCCAAGTTTCGGACCCAAAAATTATATACCTGACACCCTGCAAGTGTCTGCAAGTGCAAATAACATGTTTGGAGGAATTCAATCGACTTTGTTCTGTCAAGAGCCCCACCACCCATCTTAACTGAATTTTATTGAGTTTCAACCGAGCACAGTCGATTTGCCAAGCTGTGCCCAGGTTGGCCTGTGCATGCCCTGCTCAAAGTTCAAGTAATCGAGATGAGCTTGATGCAGCCAACCCTTGATTCGGTAAATTACGGAGCATCCAGCTATGGGAATGGCAGGCTCAGGTGTAACGGGTGATTAGGATGACCCTTCTCGTGCCAACCAGTCCGCTACTCAGTTCCCTATAACGTCAGAGTGATCCGGTATCCAGATAAGTCTGACTGTGTTATCCAGTGCCAGGTGGTTCAGTTCATCGAAGCATTCATAGACTATCCTCGATTAAAATATTTACGCCTCAAAGGCCCGAAGTTCTGCCTGGCTATCTGAGAAGATGCTGATATGTGCCCCACTGCAACCTTTCGTGTTACAAATCTGGGCACCTCTCAGCATGGCGAAGATTTCTGATTGACAAACCGTCGCATATTGACCAAGAGGAATCGATTCCTTTATTTTAGGTCCATAAACCCCCACACCAGACAAATCTCTGACCCTTGACCCATCCGTATAAAAATATGGTCCTGGAGGGGGTGAAAAGTTAGGTAAATGTCGATCCCATTCCCCACGGGAAGTAACGATAAACCGGAACAGTGGAATCCTGGGCGATTTCCACAAGTGGGGTCCCAGTCTCCAACCTGCTCATGTTATCCGTATGACCTGTGTTTGTCCTACAGTCCACTGTCTGCCACTCATTAGTCGGTAAGCAGCTGTCTTGGCCTCCACTTTAGTCATTAAATGAATCGGCGGAATATCTAGAAGTGCGCCCAGCGTAGCAGTAGAAGTTGTTCGCATAGCTCCAGTGACACTAAGACATACGACTCTAAGCAGGTGGTCCAATTTTTTCCTGGCTACGGCCAGAGAGGTTCTTATCCACCTTACTACACAGCCAGTGTGAGCATTGGCTTTACGATCATTGTAAATAACCAGTACATCATGTGAGGTTGGAGTCCCCAAGGCTGTCAAAATGCTCTTCTGCACATCCAGATGACACTATTTGTCTTGGTTAGTCTCCAATCTAAATGATCACTACAGTTCAGTTTTGCATTCAAGATGACTCCCAAATGCTTAATCGTTCCCGTTTGTGTAATTTGAATGCCAGATATGTTGATCATCCGTTGAGCAACTCTTCGTCTCTTTTTAAATAGGACACAGCCCGTTTTTTCCGGTTTGACAGAGAGTTCCTTGTTTTTGCGACGTCGTAGCTTGGCCTTCTAGGTTTAGGTATGACTACCGCGTGGGATTTTTCCCATTTCCTGGGTATGTAGCCCAAAGCTATGCATGTTTTTAAAATCTTCTTGAGCCTTTCAACAAAAAAAGCCCTGTTGTAGCAGTGCTGGGAAGATGCCGACGGTAACCGGAGACTTGTAAGAAACATATCTTGCCACGGCCTATCTCACTTTTGTAATGTTTACGATGTGTTTTGCCGTGGCCAAAACCTCCCTGTTTGCCCTTCCTCCATCACGCCTCTGATAACCCGGTTCTCCCATGGTAAAGCCAGGGAAATGCGTGGACAGTAGATGCGTAATGGTCTCAGACACTGTAAGTGATTGACCTGCCAGTTCGAGGCAACCCAGCTTTGCAGTACTATCCTTGGATATTACCTTTTGCACTCTTAAGAGAGCGGAATTTTTTTAAATTTAATTGCTTGTCTATTAAACTGCTTGATTCACAAGCTTTGTCTACCAACCGCTGTAATTTTCCTTCATTATCTGAATATATGTAGTATCATGAAAGGACCATCATCATCCTGTGGTCCAAAAACATTTGACGATGTTAGAACATACAATGAAATTATACATATTTCTTTTGTTGAAGCGTGTCATGCTCGCGGCATTGCTTCAAAGACAATGAATAGCACACATGTTTCAATGAAGCTAAATAATTTCATTCACCAAAACAAATGCGAAATTTGTTTGGATCCAGTTGTGCATTAAATGTACCCGCCAATGCATTGGTGTTATGGAATGAATTTAAAGTGTATCTTACTGAAGATTTTTTGAATGATTACAACGAAGTATAATATCCTTTTATATTATTATTATTATTTTATTTCACCAAAAGATACATAAGTACATGGGTATCGTCAATATAAAAAAAAATTAACAATTAAGTTAAGCTGTATGGGCAGTTCATTACAATGTACTTTTTCAGCTCACGTTTAAATTTCGGCATGCTTTCTATGTTTTTTAACTCTCCAGGAAGATTATTGTACAATTCACTTCCAATAATTTCCGGAGAGTTTTTGAATTTTTGCAATCTATAGTTTGTAATATGCAAATCCTTATTATGTCGAGTGTTATAATCATGAATTTCATTTCTTAGTTGTAATTTTTGATAATTTTTTTTAATGAATATAAAAAGCTCATAGTAATATATGCCATAAAATGTTAGTATATTATTCCGTTTAAAATGGTTAACACATTATTCTCGATACCCAAGATTAAACATGAGCCGAATTATTCTTTTTTGTAGAATAAATATTCGTGAACAATCTGAGCATTGTCCCCATAATATTACGCAATACTGCATGGAAGCATATACAAACGCATAATACACAGACAATAAAGCTTCAGTGTTATGATTTTGTTTCAATTTTTTTATATAAATTTATATAAATTTTATATATTTAAGCCGTACTTAACTTTTCACACTGTGTCAACATGTCGATACCATTTCGTACCTTCATCCAATATTATACCTAAAATTTCATTTCGCTTACTTGCTTAATCGGATATTTTATTGATGATGTAATAGATGCATCAATAACTTTATTTTTAAAAAGTAAAAATGTTGTCTTAGTCATATTTATGATTAAGTGATTATTTCTGCACCAATCAGCAAATTGTTCAATTACATTATTCATTTCATTTATTAAATTATGGAAATTATCTGAAGATAATATCACAGAGGTGTCATCTGCATACAGCAATAATTTTCCGTGCAGAATATAGGACGGAAGGTCATTTATGTAGGTCAATAACAATAATGGTCCAAGATTTGAGCCCTGTGGAACTCCAATGTTGACACAGAGTGGGCTTGATTTTATACTTTCAACATCCGTTATTATTTTCCTATTATCTAAATAGGACATAAACCAGGAATGTGGAAGTCCTTTTATACCAAGGCTTTCTAATTTATTTAACAAAAACTTGTGATTGACCATATCGAATGCTAAGCTTAGGTCAAAAAATAGTGATAAAACGTATATTTTTTATCAAGCTCTTCTAGAACGTGATGCGCAAATTCATTACTTGCAGAACAAGTAGAGTGTTTGGGTCGGAATCCATATTGGCATCTAGTCAAGATATTTTCCGTTAATAAAAACTCAGAAAGTCTATTGTACATTAATTTTTCTAATATTTTTGCAAATTGCGGTAGTAAAGATATAGGTTGGTAATTTTCAGGCTTCGTGGTATGACCTTTCTTAAAAATTAGTTTTATAAATCTTGTTTTTAACAAATCTGGAAATGTTCCACATTCAAAAGATAGATTGTAGATATAAACTAGCACTTGTGCTAAGTGGAATAAGTTTTCTTTTATTAGTTTAATAGGTATTTCATCAACTCCGCATGAAAATCTGTTCTGCATTGATGATATTACATTAATCAATTCTAACTTAACTACTGGTCGTATAAAGAACGACTTAATGTTAAGACTCATTAATATTTGATTTTCTACCAAGTCATTGTTGTAATTTTGTCGGAGTTTTTCGATAGCAGCTGTTGCAAAATACTTGCAGAAAGTTTCTGCGTTTTCTTTTTTATCAGTGCATAACGAACCATCCTAACTCATTAAGTTAATTTCACCGTTAGTAGGCTTCTTTCTACCTATAGAGTCATTAATAATTAACCATTGTTCTTTAGTATGATTGCTACATTCCAGCATTCTGTGCTTAAATAGCTCAGATTTTGCTTTTTGTAAATTGCGTTTAAACTCATTTTTTGTTTGTTTGTATGCTTGCATCACGCGGGTATCATTACTAGTCGTGGCAAAATCGTATAAATTTTTTAAGCTTTCACTTTTCTGTATTATGTCTGAATTAATCCAATCAGTTTATTTATTTATTTTGTTTTGAGTTTTTATTATTGGTATACTAACATCAAAATAAAATTGAAATATTTGCCAGAAAGCATTGTAAGCACTATTAACATCAACACATTCATACACACTATACCAGTCAGCAGTATTTAACAACCAGGTGAAATACTGCATGTTTGAATAAGTTAACGCTCTTTTATAAGTATTATTTACAATACTGTTTTTTTCAAATTCATTTATACACAGTTCAAGAAACTGACCTTTGTCATGATCCGATAAACACGTCGATATATTAGCTATTTTATAATAATTATTATAATCTATATTATTAATTATCATGTAATCAATACAACTGCTGGTAGATGTAGTTGTGCGTGTAGGTTCTGATATTAAATTTATTAATTTATACGAATTTAAAATGTCTAATAATCGCCGTTTAGGTGTTGACTCACTTAAATAATCACTATTTAAATCACCACAAATGATTACATTATTTTTCTCCGACCTTAAGAGTTCTAAAAGTTGAACAAAGTTTTGTTCAAACAATGATAAGTCTCCAATTGGAGCTCGGTATATAGTCACCAATAATAACTTTTCTTTATTTTTCTTATATACTATTCCCGTACATTCAAAATGAGTTTCCAGGCAAAGGCTTTTCAACTCAACTTCTTTTTCATATTTATTAATGTTGCATCTAGAAAATATTACAACACCTCCATGGTTTTTGTTTTTGCGGCAACAAGACGTAAGTATGGAATAATTGTTCAGTAGACAACAACTTAGTGAGTTTTCATTTTGCCAATGTTCCGTTAAGCATAAGAAATCAATATCATAATTCTTAATGATAACTTCAACTTGTTCAATTTTATTAAATAAACTTTGGATATTTTGGTGAAGTATTTATTTTTAAACGGGGTTTTAGACCGAGGTTTTGCATGGATTCTTTTTTGAGCCTGCTATCTTTGCTTTTAGATTCGGCCAGGTTGCTGCCTACGAAAAAAATATCTCTTTATTATTGCCCCTTTTGGCCAAAAACTTCCATCGTACATGGTATCCTCGAGATCCGCATTAGCGCCTATCTTAAAGCAGGCATTTGTTCCTTTGGTATCAAGTTTTGACACCTCGAATATTTGACCAGGATCTTTCCTTTGCAAGTATTGGAGTATATGTTCCTCAGTGGTAGATGCATCCATTCGTCCAAGGAAAATCCATAACTTGCGTTCGGCAGCAGAAATTGATACGGGTTCATTTGAGTGTCCGATTACTACTCTTCTTTTCCGTCTTCTGACTTCAGTAAATCCATCTAAATCCTGATACTGTTCACTACGGCTTCCTCCAGGAGTAACAGTATTAATATCAGGATTAGGCATTACTCTATTTATAGCCAAAGCATTTATAAGTTTTTGGGCGTATGTTATGTTACTTGCTTCGTTTTCCGGGGATCGTTTGTTTTTTGTTTCCTGTTAGTTGTGGTAGCGTCAGCTTCCCCAAATTGGTTTGTGCCTCGACTAATTACACTTAATTCAAATTGATCATGTTCAGTACCTTGCAAACCATTATTTTGGTTCATATCTTGGCTAAATGTATTCAACGCTATCTGTTGTTGTTGAACGGTATTAGTAGCCTTCGTTGGAATGCCAAGTTGGAATTTTTTAATTTCATCAAGAAGATGGTGGTTAGTTTTGCGTAGCTCTTCAATTACCAATTTTAAAGGCGCTACTACCACTATTTCTCTCACAGTATCACGTAAAGCACTCAACAAACTTTCACTTAGCATATCTTTTGAAATATTTTCGAGTTTTTTAGATTGCACTTCTAGTGGCGTAATTCTTATCCGCCATATTGACTACTTATGTATAGAGATCTATTAGAAATTATTAATTAGAAGGTATTTATCATTCAAGAATTTGTTTTACCAGCTCTTACGTATTCGCAGAGAACAGACGAAGCAAATACAATTGATCCAATAGAACAAGAGTTTTTGTTTTGTGAGCATTATGAAACTGCAAATGTCGAACAGCGTAATATAATTAAACGTGTTATTAGTAAAGTTTTGCATCATGATACTGGATCTAATGTTTTTTGTTTAGCCACGCAGCCATGCATCATTGATCATTATTGAGGAAATGTTTTTGGGTCCACTGCCAAGTGTTGAAAATCATAAATAGATTATTGCAGGATCTATGGGTTGAAAAAAATAAACATAAACCATTTGGAGGGAAAACGATACTTCTGTGTGGTTATATTCGGCAAATCTTACCAGTTGTCCCACATAGATTACGTGCAACTTTCATTGAAAATTGTGTTTCGAGTTGGAATAAATTTGCTGATTTTCATAACGTTTACTCAAAATATGAGAGCGTTATCAAGTGAAATAGATTTTGTTGAATTCTTGCAAAAAAATGGGTAATGATGAAGCTGCAAAATTCCCTCAGTTTGGTGAAAATACTATTGAAATACCTCAGCAATTAATAGAAGAAGAAAATAATATTATTAATGAGGTGTGTGGAAATATTTCCGAAAATATTCTCTCTGATAAATTATTGAAGCCAGTTATTTTAGCATCTAAAAATGATTATTGTACTTTTATTAATACTGATATAATCCCAAGTGAACAAAAAACATATCATAGCTACGATAAAATAGTGTTTAATGATGGCACTGAAATAAATTACTATCTAGTAGACTTTTAGAATTTTTTCACTATTATTGGTTTGCCACCGCATAAGTTAGTATTGAAAGTAAATTGCATCTTTTTTTGTAAACTAGCTTCTATTTATTTCCATTGTTAGTATTGTTGCCTTTCGGTTATATTATACCAACGGAAGCGACTAGGTAAAAATGGTATCAATGTTCAGACATATTACTTAAATGTCATAGCAAGTCAATGCTAGTCGTTTCCGTTAGTATAATATAACCGAAAGGCAACCATACTAACAATGGAAATAAATAGACGCTAGTTTACAAAAAACAATTTATAAATTTGTAAAAAGTAAATAAACAAAATTAATAATACAATGGCATAAAAAATGATAGTGAAAGATCATATGCATAGCACTACCATAACATCTAAGGTAGCTCTGTTGGTAGAGAATTGATCTAGAAGCCAGAGGTCGTGGGTTCGATTCTCGTCCCTAGATGTGTATGATTTTTCATATCAAGCATTAGATGTCAAAAAAAATGGTACCAATGTCCTGACATATTACTTAAATATTAACGTAAGTAAACGCTAGTCGCTTCCGTTGGTATAATATAACCGAAAGGCAACAATACTAACAGAATACTATTGAAAATAAATATATGGAAATAAATAGACGCTAGATTTCAAAAAAACAATTTATAAATATGTGAAAAGTAAATAAACAAAATTAATGATATAATGGCATCAAAAATGATAGTGAAAGATCATATGCATAGCACTACCATAACATCTAAGGTGTGTATGTTTTTTCATATCAAGCATTTGATGTCAAAAAAGAAACAGACGAATTGAGAACCTTACTCCTTTTTGAGTCGGGTTAAAAATGATATTAATTGCATCGTTTTACTGATCAGAAATTTAAATACGAAGGAACCATTAGTCAGTGGAACAAGAATGCAAGTGTATGCCTTAGAATGCTATTGATAGTGAAGTTTTAATTGGAACCGCACGCAATAAGTTAATTTTGATTCCACGTATAAATTTAACACTTTCCGGTTCTATATTACCATTTAACTTTCAACTCAATTTCTAATTATACCTGCATTTGCGATGATAACTTTCAAAGAATTCAATTTCCAATTATACCTGCATTTGCGATGATAATAAATAAATCTCAAGGACAAACATTCAAAAAAGTTGGAATTTTATTGAGGCAGTCATTTTTTACACATTGTCAATTATATGTCACAGCAAGTAGAGTTCGTCATTCGAGGGTTTGAGATTTTATAATTCGGAATATAATGGCCAAGGTCATTTAACAAATAATGAAAGAGTTTTTACGAAAAACATCGTTTACACAGAAGTTCTAAATCATTAAGTTCACTATCCAACGAAATTTTATATAATTCGAAAAAGATACGCAAAATAATTGTGTAGCCTTGGCAACAATAATGTTCCTCAATAACGTTCAAACTTAAAAATAGAATAAATGACGCTCGAATTTCGACCACTGGGTGACCATTAGTATTCATTATTGTGGGTATTATATGTAAATGGAAAATATTTCTGTAAATACTAGAGTTACAGATAATATGGTTAAGTAATATTCTAATTTAATACATACTTTACGAAATGTAATTTTAATGTCGTTGCGAAATGAAGAATTTTATCTCTACGAATAGTCAGTACTTCGATTTTAGGTTTGTAATCAACTTCATTTCTAATTTAATAATCAGTTATTTCCAAAATTGAAATTGACAATTTGATAGCAAAAAAAAATTTAGGGTCAGCCCAGAATTCGAGTGTGGATGTCTAATCCACACTCGAAAGTAAATAGCTGAATTAAGGAAATCAAAATTGAATCACTTTCAATTTTGATATAGCAGAGTTAAACACGCAGATATTGAAAAATATTATTCAATACAATCCAAGAAAATATCAAATGTGATTATGGTCTCGTTGAACATCAATCACATAATTAAGTGTGTGAAAACAAATTAGAGTTGTCGCAAAATATATCTACAATAACTGGAATAAATTGATATACATCAAACTAATATATATATTGAGTAGGTAGTTTATCATCAATGTACCAGACTGTGGATGTTGAATCCACACTCGAAAGTAACAGACCATCGATAACAAACCAACACCCAAAAATGTGCTGGGCCCGTGTTATGGTAGGATATAGTGGATCGTAAGCTTAGTACAATAGTTGTTCACTGAAATATAAAAAAAATCAATAACGACTAATTATGTAATCAAGCAATCAATAATAATATTTATAAATTCATAGTATTTATTGTAACTCAAAAAAGATAACAATTATGGACGTAATTGTAACTCATAAAAAAATCTATAATAATTATGGAAGTATTCAACAGATACATGCGTATCGTTACAAAATGAATTATTTATTTATTAACAATTAAAGCCATCTGTGTTGTTTACTATTATTTATTTTTATTTAAAAAAAAAGTGTGTGTTCTTTACAAACAACATGAATTATTAAATACGAAAGTATCTATTGAAATTTATTTTTTATAAACAAAATTTATGGACAATATTCGTATAATATATGTAAAAATAATTGAAAAATTGTAAGTGGTTAATAACTAGAAAATAATGTCAAAGAAAAATAAATAAATGAATTGAATCGAATTGACAGTTATATGTAAAAACAAACTGCTAAATTAACAAAAGTTATTCTAGCCTAACAAAGACTGTATTATATATGTATATATATATATATATATATATATATACTGTATTGTTTGAGTAGCCAGCTTAAGTTGTATTTAATTTGTTTATTGAGCGTTTCTGCATAGTTTGAGGAGGGTGTATAACTGGAACAATACCCTGCTCTTATCCCATTATTAAATAAGAATGTCTTCCACTTGACCGATGAAAATGTCGGTCCCTTTTCAGAAACGACATCCGAACAATAACCATATTGAAGAAATATTTGTTGCATTATAGAAACGGCCGCATCAGTGGTTTGATTTCTACATAGGAAGGCAAAAGCAAATTTGCTGTATCCATCTATCACAGAAAAAATATATTTGAAACCTTCTGGTGACTTAATAATTGGTCCTATAAAATCTACATATAAAGTGTGAAGAATCTCTGTAGGAAGCTGTCGCGATATTCTGGCTCTCTTTATACCTCAAAAGAGCGTTGCTCGAACCTGCAAATGATTTCGATACTCGACAAAAACAAAAAAAATATATTGTAATTGAAACGACACGCACGCTTTTTTTTAAAGAAAATAAAAATAAATTAAATTAAACACAAGTTTTTACGAAACAAAAAACAAACTTAATTTTATTGCTTTAAAAAAAACGATTATCAAATTTTTTTTTCAACAATTATTTTAATATTTTTTCACATAATGTCAAACTTTGAATTACTTGTACAATTTCCAACTTTAACTTGATCTGGATTGAACAACAATTATATACTTTGAACTAATCAGACAATACTTGATTTTAAACTTTGAACTAATCAGACAATAGCCGAATTTAAACTGATTTGAATCGACACTGGTCACCGGTTTATATACCCGCCATGGGTCGTTCTAGAACATGGTTGTTTTTTTGAATTAATATTTTTTTGTTGACAATACACTTTCGCATGGAAGCTTCTAGAATATTTTAGTATATCCTCAACCATGAACGTAGTCGGAGTGTTCAGATTATTTGTAAAATTAATTAAAAATTATACCTCTCCTTGGGTTTGACCCATTGTCATACCCCGCTTGGTTGATATTTAACTAGCGACTTAATGAACACGGCCAGTGTGAATTCAAAATCTATACACAAATTTTATTATACATTCATTATTGCAAGCGAGCTTACTTCTGTTTATTTGTTTTACAAAAACTATCTTGTTTTTACAAAATTATTTATTTGTGATCTATTTCTGTTATTTAAAAACATTCAATTTGTATGACTTTTGATTAAAATTAAATTATATGTAATAATTTTTTTTTCAATTTTTTATTTTTTTTTTAAATAGAAAAACTTTAAATCAAAAGCATCTATTAATCTTTTCTCAATTTTCGACTTAAAAAAACTTAGTTTAAAAAGAAAAATAAATCGAGCTATATTAATTTCTTTTTGTACTTCTTTCAAAAAAATACTCCTTCTTTTTGCAAGGAGAGAAATATTGTCTTGTTAAATATTTTCCGTAATATTTTACTTAATATTTTTCTATTTCAGAATTAAAATGTGTGTTGGATCAAAAAAATGATTCTCAATAATTTTCATTACAACAAAATCTCCCCCTCTAGATTCCAACACACATTTTCTAATTTTCTTATTATATTTGGTGGACCAATTTTTGACTTAAGAACTATTTGAATTATTTCAATTGTACTAGTACATTTAGCTAGCTAGCATAACTTAAAAGTGTTCGTACACATTAGTTCTTCACTCTTCATCAACGGCGCCTGGTGTTGATTGCCGGTCGTCTGGGCCGCAAGTTGTACCCTGGCCTTAATGCTCTGGCCTCTGGCTCGTCCACACTTGGTACATCCCGTCGCCTTCCATCACCTCCATGCCTTTGACCCCCCAATCGATCTGGAAGTAGATGGCCGAACACCTCGTTCCCCACACTCAATCTTCCCAGATTCCCATTGGCGGCGGTCCTTGCACTTGCCGGCTTCAAGAGACCTCCATGTATTTTCGTAGGAGGCACTGTATCCAAAACATATATTCCAGCTGGTAACCTCCTCAGCACTCTGTAAGGCCCTTTCCATTTTGGTGCCAATCCACTATGGACACCCTCCACCTTACTGCTGAGCACTTGGTTGCGCATCCAGGCGGACTCTCCAGGTTGGTAAACGAGTCCTGTTTCCACTTGGTCGTTCACTTCGGCATTGGCCAATATTGTTTGCCGAGCTCTTTCAACATTATCATTGCGTTCTTGGCCTTTCTCGTTGATCCAATCTTGAATTTCTTGACGCTCTTCATTGACTTGTATTTGCCAATCCCCAGGCTTCTTCATCTCTACCCCCAGTAACAATTGGGCAGGTGAAAAACCAGTTGTACGATTTGCTCTATTTCGTATTGCGAATAAGCACTTGTGTAGTTGTTGGTCCCAGTTTTTGTGTGCTTGGTCCAATAAATTTAAACGCAACAACTTCTTCAACTCCTGGTTCTGTCTTTCCGTGGGGTTCGCTCTTGGATGATATATTGGTGTAGTCCATATCTCTGTGTTCCAATCTCTGTTCACTGCTTTCCATTCTTTTGATCTGAACTGGGGACAATTATCACTAAGTACTGCTCTAGGATAACCATAACGACTAAATACTTCGTCTTTCAGTACTTGGGCTATCTTCGAGGTCGACGTGGCCCCCAATGGAAATGCTTCGATCCATCTAGTGAAAAGATCAGTCACGACCAATATATTCGTTTTTCCACGTGATGTGCGTGGGTATGGATCCATCAAGTCGATGCTGACTACCTCCCATGGTGAAGTAGGTCTTCGACTTCTCATTGCTGAACTTGGTTTCTTGTTCAGTAGATTTACTCTAGCACTCGTCTCACACCCTTTTACATATCTGCGTATGTCATCTTGCATCTCATACCAGTAGACGCGGTTACGGATTTGACGATACGTTTCTCTCCATCCAGGGTGTGCTGCTACATCACTGTCGTGATAGCTTCTAAGAAACCCAAGTCAGCGTTCTTCGGGACCACTGGCACTTCTTGTACCATCTGTTGACTATGGTACCAAAGGATCCCGTCAGCTACGGTGTAGTTAGCTCTTGTTCTGTCCACTCGTCGACGTAGATTGCTTCTCAGTGGACTATAACTATCTACGATGTATCTTCTGATGGCAGTCACATCACGATCTCCATCCTGCCATCGTCGAATATCATCAAGTGTGGGTGTTTCTACTTCGATGACGTTGAGGGTTATCGATGTTTTGGCCCTCTTTTCAATCACCCACTCTGGAATGTCCTCCACTTCTTCGTCTTCAGCCTTGCCCTGTGGTTGTCTGGACAAGGAGTCGGCGGCTTGATTATCTTTTCCGGGGACGTGAATTATCTCAAAATCATAGGCTCCCAACGTCAATGCCCATCTTGTCAATTTTGCTCGACTATCTTTAGTTTTGTTCAGCCATTGGAGCGCTGCATGATCCGTATATAATTTGAAGTGTCTTCCTTCCAGATATCCTCGAAACTTCCTCAATGATTATCTTCCTCCCAGATTATCGAGAGACATTCCTTTTCTGTAGTAGCGTACTTTCTTTCTGTGGGTCCAAGCTTCTTGCTGGCGTAATTTATTATTCTCCTTGTCTTGCAATCATCTTCCATTTGGAACAATATTGCACCCAGTCCGACGTCACTAGCATCCGCATTTAAACAAAACGTCTTCTTCAAATCTCGATGTGCTAGTTTCGGTGCATTTACTATTGATGACTTGAGATTTTCGAACTCCTTCTGATGCAATGTTAGCCAGCGCCACTTTATGTTTTTCTTCAGCATTTCGCTCAGAGGTGCAGCTATATCTTCGTAGTTCTTCACGAAGCTCCTGTACCAACCACATAATCCCAAAAATTGTCGTAGTTGTCTTCGTGTTCTTGGTACAGGGTGATTGTTTATTGCTTCGTTCTTTTCTTCCTCTCTGTAAATGCCGTCTTCGCTCAAAATATGTCCCAGGTATTTGACTTTGTTGCTGCCAATGACACATTAGCTTGGTTTACAAGTTAATCCATGTTGTTCTAGTCTTTCAAGTACAAGATCCAGGTGGTGTAAATGTTGCTTGACTGATCGACTGTAGATTAGTATGTCATCCAGATAAACTTGGCAGAAATCTTCTATGTATCCAGATAGTACTTCGTTCATTAAACTCTGGAATATAGCTAGAGCATTCTTCAGTCCAAACGGCATGACGCGAAATTGATAGAGACCTCTTGGGGTGGTAAATGCTGTGTACTCTTTCGATTGTGGCTCCATCTCAATTTGCCAATAACCAGTCTGAAGATCCAATGTAGAAAATATTTTGGCTCCATTGACTTTTCTCAACATCTCTTGCAGATCTGGAATCAGAAACGCATTGCTCTTTGTAATATCGTTCAACTTTCTATAGTCAACGCACAATCGAAAAGTACCATCTTTCTTCTTCGCTTATACGACGGGTGCGGCCCAAGGCGATGTGGATGGTTCTATAATGCCATTGCCTTTCATCTCTTCAATCATCTCTTCTAATACCCGTTGCTTCTCATTGTTGTACGGGTATGGTCGTAATTTAATGGGGAAATTCTTCGTAATCTCAATCTTGTGTGTGATGGTTTTTGTCCTTCCAACTTTGCCGAAAACGCTGGGACGTCGCCGAATGACATCTTTTAACTGCTCTTGGTTCTCAAGGAGTTTTATTTACAACTCGCCCAATGCGTTTTTAATTGTTGCCACTTCTCTATGGGCTCCATCTGGTTTTCTCCATGCAATGCGGACTCTCTTATCACACCCCAAGTAAATTATACCACTCCGGTAATCAATGCTCACTCCATTTTTTGTTAAAAATTCATTACCAAGTATTAAGTGATTCCGAAGGCTAGGTACAACCATTACTTCAACATTGAACTTCATTCCGGATATCATCACATCCATACACTTTTATCCAAGAATCTTGAAAGTATTGTTACTTGTGGCTCCTCTCTCTGTACTATCTCTGACAGGATGCCATTTTCCAATACTCCTTGCCAATTCTTCGCTGATAAAATTGTGTGACGCTTGACTATCGATCAGTGCCAATATTGATCTACCACGCACATCAACTTCCACAGTTGGCCCATTCTGGTGTGAGTTCTTGGTCTCCATTGTTGTTAAATGAACCGGTAATTGTTGGTGTTAACGCTGATGTTGTGTGGCTTTGTGGAGGTTAATATTTTCTCAAAAACCAATCTCCTCCATTACTGATCCTGGCTCTTTGTCCAGAGTTCGAACCGTGGTGCGTTACTCGTCCACCGATCTTGGATTCGAAATTTTTACTAGTGGACGTATGTTGTTGCGTAATGAACTTAATATGATTGGCACCACATCATCTATATTCCTGTCGGCGTGCACTCTTCTGAACAGCTGCACCTTCATGTTTACGAACGCTTCTGTCTTCAATCCTGTGGGTTGGGAAACGGTCATCAATTCCAGTTCGGCAAGAAGCTTTCCAACTGCCACTTCCATTCATCGAAGGTGTAGCCCAACCCACGGTTCATCAATTCTCAATCTCTGGCTGGTCCTGTTACTTTTTTGATACCATCTCAATCCAACAGTCTACGGGAAGATGCGTTTGTCGTAGTAATGCCGTCGCTCTTTTCAAGAAAACTACTGGATCTTCAGCCGGTCTACCACTAAACTCCGGCATGATGGACAGAAGCGTCGTTGTGTCCAATGCGGCGGAGCGAATGGCTGTATTCACTTCTTGAGGATCAATACGCATGTCTCGAAGTTGCTGTGTTTGATGCTGTTCGATCCGTATAATGTCATCCACGACTTTATTGTATTGTTCCTTCATCATCGTTTCCATGCCATCAAGTCGTGTGGTTACGTGGCTTTCTATGCCTTCGATTTGTGTGCTGTCAGCTTTCACAGCCTCGACGTCAGTGCTTATTTGGTTGATACGTCGTACGCACACCTCTCTTAAGTTCTCCATTCGCTCCGACAAGTCCTCTTTCAGCTCTTGTTTTACTTGTTGCATTATACTTAATGTCTGTTCGCCCACTTTTTCTTCAGATTCCTGAAGTCGATTTTCGATTCTTCCTTCAAGTTCGTTGCTCATACTCTCTTCGGACTCTTGAAGTTGGTTGCTCATCCTCTCTTCAAGTTTGTTGGCCGACTTCTCCAATCGACCACCCATTCTCTCATCCAAGTTCTTAAAGTTGGACATTAATGTCGCAAACATCATTTCCACTGTTGCAGCAGCTGGCTCTTCTGGGTTGGAAACCACACTCCTTCGCCGTTCTGATGTGGGAATGGCTGTCAACGGTGTTCCTTGTTGCCTTGTTTGGTGCTCCTCCCATCTTGCCTGTAAGACCTCTCTAGACCCAGTGCTGTCCAGACCCTCGGCCTCCATCATCTCACGCAGACGTGGGATGGGAATGTTGCGGCTTTCCATTGTAATTCCTTTCTTCTTCCGTGCGTACCTACTAAGATATTGAAAATTGGGCCAATGAGAGCAATTGTCGCGGTATCTTGGCTCTCTTTTTAACTTTAAAAAAAAGGAGCACTGTCGAATCTACTACAGATTCGAATACTCGAAACAAAAAAAAAATAAACAAAATGTTTAACTTTTATCTACAATTTTTTTATTCAAACAATACTAATTTTTAACAATGATTAATTCAACAATGGTCTCATCAAACCGCACTACTCTTCCTTTCGGACTGAATTTTAGAACTGACTTGTAATTGAGTTAGGCTCCGGCTTTATATACCGTCGCAACAACATATTTAGACGAATCAACAAAAAAACAATTAAAAAAACAAATCTTGCTTATCTTTAAATAAAGTAAAGTGAGTAACCCAACTTACATAAGCTATACAATAATAAGCGTTTACTATTTATGTTAAAAAAATAATAATTTTGCTATAAAACAAATTATATCAAATTATATCTTCTTTTTTTTTTTAAATAAAATAATTTTAGATCTAGATGTAATTTCTTTTCCAAATTTAATAATTATTTTCCTTATTATTATTTTTTTTTTGCAATTAGATTGTGTGCTGAGGTCTTAAAAATTATTTCACTAATTTTCATTACAACAAAATCTCCCCCTTTGGACCTCAACACACATTTTCTAATTTTCTCTCATCTTTATGATTGAACAATTTTCTGACCTAAAACTATTTTTAGAGCTCACGTACGCATTACTTAGTTCTTATAACGGCGCCTGGTGTTAATTGTCGGTCGTCTGGGCCACAAGTTCTACCCTGGATTAATTCAACAATGGTAACATCAAACCGCACTACTGTTCCTTTCGGATTGAATTTTAGAACTGACTTGTAATTGAGTTAGGCTCCGGCTTTATATACCGTCACAACAACATATTAAGTCGACAATTGTGGAACATTTCAAAAAAAAGTTTTAAATTGAATTGCATTTAAGGTCGATCCGGAATCAAAAAGTGTTAATACAGGATGACCCTCAATGAAAATAGTTTGGGTTGGGTCTACTTCGACTTTTTTGGATTCTGAGCATTTTCAGAAATTGACTTTTCCCTATTCTGTCTCTTTATGCAATGCGATATAGTGTGGCTGTTTGCTTTACAATATAAGGAATTTGCTAATTTTATTTATTCTTACACAAACAAAAGCAAAAGGTAATTATAGATCGAGTGAACAGTAATTGTAAAAGCTTTCTGTCTGCTATCATATGATAGCAAAAAAAAAAATTTAATCAGGGCAGAATTCGAGTGTGAATGTCTAATCCACACTCGAAAGTAAATAGCTGAATTAAGGAAATCAAAATTGAATCACTTTCAATTTTGATATAGCAGAGTTAAACACTCAGATATTGAAAAATATTATTCAATACAATCCAAGAAAATATAAAATGTGATTATGTTCTCGTTGAACATCAATCACCTAATTAAGTGTGTGAAAACAAATTAGAGTTGTCGCAAAATATATCTACAATAACTGGAATAAATTGATATACATCAAACTAATATATATATTGAGTAAGTAGTTTATCATCAATGTACCAGACTGTGGATGTTGAATCCACACTCGAAAGTAACAGACCATCGATAACAAACCAACACCCAAAAATGTGTTGGGCCCGTGTTATGGTAGGATATAGTGGATCGTAAGCTTAGTACAATAGTTGTTCACTGAAATATAAAGAAAATCAATAACGACAAATTATGTAATCAAGCAATCAATAATAATATATATATATAAATTCATTGTATTTATTGTAACTCAAAAAAGATTTAACAATTATGGAAGTAATTGTAACTCATAAAAAAAATCCATAATAATTATGGCAGTATTCAACCGATTCATGCTTATCGTTACAAACTGCATTATTTATTTATTGACAATTAAAGCCATCTGTTTTGTTTACAATTATTTATTTTTATTTAAAAAAAATGTGTGTGTTCTTTACAAACAACATGCATTTTTAAATACGAAAGTATCTATTGAAATTTAATTTTTTTAAACAAATTTTATGGACAATATTTGTATAATATATGTTAAAACAATTTGAAAAATTGTAAGTGGTTAATAACTAGAAAATGTCAAAGAAAAATAAATAAATGAATTGAATCGAATTGACAGTTATATGTAAAAACAAACAGCTAAATTAACAAAAGTTATTCTAGCCTAACAAATGAAAGAATCTGAATCTCATGTGAACATAATATAACCAAAATATACCACATGCTAAACTAATTAAAATAATTGAAAGTTAAAAAAGCACCTGGTAATTAAACGCAATTATACAATCCCGGATAACACATCATGGAAATGAATATGTTTAAAGAAAATATCTGGGAAGTAATAAATAACTTGTAAATTTGGAACCCAAACTAATAATCGTATAAATTGATTATTGGTTCCATAAAATTACTAAAAAGAGTAATAAAAAAAATTACGTTATACAAAAAGTTCACACAAGAGATTCATATAAATTAATTAATTAATATAAAAATATACGTAATAAGCCGATACAAGACTTATTACGAAACTCACTTCTAAGCGACCCCAAAGTTTTAACATCCATCGAACGACTTGGACTTTTGTTTTGTTTTGTTTCAAAGAAAAAGAAAAAAAAAAAGAAAAAGAAAAAGAAAAAGAAAAAGAAAAAGAAAAAGAAAAAGAAAAAGAAAAAGAAAAAGAAAAAGAAAAAGAAAAAGAAAAAGAAAAAGAAAAAGAAAAAGAAAAAGAAAAATAAAAATAAAAAGAATAGTAAATGTCCTTCACTAACTTTGTAATAAACAATTATTATAGTTTAAAAATATACCGTCAAGTTAATGCGGCGAATTCAAAGTCGAAATACGGTGATAAAAAAACCGTATTCAAATTAAGAACAACCATGTCGATTCGACTCGACGTTCATGTTGTTTCACGGACTGAATAGTGAAACAACAATTTTTCATATTGCCTCACCGCCATATTCTTACTCAATCGTGACTATCACGTCGTGATACATTTGTCGTATGTAAGTAGGAACCTATGATTAACTCAAACAAATAAAATAATATTACACTCAGCCAGTTTTGTATGCCTCTGGGGAAGTATCTAAAGTTAACACCCTGACCGACAGTCATGGAACATCAAAAATGCAAAGCAGACAAAGCTTTTGTTTAAACTATTTCTTAAGTTAAAGATGTATGAGCACTGAAGCCTCAAGAAGATTAAGGCTTGATGTTTTGTTTAATTTAGGGGGAGGGGAGGTTACTGGTGTCTCTAATTATTTATTTAATGTTAAAGTTCCAGTTTTAATGCATTACTTTTATGAAGAAACCCATATTTTTAAGCATATTTTGTCATATTTTGATAATTTTCACTTGAATACAATGAGACGAAAAAAAAAAAAGAAAATAGAAATATTAATGAAGAGATTGATCCAATAAAATTTTGGTATAACGGGCCTACAAAAAAAGATATTTAAGAAAACAACTGAGATTTCGGGTTAATTTTATTTCTATCGGCAGGAGCTTAATTACCCGAAATCTCAGGTTTTTTTCTTAAATATCTTTTTTGTTAGGACCGGTATGATGGCCTAAATTAAATTTTAATTGTAACTTATGACAAAAACTAATAAATATTATTGTGGACTTTTAGGAATGTACTATATAAGATTTTGAAGAATTTAATATATGGACTATACACGGGCGCTCGTACATCCCTAATTTATAAAAATAATTAAGAATTGGAAGAAAGAAGTTGAAAATTTCAAAAAAATAGTTATTTCTGTTGATGCTTGTATTTTGAATCACTCCAAAATTAAGTATTACAAAGAACTTTTTTCTTTGTTATATGGGCTGTTGAACTTTTTTTTTGTGTCCGGTCAATCAATTTCAACAAACATATCTGAACTACATTATTTTTACATGTGCATAAATTCAATTGATATATTATTGTTTCTAAACTATTTATATAATAATTGACTTAAATATTATAAGCATTCGAATGTTTTAATGTAATTTTTATAGACAGTGTGTACCAGGGTAATGAAGTCGTTACTCAATTATTCAAAAATTGTTTGTTTGCTAAACTTCGTTTTTACAAAGTAGATCAACATATCTTAACTAGGCGAACAAGGAAAAGAGCAGATGTGTAGAGTTTTTTAGTGCAAACCATTTTTCTTCTGTGCAAACAACCCCTTTATTGACATTCTAAACTTTAAGTTTAATAATAAAATTTTGGGAAAATTTATATTAATATAACGATTTTTTGATAATATATGGGACAAAAAGGCTTGATGGCAGGAGGAATATTTTCAGCGTTTTTTTTATGTCAAAGTGATTTAATGGTGATTTTACGTACAGTGGGCATATTCACTGTACGTAAATATCACCAACTGACGCTTAGAATCTGATTAATCATTTAACTTTTAATCAGTTCCCAAAATGCGGAGATTTCTAATTCTTAGTATATTTTAATTTCATTTAATTTGAAAGTCCATTATTAAATAAATTATTTCAAATTTTTATAGCAATAATTTTATTTTGACTACAGTTTCGGAAACGCAGTTCGATAAAATATATGATAATGACCAAAATGTAAAAATTTTTTACGAAAAGGTAAACATATTTGGGTACTTATGTAAGTTACATAATAAAACATTGCATGAATGAAATCATCAGTTTTTGTGGCAGTTTGTCTATCTATCTATCTCATAAAACACAATGTTTCATGCGTAAAGAAGTCTGTTTCATGAGTAAAGGAGGAAAATGTAGTTATGCTGAATTACACCTCATATCGCAAAATCAATCCTACAACGATAAATTTGAAGTTTTGAATATCCAACCCAGGGGACGCTTTAAAAAAAAATCTAGAAATAATATAAAGTAATAAATTGAAAAATTCCAATTTTATATTGACCCGCCCCGCTTTCGCAGGAGTGCAATTTACTAATGAAGAAAATGAGAAGTGCGCTTAGCAAAAAAGTATTCAGTATATTTATTTTATAACATGTCTCTATTTCCAGTGGTTTAGGCTGTGCGTTGTCTACCAGTCAGTCAGTCAGTTCGTCGAGAAGGGATTTATCTAACTGAGTTTTTCCTTGAATTTGTGTGAATTGAAACAAACAAAATTTCCGTATGATCATGAATTAATTGAAATGAAAAATTTTATTTTTTACAATCAGTTTTTGGCGTTTTTAATGCGTTCATCGCAACGTTTAGTGATGAACGATATTTTTTGTATTTCCGTCCGGAGAGAAAACGATTATCACCGATGGTTTACCGACTCTCGAGCACGCCACATGCAACTGCCTATGGGAAAAGCTCGGCAATTCAAGGTTTCTCCATACACTTCTAACGATTGGCCTTGAGATTTATTAATCGTCATTGCGAATGTAAGGTAAACCGGAAACTGGCCCCGCTTAAATTGAAACGGCATGTCGGTTGAAATCAGTGGTATTCATGGAATCAGAACATCCTTGCCTTTAACTTTCCTATGATTGTCGTTGCTAAAATCAGGTTGCTCATCAGCTTTTTAACAACAAGTCTTGTTCCATGGCATAGTTTTGGTCGGTTCAGATTGCGTAACATGATTATCATCCAGCAAACCTTCAGATGCAGATTCTTGTGCGGCGGCATTCTTGGCAAATCCAATGAATTCAGGAATTCAATTGAATAATTGACGACTTCATCTGGATTGGTAATTGAATCGATTGACAAAATGAATGCAATTGAGCAGCGATTTGAGTTTGAATTTTTATGTTCAAATCATCTACGTCCTTATTTTTCGCTGCCAAAATGGCTCGTTCATTCATCCAAACATAGTTTTTGTAATTTGCACCGATATTCGGGAACACTTTCGTGATCGATTGGTATTTCGACAATGTGAATTGATAGAAATAAGGTGGAAACGATATGAGGCCAGTGGAAGCGTCAACCGGAATTTTTCAATTGTGAATGTCTAATAATTGTTTAGAAAACACTTCCGCCGATTCATCATTTTTAACCCGATTCACATATTCGTTGTTAACTTGAGAGTTTTCACGTATTTCCACAAATTCAATGAATTCAAGAAAACGTTTATCAGCAGCTGTTGATTTTTGAATGGCTGGCAATGTTGGGCGAAAATTCCCAACCAGCAGAATCATTGTACCATTAAAGAGCTCCTTATTATGGCGCAAATCTTTCAACGTTTGATCGAGTGCCTGCAATGCTCGTTTGTGTGCCATCGTACACTCATCATAAATGATTATTGTACAATTCTGTAGTACTTTCACCATTGCGTATTTTTGTCAATATTGCATTATTTGAAAATTCAGTCAGGTACTGGCAGCGATCCCAGATGATGCTACGGCCAGCGTTTTTTACTTTCTGCGCGAATCGAAGCTATAATCGATGAAATAAGGAACGTTTTGCCAGTCTCACCACGTGCAACGAGGAAGAAGATTCCTTCGTAGCGATCGTTGGCTGCTATCATCAATGTATCGTACGCGGATTACTGCTGCTGATTCAAAAGTGGGACCTTTGTTCGTACTGATTGGCTCAAAGAATTTCGATTGCATTCCCGTTCCTGTTCAAATTATCGATTGAATGCATCGTGCATGAGTTGATTCGGCTCTGGCATCCTCATTTGTGCAACATCTTGCCGGAAATCATTAGGCACAAATCCTCTATAGGAATTAACGCCTCGTTGTCATTTCCGCGTTAAATTCAAGTTCGAAATTCGCTGTTGTTGTACGCACTCGATGCAAAATTTTCAAATACAGTATGAAAAACGTGATTAATAATACCGATAATATATTAAATTATTGTAGTCATAATAACAGTAGTCATAATAACTACAATATCTATCCATATATTGTGTGTCATTTAAATAAATATTGTTAAAAATTCAATAATTTCATAATTGAAAATCCAAATTTCTGACGTTTTCGGTGGATTTTCCAAAAATTTTCTTTCATTTAAATTTTGTCCAAACAATTACAAACACAACAACAGCAAATTAGTCAAATCGCTCAAGTCTTTCTCTAGTAACGCGGCAATTGATTTTTCTTTGTATAGATGACCATGTTGCGGTATCTTCTGATGGCAGTCACATATCGATCTTCATTGCTATCGTCTAATATCGTGGGGTGTGGGTGTTTCTACTTCGATGTGTGGATAGTTTTACTCTCAATCACCCACTCTGGAATGTCCTCCACTTCCTCGTCTTCAGCCTTGCCCTGTGGTTGTCTGGACAAAGAGTCGGCGGCTTGATTATCTTTACCGGGGACGTGAATTATCTTGTAATCATAGGCTCCCAATGAAAATGCCCATCTTGTCAAATTGGCTCGACTATCCTTGGTTTTGTTCAGCCATTGTAGTGCTGCATGATCCGTATATAATTTGAAGTGTCTTCCTTCCATATATCCTCGAAACTTCCTCAATGCCCAGATTATCGAGAGACATTCCTTTTCTGTAGTGGCGTACTTTCTTTCAGTGGGTCCCAGCTTCTTGCTGGCGTAATTTATTATTCTCCTTGTCTTGCCATCATCTTCCATTTGAAATAATATAGCACCCAGTCCGACGTCACTTTCATTCGTATTTAAACAAAACGTCTTCTTAAAATCTGGATGTACTAATTTCGGTGCATTTACTATTGATGACTTGAGATTTTCGAACGCCTTCTGATGTAATGTTAGCTAACGCCACTTTATGTTCTTCTTTAACATTTCGCTCAGAGGTGCAGCTATATCTTCATAATTTTTTACGAAGCTTCTGTACCAACCACATAATCCCAAAAATTGTCGTAATTGTCGTCGTGTTCTTGGTACAGGGTGATAACTGATAGCTACATTCTTCTCTTCCTCTCTGTCAATGCCGTCTTCGCTCAATATATGTCCCAGGTATTTTACTTTGTTGCTGCCAATGACACATTTGCTTGATTTACAAGTTAATCCATGTTGTTCTAGTCTTTCAAGTACAAGATCCAGGTGATATAAATGTTCCTTGGCTGATCGATTGTAGATTAGTATGTCATCCAAGTAAACTTGGCAGAAATGTTCGATGTATCCAGATAAAACTTCGTTCATTAATCTCTGGAACGTAGCTGGAGCATTCTTCAGTCCAAACGGCATGACGCGAAATTGATAGAGACCTCTTGGGGTGGTAAAAGCTGTGTACTCTTTTGATTGTGGCTCCATCTCAATTTGCCAATAACCAGTCTGAAGATCCAATGTAGAAAATATTTTTGCTCCATTGACTTTCCTCAACATCTCTTGCAGATCTGGAATCGGAAACGCGTTGCTCTTTGTGATGTCGTTCAATTTTCTATAATCGCCTCGCAATCGAAAGGTTCCATCCTTCTTCTTCGGTAATACGACGGGTGCGGCCCAAGGCGATGTGGATGGTTCTATAATGCCATCGCCTTCCATTTCTTCAATCATCTCTTCCAATACCCGTTTTTTTTCATATTTGTACGGGTATGGTCGTAAATTAATGGGGGAATTCCTCGTAATCCCAATGTTACGTGTGATCGTTTTTGTCCTTCCAACTTTGCCGAAAACGCTGGGATGTCGCCGAATGTAATTTTTAACTGCTCTTGGTACTCAAGGAGTTTAATTTGTAACTCGCCCAATGCATCGTTAATTGCTGCCATTTCTCTATGGGCTCAATCTGGTTTTCTCCGTGCAATGCGGACTCTCTTATCACACCCCAAGGAAATTATACCACTCCAGTAATCGAAGCTCACACCTTTGTTTGTTAAAAATTCATGACCAAGTAGTAAGTGGTTCCGTAGGCCAGGTACAACCATAACTTCAATATTGAAACTCATTTTCGATATCGTTACATCCATCTACCCTTTTCCAAGAATCTTGAAAGTATTATTACATGTGGCTCCACTTCCTGTACTATCTCTGACAGGGTACCATTTTCCAATACTTCGCTGATAAAATTGTGGGATGCCTGACTTTTCTTTCACGCACATTAACTTCCACAATTGGCCCATTCTGGTGTGAGTTCTTGGTCTCCATTGTTGTTAAATGAATAGGTAATTGTTGGTGTTCACGCCCATGTTGCGCGTCTTTGTGGAGGTTAATGTGTACCCCAGAACTAATTTCCTTCCTCATTAATACTGGAATTTGTTTTCCGACGGCCCAGGACTATCTTGTTGTCCCCTTCTGGGACAGTTTTGACTTATGTGCCCCACTTGGTGGAATGCGAAGAACGTTCCTGGACTGTTTGGACGTGGTGGTACTGGTGCTCTTGCTGGTGGTTCTTGCCGATTTCTCATTGGCTCTTCATCCAGTATTCTGACGGTTATACGTAGATCGTCTAATGATTTTGGATTTTAAATCTTCACCAGCGGTCGTACATTGTCGAGTAATAAGTTCAATACTATGGGCACCAAGTCATCAATGATCCTATCCACGTGCACTCTTCTGAATAGCTGCACCTTCATGATAACGAACGCTTCTGTCTTCAATCCTGTGAGTTAGGACACGGTCATCAATTCTAGCTCGGCTTTTTCTTTTCTTCCGATACTGTTGAAAAAGCTCTCCATTTGCCATTTCCACTCATCAAAGGTGTAGCCCAAACCACGATTCATTAATGCCCAGTCTCTTGCTGGTTCCGTTAGTTTCTTTGTGACAATCTCGATCTAACAATCTACTGGCAGGTGCGTTTGTCGTAGTAATGTCGTCGCTCTGTTTAAAAAAACTTCTAGATCTTCGGCCGGTCTACCACTGAATTCCGGCATGATGGACAGAAGCGTCGTTGTGTCCAATGCGGCAGAGCGAATGACTGTATTCACCTCATGAGGATCAATACGCATGTCTCGAAGTTGCTGTGTGTGACGCTGTTCGATGCGTGTAAGATCATCCACGACTGTGTCGTATTGTTCGTTCATCGTCGTTTCCATGCCATCAAGCCTTGTGGTTAAGTTGCTCTCTATGCCCTCAATTTGTTTGCGTGTTTCAGCAACATCGGCTTTAATGTTCGTGATGTCAGTTTTACAGCCTCGACGTCAATGCTTATTTGGCCGATACGTCGTACGCACACTTCTCGTAGGTTCTCCGTTCGCTCCGACCTCTTTCAGCTCTTGTTGGACCTGTTGCATTATACTTAATGTCTGTTCGGCCACTCTCTCTTCAGACTCCTGGAGTCGATTTCTGATTCCTTCTTCAAGTTAGTTGGCCATTCTCTCTTCAGACGCCTGAAGTCGATCGTCCATTCTTTCGTCCAGCTTCTTGAAGTTTGACATCATAGCCGCGAATATCTTCTCCATTGTCGCAGCAACTGGATCTTCCGGGTCGGAAACCACACTTCTACGTAGTTCTGATGTGAGGTTGGTTCCTTGAGTTCTTGAAGTCGGTGTTCCTTGTTGCCTAGTTTGGTGCTCCTCCCATCTTGCATATAGGACCTCTCTAGTCCCAGTGCTGTCCAGCCTTTTGGCCTCCATCATCTCATGCAGACGTGGCATGGGAATGCTGCGGCTTGCCATTGTGAATCCTTTCTTCTTCAGTGCGTATCCTGGGTCCTGTCACGGTCGCCACTTGTCGCGGTATCTTGGCTCTTTTTATTCCTCAAAGAAACGCTGCCCGAACCCATAACAGATTTTGATGCTCGAAAAAACAAAAAAAATATATAAGTAAATGGTTTTACTAGACACGCACGTTTATTAAAAAAAAGAAAATTAAATTTAACAAAACTTTTACTAAACAAAAACCCGGTTTTATTGCTTTTAAAAATTATTAGAATCCAATTTCTTTTTCAACAATTTTTTTATACTTTTCAACACAATGTCAAACATTGAATTACTTGTACAAATGCCAACTTTAACTTGATCTGAATCGAACAACAGTTAATTGTAACTTTGAACTGAATCAAACAATAGTCGATTAAATACTGATTTGATTAGCACTGATTGTGGCTCTTTTATACCCGCCATGGGTCCTTCTAGAATATGATTGTTGGTTTGAAGATAAATTTTTTTGAAAATATAATTTTGCATGGAGGCTTCTATAATGATTTAGTTTATCAACAACCATGGGCGCATTCGGATGTTTCGATTATTTATAAAATTAATTAAAAATTATAATACTTCTCCGCGGCTTGAACCAGAATGATACCCCCTTGCTTGACATTAAGTGTCCACTCAACTGACACGGCCACCGCTAAGTTAAATTTCTACACAAATTTTATGATACATAGATATTCATAACAAGCTTGTTCTGTTTACTCAATCTTGTTTATACAAACTATTTATCTGTGTATGTATTTATGTTATTAAAACATTCAACATAGACTTTTGATTTTTTTATTAAGTTAAATCTAATAATTTTTCCAATTTTTTATTTAAAAAAAAAAAAAGAAAACCTTTAAATCAATAGCATCTATTAACCTCTTTTCAATTTTCGACTTCAAAAAAAAAACTTTGTTTAAGAAAAAAAATAAATCGAACAAGATTATTTTCTTTTTGTACTTAGAAAAAAAAACTCTTTCTTTTTCCAAGGAGAAAAATATTGTTTTCTTAAATATTTTTCGTAATATTTTACTTAATATTGGAAAAACGCCAAAATTTTAAAAAGGGTGCATTTGATTGAAGTCGAATAAATCTTTTTTTAAATGAAAGGTCTTCATAATATCTATAAAATAAATAAGAAAATTATTTTTTAAACTGTATTTTTACCCATTATTTTTCAATTTGTTTATAACGAGCAATAAACAAATTTAAAAAAAAAAAAACAGTTAAGAAATTATTTAAATAAACTTTATTTTCTTTTAACTTATAGATATGTTATAGATCTTTAATTTAAAAAAAAATATAACGATACGTTAACCTTTAAGAGAGTTGTCGTATGTTTTCCCTTTCGTTAATTTACTTATAAACAAATTAATATTTTTAACTTTTATAATCCTTAATCGAAAGTTAAACACTTACCTATATAACTATATGCTCAAAAAAATTTTCCGACCCATATGGTTTATTTTATAAAGAAAAGCGTTAAAAAATTGGGCTTATTTTATTACAAAATAATAATTTTATAATTTATATTCAGCGTCATATATTTCATCATTAAAAGACAGCATGGTTGTTTAACCAAAGTTTGTATATCGTCATTTCAAATGGCCATTATCTAAATAATTTTACAAGCAGCTTGTTAAAAGCAATATATGCTTACAGATATTTTTTTTTAATGCTTTAATTCTGCTTCATTCAGATAATGTCCATTTGAAATGAATATATATAGACGTTGGTTAAATAATCATGCATGCCTTTTTTTGATGAAATATATGACGCTGTAATAATAATAATGGGGTTTACCCTCCGTTTTTGATACACGACGGTTTGAGACAGACGAGGCCACCATTATTCCCTCGAATTCAAATATACCGATTTTTTTTATAGATTTGAATAATATTGTGTCATTTTTAAAATTTTTAGTTTTTAAAAATATATTAAGAAAAAACGCTTTTTTGTTATAAACAAATTCAATTTTGACCTGTTCCGTCGCGAGTCGGACCGTAAAATTTTAGGGTCTTATTCAAGACATCAAGATGAATCGATAAAAAAAAATTGCGGTTCCAAGCAACCTGCCTGAAACCGGCTTTTTGAAGCTAATTTGACTCTAATAAAGTGTATGCGTGATATAATATATTATTTCCGTTCTTGTGATTTGTATACTTTGACCATGTGACAGACATAATTGACAAAGCGAGAAATATTAAAAATGGTAGTTTAAAAAAACTAAAAAACACGCTTTCATAGCTAGCCGAACTAAAAAGTAGAAAATAATTAATTTGATTGTAAAAAAGCGTGGGGTGCTTAGCATCAAATCATAATATAAAATCAATATCCTTAATATAAAATTATAGTAAAAAGCGTACGCTTTTTTACAATCAAATTAATTATTGTGCTGAAAAAAAATATGTCCTTGTTTTTAGTTCGGCTAGCTATAAAAGCGTGTTTTTTAGTTTTTTTAACTATTATTTATTTTTGCTTTTAAAGGCTCCCCCTCCCTTCAAAATACATTGTCATCAAAACTACATATACATAAGTTTCATTTCGATACGACAATTAGCAGTAGGTTAAAATTGACTTAAAAGATTCCGTTACATACATAGATACACAGATAGATACATGAATACATACCAAGTTAATAAAAGCGTGTTAAAAAGAATGGAATTATAGCAAACACAGCGAACTCAACGCGGGAAATTCCATGATAGTACTACCCTCTTTGATCGTGTAGTCCAATGCGTAGAAATGGTGATCCCTTTAAATAAATTCTGAGGAGGTGATTTGTTTTGTATTTGTTATTTTGTCATTATTAATAACGTTGAGAGAGCTCATAGCAAAATCGTCTACGGTTACGTCTTAGGTAATTACAAATTTTAATTAAACAAATTCAGTTTTGTCCCAATATTTCTGTTTCTTTTGGTTATACATTACTTATTATTATGATAAGATTAAAATTAAACGTATTTATGTCTGTTGTAGGGGGAGAGTAGAGACAGAACATACACCCCAGGGCCACCCACCTCTTCAATACACATAAATTCTCAGAAGATAGCTACGTCCTTTGAAAAAGGTTCACTACCCTATGTCCATGTAGTCTGTACGTCCGTTAGTCAATGCTATGTTCTATGACAAAGCGTCTGTCTGTCTTCTGAGTCAGGGGCTACTTTCGTCTGGCATGTAGTGTTTCGGTCGTGCAAAGCTCCATTCATGCACGGCATGGATGTGGAATCTGCCAAATTTAATATCAAATAACTTCAAGGGTGTTACTTGAAGACAGTCGCATGCGATATCAATGTACGAAGGGTGCCTATGATGACAGCCTTCTGCATGGAGGTGAAAAGGTGACGCAGATGAGACTTGCAAACCTGAATGGTGGAAAGATTAGACGAAAAATGGTTAGGTGAAAATAAATTCCACTAAATTCCAGAAAATTTATTCCACTGTCGCGTTTATTTTCTATAAATATTTTATAATATATAACATATGTATAATATAATAAAACAAATGGATGGATGGTCTAATTACTTAGAATTACTTAGAAAAAGGAATGAGACCATTTAGTATGAATATTCGAATATTATACGAATGCCATGGATGAATGTATATAAGTACATTCATATATATTCGTATTATTAATACGAACCGCACCGACAGTTGCTCACTAAAACTGTAAAGAGTCAGAGGTGAAACCCCTTAGGTACGATCCGGAGTGGAAGTGTGCTGAAACGGGGATTATTAATTATTTGGTGTTGGCGATATTTAAATGGATACAAAATTATCGCTAGAATACGTTGATAGTTGATCGCCGGACATGCAAACTTAAAATTTATCCAAAGGGATATTTACAAATTAATGAATGTAATTTAATTTAGAAAAACATTAAAATTTAGAAAAGTAAACCTGCGATCAACATTGACGGTTACCAAATTGATATAAGTATTCTACTAGCATTAAATAATTTTGAAAAAAGGAAACAATTCTCATAACTGATTAAGCTGAACAAATTCAATATTTAATTAAACCAAATCAGATTCAGAATTTTAATGTGAAAAATTATCGAGAATATAACCTCGCAGAATGCGGAATGCCGCTTAAGAGAGTGTATTCAATTAAGAATACCCCTGGGCTATTTGAAAATATTTGATGCAGAACGCCGCTAAAAAGGAATATTTTAATTCAGAATACCCCTGGAATATTTTGGAAATATGAAATTAATTATATGACTTGCTGTTGGGTATCGTAGTAATGGTGGATGGGCGAATAGAAAATAAAACAAAACCCGAAGGAGAAAAAATATCGCTCACAGCGTTTATGTTAGGTGAATTCAAATTCACGTGACTGCGGATAATCGATCCAAAGAAAAGATGGTCCACCCTCAGGTGAACTTTTCGACTCACGATACGCGAGAGATTTCGCGATGTGCTCATCCACTTGATTTAAGACTTTAGCACGTGGAATAATTTGGTTACGCAAACGAGGGAGTAAACAGTAAACAAGTGAGACAAAATAGAAGAGAAAACATTAATCTTGAAGCTTATTGCCAAACGTACAATGCGCAAGTGCTTTTTAGAAGTTAAGAGTATGTAATTTAGAATTTAGCAAGATGTCCGTTGTTGTTCCTGAACTACAAAAAATACATACTCAAAGCCACTGCACAACAAACAGGCATCTGTCGACAATGTCGACAAAAATCGAAAACAATACAACACATTACATCTTCATGCTCACACCTTACACAAACAGATTACAAACACATTGTAACACTAACACGGCTCACACATGACCAAATAACACACTACTCACAACCGACAGACATTACCCCATTCGTTCATCGAACACGAAAGCGAACGCAACACAATACAACACCACACAAACCACCCAAAACGCGATGTCGCAGAACACAATAAACATACATACATTTAAGCACACTACAAGCACACATACACCCTTACAAATATACACGCACACTCACACACATTCTCTGGTTCACATGACACACTAGAACAAAAAAATAAAAAAACACAGTTAACCGTCACTTGACTATGTCCGTGCGGTAAATTAATCGGACTCTAAACTAATATTAATAATAAATCTTTATTCAAATGAAATAATTTTACATTGTATTGAATACGTCAAAGCAAAAAAAATCGTTACCAATCACATGTAAAAGTGTGCGTACAAGGACCATTTCAAACATATGTTTGAAGCAAGAAACGTTCCAAAATTTATTTAATAGTTTATGGGGAAAGTATCGCAGATTATCATGATACTTAAACCAGGAAAGCCTATAAATGATGTTACATCCTACAGGCCAGTAAGCCTCCTACCCTTACTATCTAAAATTTTCGAAAAATTATTTCTAAGGAGGTTTTAACCAACTTTGGAAGAATCCAATCTTGTTCCTGATCATCAATTTGGTTTTAGATCCAAACATTCAACGATCGAACAAGTTCACCGAGTTGTCAGTGGCATTAACAATGCTTTTCAAGAGAAAAAATATTGTACGGCAGCGTTTCTTGACATCAGTCAAGCTTTCGACAAAGTATGGTATCCTGGATTATTATATAAATTGAAAAAGATCATTCCAGATTCGTATTATCTCATTTTAAAATCATATTTAACTGACAGATATTATCAAGTAAGATTTCAAAATGAACTATCTGATATACATCCTATTTTTGCCGGAGTTCCCCAGGGAAGCGTTTTAGCTCCAATTTTGTATCTTATTTATACACTAGATCTGCCAGTGAACGATGAAAACATTACTGCTACTTTTGCAGATGATACTGCAATCCTAGTATCAGATTCAGATCCAAATGTAGCATCGGAAAAACTCAATTAAGTTTAAAGCAAATTCAGCAATGGCTGCATAAGTGGCGGATTCGTGCTAATACAAATAAATCGGTCCAAGTTACCTTCACATTACGCAGGGGAATCTGTCCACCAGTAACTTTAAAAAACGCGATACTTCCACAAAACGAAGATGTCAAATATCTGGGTATGCATCTGGATAATCGTTTAACTTGGCGAAAGCATATATGGGCCAAAAGAAAACAATTAAATATTCAATTCAATAAATATTTCTGGTTGCTTAATCGTAACTCTAAATTATCCCTCGAAAATAAGTTATTAGTGTATAAAAGCATTTTGAAACCTATATGGTCATACGGTATTCAATTGTAGGGTACTGCAAGTGTGAGTAACATTGAGATTTTACAGCGTTTTTAGTCTAAAGTGCTGCGTGCGATGATCTACATCGTAGTTTAAATGTGTCTACAGTGCGTGAAGAAATAGTGCGATTTAGTGAAAACTATATGTATCGTTTAGAAATGCATCCAAATGTGTATGTGCTTAATCTTCTTGACAATAGTAAGACCTTAAACAGACTAAATAAACTTAATATCTTAGAATTAAAATATAGATTTATTTGACATTTTAGTGATAAATGAACTTAAATAATTTTAGTATATAATTCTTCATTCTTGTATCTTGCATTGGGTTGACACAATTCACGATTTTTATCTAGTGATCACTCTATTCATAGTTCTTATTAGAACTGATAATAATTAAAATTAGGACGCAAAAAAAAATAGTTTATGAGAAAGACCATGAAAAACACCATAAACGTATTATAAAATAGATAATAAATATATTAAATATGTGAATAAAATTTCACATTCCGGTGATAAAAGATCTACACGAAAAGAGTCAATAATTTCAAATATAAACATCTTGTTTGATTACCGGTGTATACAAATTTCCACGGTAAACGTCATTTAATTAAAATAAATAAATAAAAAAGTTTCGTAATCTGGGGATAAAAGATCCACACGGAGAGTGTCAAATTACTACAAAAATATATAAATAAATAAATACATGAATATAAAAATTTCAAAATAGAAATTATTAGCACTGGCAAACATACAGTTAGTGGCATCTGATTTTTTACGAATATAATTCTACAGTTTATAAAAAAATTATTTAATACAGTGTATAATTTGCCAGTGCAGTCAGTAAATAAATAAATAACAACAAAATCAAATAAATAATAACAACCTATTTTCAAAATATAAAAAAACTAAGCACATAACAAACACAGTAGTTATTTTTGAGTCCTCCCTCTAGCGAATAACAACAGTGCTGTAGCCGGGACAGTCGATTTGCACTGATTGGGGACATTTTATTATTTCTCATAATGTCACCAATAGTAGACCCTTTAGCAATTTTATTATATCGAAGAATTGCGAGATACCTTGTATTTTTTTCAAAAATGAATATTTACATCTCGGATGGACATATTCAATTGGATTTCGAATCATGTACCGATTACCCCCATTCTTGTCAATTTCAAACATGTTTCTATTTCGTATAAATAATTTAATAATTATAATAATATTCTGTATTTGCAATTAAGCTTACAGGTGGTTGATACATTTTAGATTTATAGTAATATATGACAAAATAACAAATATGAGTACAAAAAAATAATAATACCAACTAGATAATATAAGTAAACAATAATGTGGAAAGCGAGTAATAATAAATTAGCAATTAACGATCTATAAACAGACTTAATCAACAATTCCCAATAATATTAAGGATCCAAATACGGCATAACAACAATACATTCGCACATACATGTGCAGTATAAATTTTAAAGAAAATTTAGTGCGAATACATTTTATTCATCCAAAATGAAGTTTCTAGCTTTCGTTGCTTCACTTACATAATAATATATGTAGTTGATTTTTTCCACTGAAAGGCTTCTTAGCAATTCCATCATAGTTTGCTCGGGGTTGCGTTGTTTTATAAATTTACTTAAATATAGCTTCCGAATCGAATCAAATATTGGGCAGATTAGTAGAAAATGCATTAACGATTCCGGCTCACGTCTGTTACATATATCACATATTTGTGATTGGTCCCATTTGTAGGTCATGGAATTTATACTATGTTTAATGGTTAGAGATCCCATTGTTCGTATTTGGCTTATAAGCTTTATTTTATTTAAATTGAGGGGTAGTTTCAGGTAAGGCTGTGTACCAATTTCGTGTATTATGTGTTGATATATAGGACTGAAATTAGAGTTCAAAATCCTTTCCATATCGATAATTTTTAAAAGATGTTTATATTTATTGATTATTTGCTCGAAGGATTCTTTTATTATTTTTGGATCTTAGCTCTCCCAAACGGTGGTAAAACCTAATTTAGTTAATAATGCCCTGAGCTGACTGACCCAATTATATTTAGCTTCCTAGAGTGCTTCCGTTGTTGTCCAAATTAAATAACCTCTTATAGCATATTTTTGGTTAACGGTTGCTGGTCATTTTGAGGAGTTTGATCAGCCACTTCAGGGTGTTTGTGAGTGCTAACGTCGATATGTGGTTTCTGCCGGTTTCTGTTCGTATAAGGTAGAGCGGCGTATTAAGTTGCCAGTTAAATATCTTTTTGAAAAAGTTTCCTTGAACTTTTTCTTAGTCGCTTAAGCTCCAGATTTCAGCCCCATACATCATACAGTGGAGACAATACTGTCAAACAGTTTCAATCGACCATCCAAACTTTGCACTTTTGTTTGAATCATTATTTCTTTGATACTAAGAGCAGCCATATTGACCTTTCTGATTGCATTGTCTACCTGTTTCGAAAATAGACCTGACGAGGAGAAAACGACACTGAGAGAGTTATATTCGTTTACTACTTTCACATTTTCGCGACCTATTCTAAATGCAGGCGTTCGACCCAATTTTCTTCCCTTGCTAAATACCATTATTTATATTTTTTCTACGTTCACACACATGCAATTGCTTTTACAATACAGCGTCATAGCGTCCAGCGTCCAGAGTTTTTCCGTATTTGCTGGGCTATCCTTGAGTATAATGAGATCGTCAGCATACATGAATGATGTGATCTCATTTTGACCGTCAATATTCACACTTCTGCTATCATTGTCAGTCAGGTATTTATTTAGATCATTCCCAAAAAGTGTAAATAGCAACGGTGACAATGAGTCACCTTGTATGACCCCTCTGTTAAAAATGGCATTATTGTAAAAGGATTGTATTATGTTTATAATTTTGTTCGTTATACCTATTTTAGAAAGTTTATGCCATAGGAGTGAGTGGGAAACTGAATCGAAAGCTTTGCGAAAATCTACAAACACTGCATATAGCTTACGCTTATTTAACCTCATATTGATGTTTATTACGCTGTTTAAAACAAATACAGCGTCTCGGCATCCTCTTCCTCTCCTGAAACAAAATTGAGACTCTTCCATAACATTATGACTTTCTACCCAATTTAGATTTCTTTCGCCCAATATTGCAGTAAATATTTTAGCGATAGTATATAATAAAGATATGCCCCTATAATTTTTTGGGTCATCTTTATCCCCTTTTTTGAATAACAGGCATAGCCGGGACTCAGACCAGGCTTGGGTAGTTCTTTCTTCGCTGAACATCAGATTATACATATCTACCATTGTTTGCTGCCATTTTGTGGGTAAATTTTTAAATAAGTCACCAGAGATTTGATCCGGTCCCACGGCTTTGCCTGTTTTACATTTGCTCAAAACATATGTTAGTTCATTCATTGTTATGGTACCGTTTAAGTAAGGATCGTTTATAAATCTGTATTCGTTTACCAAAGTCAGATCTTTATTGTAAAAATATAGGTTGAGAAAATAGTTTTCCCAAATATCCAAAGGAATTGCATTTTTCTGGAATTTTCGTTTATTATTTATGTTTTTTATAAATTTCCAAAATTCACCATTATCACGAACATTGGACAGTTTACTTTGCAATTCCATTAGATCCCTTTTTTTTCCTGTTGAACTTGTATACTTAATATACTTAAAGCGTAGGTGTTCTTTGTAGCCCCCCTTTTTAAATTCCCTGAATGTTTCTTTGACTTTAAGTTTAAACTCTAGAACTTCATTGCTAAACCATGATTTTGAGTTATAGACTGACCCACTTTGTTTTCTGAGAGCATACCAGTATCTTTAGCAACCATTTCAATATAGTTAATTAGACATTGTAATAGGCTAATTGTAGTAGGATCCTACTGTGAGCTTGTGTTCATATTAAATTCAATGTTATTCATTTTTGACGTGAATTGGTTTTTATAAGTTTCATTCCACTTGATTGTCTGAATGCTTTTCGTATCTACCTTCTTACGATTGGTGTACTTTGTGCGATAATTTTTGATTTTAATTAAGCAAGGGAAGTGATCTGACGTCAAAATTGAATCTAACACCTGAAAATCAGTTATATCGCCCATTGCTTTATTGTTAGCCCATGCCAAGTCAATTATGCTTTTTCCTCTGCTCCCGCAAAACGTGAATTGATATGTTGTATCACTAGAACTGCGGCCATTCAATAATGTCAATCATGAACCCTCCATGAAATTTGTTAGTTTTAAGCCGCGTGAATTGTTAATCTCATCTAAGGTTTTTCTTTCCGCATTAATCTGTAACTCTTCGAAAATTTGGCTATCATACTTATCTGAATGATCATTGAGCATACCTATCTTACTGTTGAAGTCTCCTATTAAAAATAGTTTTATTGAAGGGTATTTTGAGTAAATATCTATGACCAAATCGTTTAAAAAATACAAATAATCAGTGATTTCGTATGTTGGCTTAAAATATAAAAAAATTATAATGAAATTACGTTTATTGTTTTTGAACTTGACTGTTATCCACCAGTTAGAGGTATCCACTAATTCACTATGTAAATTACCTTTTACAAACATCACTAAACCCCCACTCCCTCTTCCCAGTGACTTTTCTTTGGTAGCTTTAGTAAACATTTATAGTTTGCAAGGAATTTTGGAGATTCAACCTCGTCGCGCCATGTCCACGTTTCATTGAAGCACAGGATGTCGTAGTTTCGGAGTTCATTTTGGTATTCTGGGTCTAGATTTAAAACTGTTGTGAAACCATGACAATTCCAGAAGAAAATGGTTACATTATTTACTGCATCCTAATTTGCGTTAGCTTGAGGTTTTTTTCTTGGTTTGTTTTGATGTTTTTTGGAGTAATCGTTGATTGAGAGGGGTTATCAGGGTTTATTTTTTTCATTTGATGTATTATATTTCCATCATGACTTAAGTCTTCTTCAGAGGATTGTACAAATGGCGTTTTTTATTTCCTTTTTCGCTGTGTTTTTTTCGTCTTAATTCGCTGTAGCGAATACGTAACTCTTTTGGTAGATCCTCATTAATGTGTATAGACGTACCTTTAAGATTTGTTCTCTTCTTCATAATTTGAGACTTAATTTTGCCGTAGTTAAAGCATACTTTTAAAGGTTTATTGTCTTTTCCTTTTCCCAATCTATAAATTTGATCACTATCTTTTGTTGATATTTGGAGCTGTAGTTTCTCATTTAGGGTCTGTATTTCGGTATGCTCTAAGTTGTTTGTTTCATTTTCAGTTTCGGGTATACCGTGTATAATAAGGTTTTGTTTATTTATTGTTTTTTTTAGCTGAAGTATTTCTTCTGCTTGCTGATGTATTTTATTCTCGATAGCGTTGTACTTTTCTTCCATATTTATATATATATATATATTTTTTAGTTGGGCTATTTCATTTTTAGTTCTTTTTTGATATTGTTTTCCTGTTCATCCATCCTTTTAAGGCGGGCAGAGTAAATAGCACATAATTTCTGTTCCATATTTTTACTCTTATATTATAAGTCTTGTTGAAATGGTTTAGTGCTATGGATATGAATTATATTCAAACAAACAGAAAATAAAATAAATTAATAAAAAGTCTATCCTTAACCAGGAATCGAATCCGAGACTGATTATATGAAGTAATAGTAGGCAAGCACTCTACTCATTACGTCAGATCGACTATTATTAAAGTAACAATTGTTTATCAAAATATCACATTACCATTTGGATTCTTAAACATTATATTATCGAATGATAATTAGGTTTTTGAAATAAAACGAACTCTAGGTAATTGAACTCTAGGTTTTTGAAATAAAATTTTAAATTCGCCCACTTTATCTAGATCAGTTTTTTTTGTATTCATACGTATTTCGAGTAAAATGTAGTCATCATCAGTATAAAGTAGCTAGTCGTAATTTACTCTTTGACAATTAGAAATAGATAGAAAGTCGAGATCAATAGACAGAAATAAAAATAAATAGAAAATTAACTAAATTAAAATATACTTAATTTAAAATATAATAAATTTTAAATTATATTGAAATTACTCTTGTTAAAATTTCCTTCATTCACATTTATTCCTGTTACCTTACTCTTATTAAAATTATTTATTTATTTTTATTTTTGTCTATTAATCTCGACTTTCTATCTATTTCTAATTGTCAAAGAGTAAATTACGACTAGCTAATTTATACTGATGATGACTATATTGTAGTCGAAATACGTATTAATACAAGAAACCTGATCTAGGTAAAGGGGGCGAATTTGAAATTTTATTCTTATTTATATTGTTAAATTTGACTTTTAAAAGCACTTTATTCGTTGCAATTATATTTCTGCAAAAAATTAATTTTCCCTATGTTATACATATGTATCACTAATTAAAACTATATATGTTATGCTAAAATCACACTTTTTCTTCTTCATTTTTTAATTCTAATTAACTACCACACCTATTTACAAACTTTAAATATATCTGAATTATATGGTTATGATAAAATGACTTGATGGTTATGATAAAGTATTTTTTTGTGATTTAAAACTTTAATTTAACTTCACTCGCGAAAAACTTTATATTATTCGAAATAATTATTTAAAATCACGTTTCACTTAAAAATTTGAGATTATTATAGGCTTGAAGTATAGTATAATTTGTTTAAGAAACTCTGAGCACATTAACTCGCGTCTGTCATTCCAGAAATTCACGTACCAACCGTAGTTGTTATGTAACAACAGCTACATTTCAATAATCTTATATGTGATTTTCGTTTGTGAAAAGCTAAAATAAAGGTATAATAATGAAAATTAAAGCAATAATGTATTACTTAAAAAATATTAAGTGATAAAGCGAAAAAAAAATTTATTTACAATATTTCAATACATCAATTTTCTAATGACAATGAACAAGTATCTATACATAGCATCCGGCGAAATTTTCTAATGCCATTGAATAAGTATCTGTACTAGCCTTACAACCTACGATTAATTAACTACCCTAAAAAAATTTAAAACATCGATAAAAAGTTTTCTATCGCAAACCAATTAATGGGACTCCCTGACCATTTATGACCAATTAGATGGTATAATTTTTTTTTCGAAATTCTATGGTGCTACCATCTTCGAGCCATCCGATATGACAACACGTGTTTCTTTCAATAATATTTTTACCAACATAAACAAAATATCAGCAATTTTATTTAAAAATACTATATAAACATTATAAAGCAATCGATTTTTAAGTATATTGTATTCAAATTTCAAAAGTTAGTAACGTTGTTAATCTGATAAACCTAATTGTCAATATTCAATTGTAATTTAGTTTGTTGTATTAAATGGTATTTCTTATAAAAATAATAATAATATCATTTTTTCCAAATTAAAAAAAATATTTTTTCGAATAATTCTTTGCTAAAATTTTATTTTATATACCGGGTGAGTCAAAATTCATGGAGTTTATTGAAAGGGTGGTGGATAGGGGATGAAATTCTAAGATGAAAAGTCTTTGGGCATTTTTGCGCCTGACCCACCGTTAATTAGAAAATTAGAATTAGAAAATGTAACCAATAAGAGAAGCGCGTTAACAAAATAATAAATGGTGGGGGGAGCGCGCTCTGAATTCAATGAAAATTGAATGATTCACTATATCTGAAAACTACATTTTTCCTTTAAAAATTCAAGGAACTAATCACCAATAATTTAGCTCAATAAAATATTGAAAAAAATTATACTAACGTATACTTAATTATACGTAAAGCACTGATCAAATAAATTGTAATTTAGACTAATTTTCAACTTTTCGTTAAGTAAATTGAAGGTTTTCAAATATTGGGAAGTTTTAGATTTCAGTCCGATTATCGAAAACCGAGTTCTTATAGGATCTTGAATTTTTGAGGTACTAAAAACCTATCCTGACTATCTTTATGATAATCCCAACAATTTGTTTAAAAATAATTACACTACTGTACCGATCGATTCCAAAATCTAATCAGCTCTTAACTTAAAAAAAACAGCATCAAATGCCGCTGAAAAATTTCATCGTAAGATATCTAATAAAAACTTAATAATTCAGTTAATTAGATTTTTCGAAAAAAAAGAAGTAAAATTTTTTTAGAAAATTTTTTTAAATTCTACTATAAAGTCGCTCTACGTTACTGATGGGGAGAGCTTGCTCCCCTCACGTATCTCTGCTGACGCTGCGTTAATTCTCCAGCATCTTTTTCCGTAAACGCGTTTCTCTTATCGTTTACTTTATGTAATTATTATCTAATTAACCGTCATTCATCTGCCAAAATGTCCAAGGACATTTCATCTTAGAATTTCAACCCTATCCACCCTTTTAAAAAATCCCATGACCTTTGACTCATCCTATATATAAATATATATATATATATATATATATATATATATATATATATATATATATATATATATATTTATATATATATGTATGTATATATATATATATATATATATATATATATGTATATATATATATTTTATTTCATATATATATATATATGTATATATACATATTATATATATATATATGTATATATATATATATATATATATATATATACATAATAAAATAGAAAAAATTGTTAATTAGACATTAATTAAATAAAGTAACCAATAAGAGAAGCGCGTTAACAAATAAGAAATGGTGGGCAATGAACGCAGCGGTAGCAAATATACGTAAGAAGAGCAAGCTCTTCTTACCACTACCGTAGAGCAAGTCAAAATTATGCGTTTCAAATCCGGTACAGTTTTTATAGTAGTTTTGAAAAATTTTGGAAACAAATTTACCATTTTGTATTCCGAAAAATCTGATTAACTGAATTATTCAGTTTTTATTTTTAATAATTGACAAAAATTATTTTTTTAACTCCAATAATCAGGTGCTATGGATCCTTTTGCGGTAACTCTCTTTTTACTATTTTTAACTCTAATGCTTATTGAAAACAATTTTTCAGTAAAAATAACTCAATAAAAGTTACTACGTTAGTGGTGGGGAGAGATCGCTCCCCTCACGTATTTCTGCTGCCGCTGCGTTAATTCGCCATTATTTCTTATTCCGTTAATGCGCTTCTCTAATTGGTTACTTTATTTTAATAATATCTAATTGACGGTGGGTTAGGTGCAAAAATTTCCAACGACTTTTCATCTTAGAATTTCATCCTCTATCCACCCTTTCAAAAAACTCCATGACTTTTTACTCACTTGTATATATATATATATATATGTATATATATATATAAATATATATATATATATATATATATATATATATATATATATATATATATATATATATATATATATCATCATCATCATTGTGTGCCATGCCTAATCAACTACCGTTGGCGATCATGGATCTTCTGATATTGGTGCATATACTTGGATGAAACTTAATGTAAATTCCCCGTTTTGTGTCAATCTTGTTTCGCTAACTCCTAACACGCTTATATTCATTCTTTTCATTTCCAATATTATGTAAGCTTATTTTCCTGACTGATACATTATTTGTATATTCCATGTTCCAAGTTTCAATATATTTTTTTTGTTATTTTGTTTCCATTATATTCCTGGGCAGTTCTTTGAAGTGTTTTGCCATTGCCTACAAATGTGATTTTTTATATCTTTGTCAGTATTTTCATGTTGGCCGTTTGCCGTTGCTGTGGTTTTCTGGTATTTTATTGACTCGTGTAAAATAAATATATGTTAGGTATTGACCAACAGTATAATAGAAATGTCTTAGAAATTCTCCACCAAATACAAAAAACCCCATCTTTCTACCATGAATAGAACTTTAGGGGGTTGTTTTCCCATCTTTTTGGAAGTGGTGAGGAAAAGTTTTAAGGTTTTCTAATTACCTTCTTAATTTGTAGCTATTAAGCGTCGAATGCAAAAAACCACATCTTTCTGGCATGTATAGAAGAAAAAGGGTGCTTTTAGGGGTGTTTTTTCCATTTGTGAAAGGTTGCGATTGGAAAATTTACTCTAATAAAATAATCCTGTTAATTTATTCCAGTTCCACGTTGAATAAAGAAAACCCGTTCGTTCTAACATGAAAAGGGCAGTTTTAGGGGTGTTTTTCCTCTTTTTGGGGATTTGGTGGAGAACTTCTAAGACATTTCTATTATACTGTTGGTCAATACCTAACATATATGAGATTCTATACAATAAACATACAAGTGTTACACATTTAATTGTTTTACCTCAGAACTCCGTCATTTATGAACCGATTTTGAATTTTTTGTTTTAAAGGGTTTGATTTCTCATTGTCACCATTATTACACAATTTTACGGTTGTTTTCCTTATTTTCGAGAGGGGGTGTTTTTTCGGAGGGTTCCGATGTAGGAAATGAAATTTATTAAAGTATTCTGTTAACTTAATTTTGGGTCGATTGGTGAAAATCCTATCATTTCAGCATGTAAAGAACTGAAAAACGTTATTTTGGGGGGTGTTTTTGCGATTTTCCGGGGAGTTGCAACGAAAAAATTGAAGTTTTCCGATTTTTTCCGTCGGTTTCAAGCAAGTTCATGTCGAATGCCAAAAACCGCAACTTTCTAGCGTAAGTCAGTCAGCTTCACTTGCAGCGTTATAATATAGCAAAAATTTCCATCGATCATAGCTAATAGATGTCGAATCACCATCTGTAAAATTTATATATATATATATATGTATATATATATATATATATATATTTATATATATATATATATATTTATATATATGTGTGTGTCTGTAATCACTCTGGGCTGAATGGACCATAGGGTTGAAGTGCAATAGTTTTTACCCCAACCCCACAGTGTTAGGTCACCCATCCAAAAACTAATTATAATCATATGTGCTTAAAATTAATAATAAACGCAAACTTCTGTATTCAAATTGCTATGACTATATCTATATGGTAAATAAATTAATAGATATATATCATATTGTTCTTTTTATGTTTTCTACCTGGATGTTTAATATTGATACAGTCTTAAGTTTAATTAAAACTAATTAAATTTTCCACTTTTTCGATACAAATTTCCAGTTTTCGCAACTTTCCCGTCTGTTAAAGTACTATATCTACCTACATGCGAAATATCAACTTTACAGGATATCTGGAAGTACCGTATAATTAGGATATCTAATACTTAAGTTTTTAAAGCGTTCCCGCGAATTTTGCGTTTATGAAGTGAATAACTTTTTAACGGTTAATTCGTTAACGTTGATTGAAAAAACTGTTTCTTATAATTCCGTAAAGTATCTATATTCGAAATATCAACACTGTAGCTCTTTTCGTTCAAAAGATACAGCACCTAAAAAATGAGTCTAAATTAAGGTGTAGTAATAGCACTGTAATGAGAAGTCCGAATGTGTCCCTAAAAACTCGGCCTTACGCACTACCGTGCTCTAGATAGTTGAAATTGTTGAGAAAATTATGTTTTTATTAATTTCTTTTCACGTTGTTTTCAGGATTTATAGAAAATAGGTAATACAGAATTATTATTTTTTGATTATTATTAACAAATAAAAATCAACCAAAACAAAAACTTGAGACAATATAGTGAAATAAAAAGTATTAATATGTTCGGATGGTATCGAACCTGCGTTGTAGGTATTGACTTTATTATTAGAGTTCTCGCGCTTTAACTAATTGCGTCACGGGCCTTGTAGATGTGTTGTACTTTTTTAAGTTTCCTCTACAAGGAATTTATAGTTCGTTTGCAAATGTCAGTTTTGAATCTTATCACTACACTTCTAACCTCTTTGATGAAAGAATAAGTTTTACACGACAATAGTATTTAATGAATCCTATACTTTAAATTATTTTTTCACAATTAATCTAACACTATTTAAAAATTTAATAACAAACAATTCAAACCTTTATAACCTGAAGCGACAAGCAACACGTCTTATAGTAACAAGTATCGGCCATTGATATCGTTCCCCTGACGTATTTCTGCTGCCGTTAATTTACCAGTATTTTGTATTCCGTAAACACGCTTGTCTAATTGGTTACGTTATTTAATGAATATTTAATTAACAGTGGGTCAGGTGCAAAAATTTCCAAGGACTTTTCATCTTAGAATTTCATCCTCTATCCACCCTTTCAAAAAACTCCATGACTTTTGACTCACCTATATATATATATACATATATATATATATTATATATATATATATATTATATATATTATATATATATATTATATATATATATATATATATATATTTATATATATATATATTTATATATATATATATATATATATATATATATATATATATATATATATACTAGCTGTTTCCCGATTTCGGCTGCATTTATATAAAATGCATTTATATAACTATCCCTCATGGTTAATGTAAAATTGGAGTTGGTTAAAATTTTTGTTAATTTTATCATTGCCACTGAAATTATACTCCAAAAAATAACTATATAATTATTTTATTAAAATTTTGTTTCAGTTTTGAAATGTCAACTTTGATTGTCGTTTCCATTGTAACTATAAACTATAATAGCGCACTATAAGGATATCTATATCTATTGAATATATAATTTTTCTTCCGGCTTACTTTACAAATACCGATATTAAACGCTAACTAAGAATTTTGTAATGCTAGATAGCATATAGCCTTTCTCATGAATGTGGCTATCTAACGCAAGAAGAATTTTTCAAATCGGACTGGCAGTTCTAGAGATTAGCGCGTTTAAACCAAAAAACGAAGAAAAAAGTGATCGTTAGGGTTATTGTTGATTTTTGTGTTAATTAAACATTATATTACCGATTGTAAGAATGAATGATATATATTAAGCTTCATTTTCATAACAGCTGACGTAGCATAGCCAGTAGGAACAGTGTAAAAAATTCTCCAATTTTGTTTAATTTAATTCTGTATTAAAAAATGTTTGTTATTATCAAGTTATGCAGATACAAAATAAAATAGTAATGTGTTTAAACAGACTGAATGTGAAGTTAGTTCGTTAATAATTCTAAAAAAACATACCAAGATTTTTTGAAGGTTATCCACGTTTTCAATATTCATATAAATATGTATAATTGACGTAAGTTTGCATTGGTAATTGGGTAGAATGTATTATGCACATTTATAAAATTGATAATCAATTTATAATTAATATTGTAATATTAGACATCACCTAATGAGGGCTAAAAATTTTTGCTGAAATGTTGTGAATGAAATTATGAACAAAATATTAAGGATTGGGATGGCTTAAACATTGATTTATTATTATAAAATTACCAATTTTGGGATTATTATTTTAAAAAAAATATACGTATATATATAAATATATATATATATATATATATATATATATATATATATATATATATATATATGCTAAGATAAGGTTTATTGTTTCTAATCGTACATCGATTTTAACAATTTATAATATGAAATACATGATTAACTAAATATAAATACATACAAACTCTCTTAGTAGTAACAAATAAAAAACTCTATAGTAAGCGCGCATCTCGAATTGGATACGTTATTTAATCAATATCTCGATCCGCAGAGACGCTTCATGGGCGACCAGCAGGGGAAGGTGAAGTTTCACCGATGAATATAGGGTCCACATTAATGGAACCAGGTTTGCAAACAGATACCGAAATCTCGGTGAATTCGCAGACACTACAGCTGAAAGCTAAACGTCTGGGAGGCGCAAAGCGAAAGCGGTTGGCCCGGCAGAGAGCAATGGCTCAACAAGCAGCTGCAGGAAGGTTGTGAAGTTCAAAGCCCAAACTGCGGCTGGCAAGACTCAGGTGGAGTCGACCCCTGTCCGTCCGCAGGAACGTTGTAGGATGGGAGGGGACACACCACCACCTGACACACAGGCACAGAAACGGAGCAGGATGACTTATCATGCCTTCGCTTTGTTTGCAAGGAACTAACCCCATGCCGTCATTCGGGACGAGGCCTTGACGACCGAGTGGAACAGGTCAGTATGCTCCGCGGTATTCTTGAACGTGCGATCGACGAGTCCCTAGACAGGGACACGACCATCGTTCCCCGTTTTGAAAGTTTCACCGCGGGACCAAATGGACTGGAAGTGATAGCTACGGACGCTGTTTCCAGGGACTGGCTTATACATACAGTACCGGAAATTGCCGCTTAGGAGATTGCGAGGTTGATGCATCCATTCTTCCTCCTCGCATCGTCCTTAAGAATATGTTCCTCTGGATCCCAGGGGTGCCGGCATCCAGGGTGGAAGATGGAATTATCCTGATGAGGATCACCTGTCAAAACTTGGGTATCGACACCCGGGAATGGAAAGTGTACGATCGTTCTGAACACCTAAAGGGCTCCAGACTGGTACTCGGGGGTGCCAGCTCGATCATATGTGGCACTAGCAGGAAGGGGGTTTCTCTACTTTGGCCTGGTTTGTGCCTCCTTGTCTCAACCAGGTAAGGTGCCCAGCGGGAGTGAAGAGGCACCTTAACCGAAAGCACGGCACCCGGCAAGGCCGAAGAGTTTTGATAATGCCAAAGGTGGCGTTGCAGCAAGGTTTTGGAGAGGATGACACCGGTAGCAGCCCCAACACTTGGGGCGGTTGCTAGAGTCACCTTTTCCGATCTAAGGGAGAAGAAAGCTGTGGGGCGGTGGCTGGTGCTCAAGAATCTTAGGCATCTGCTACTATTGCTTTTGCCGCACTTTCCACAGAAGCGGAATCCCTACCATCAGAGTCCGCACGTTAAGATGGATGGAAGTCCGCAAAGAAGAGAAGGAAGAAGAAAATCGGGCCTACACCATTAACTCAATTAAGGTAAGCTTGTCTCAATAAATGTAAGAGTTTCATCCAAACTAATTTACACCACAGCGGCGTAGCCGCAGCAATTTTGAGAAGAAGGCTAGCTACCGACAATATTAACATTGTCGGTATATAGTATATATAGTATATATATAGTTCTATTCCGCACATGTGTGGTAGAGATATTGCAATGGTATCGGTGCAGGTTAATCTCTTGGGACAAAAGAGGGAGGTGATTATGTGCTCAGCGTATTTTCCGTACGACTCCTACAGTAGAGGTGGAAACTGTGGTCGAATATTGTGAATCTCGGGGTTTGTTTTTGACCCTTTTCTGTGACGCAAACTCGCACCACACGGAATGGGGCAGTTATGACCTAAATGCAAGGAGTTGGGCTCTCCTGGAATTCATTTCGGCCAACGGTCTTGAGATTGTCAATAGAGGCATATCTCCAACCTTTATAAACATAATTAGGTCAGAAATCATTGACATTACACTCTGCTACCCGAGGCTGTTACAGTTTCTGTCTGGGTGGAAAGTTTCAAATGAACCTACCCTATCTGATCATAGACACATTGTCATTAATATGCAATCCCAGATGCACTGACTGGGATGCTTACAGGCAGGAGCTCTCTGGGCTTCTTGCCGTGAGTGCGAATAGGTTGCACACAAAGGAAGATGTAGAATCGGCGTTTAGTGTTCTTCAAGATGGCATGATTTCGTCGTATGAAAACAACTGTCCTGCAAGTGTGACTACCGGTTCTAGGGATGTTCCGTGGTGGAATAGAAATCTTGAAAGACTACGCCATGACACCAGAGCATCCCTCAATAAAGCGAAATTGACCGGTCTGGACTCGGACTGGCTAATATTTAGGGAGAAGAAGCGAGAGTATAGAAGGTCAGTGAAAAATTCGACAAAAGACTCCTGGAGAAAGCTTTGGCAGCATTAACATGATGCCCGCTCTCTTTAGAGTGCAAAAGATAATATCCAAGGATAATACTGCAAAGCTGGCTTGCCTCGAACTAGCAGGTCAATCACTTTCACTGTCTGAGACCATGGCTCATCTACTGTCCACGCATGTCTTTGGCTCTACAATGGGAAAACCGGACGAACAGAGGCGTAATGGTTGAAGGGCATACAGGGATGATTGGGCCATGGCAAAACTCATCGTAAGTATTACAAAAGTGAGATGGCTAGATGGCTAGATGGCTAGTGCTGTGGCTAGATTTGCTCCTTACAAGTCTCCGGACACTGACGGCATCTTCCTGGTACTGTTACAACAGGGCTTGGATATAATTGTTTGAAGGCTTAAGGTGATCTTTAAAACATGCATAGCTTTTAGATACATACCCAGGAAATGGGAAGAATCCCGCGCGGTATTCATACCTAAACCTGGACGCCCAAGCTATGGTGACGCAAAAGACTTTGTAGCGGTATCGCATTTTCATTAAATTATTATTATAATTTTATTTATCATTTTTATCTGTTGCTTAACAACTATAACTTTCCTTTTTTATCAAAGTTGTTTATCAAATTAACATATTATTAAAGAAAAAAAATTTCGATAAAAAAGGAAAGTTATAGTTGTTAAGCAACAGATAAAAATGATAAATAAAATTATAATAATAATTTAATGAAAATGCGATACCGCTACAACTTCAAGCTGATAAGCCTGATGTTATTCTTGCTCAAAACTCTTGAGCGGCTAATATACAGGCATATTTGAGATAGGAGACTTGTAGAGAGACCGCTATCATAGTGCCAGTTTGCTTACCAAGCCAGCCTTTCTGTGAATGCTGCACTTCATCGACTAGTAGGGTTGATGAAGGTGCGCTCTTAGATAAGGCAATGGCCTATGGCGTCTCCCTTGATATCGAGGGAGCCTTCAATAATACAACGATTGAGATTAATTGAGCGCGGGTAAGAAGATACCTTGGTGAGATGGATATGCAACATGTTCGAAGTGCCACAACTTTAGGGGGACAATCGGTTGGAGGCTATGTGAGTAGAGGGTGTCCGCAGGGTCATTACTGTGGTGCCTCGTCGTGGATAGCTTACTGGTCTACTTCCAGGAATTAGGGATATTTTCTCAAGGCTACGCTGATGACATATCCATACTTGTCAAAGGCAGAGACGAGGGCACTATCTGTGATCTGCAGCAACAGCTCTCGTACGTGGAGCGCTGGTGCATTGACAAAGAACTCACTGTCAAACCGGAAAAAACGGGCTCTGTACTGTTTACAAAGAGACGAAGAGTTGCTCAACGGATGATCAGCATATCTGGCATTCAAATTACACAAACCAGATTGGTTAAGCATCTTGGAGTCATCCTGGATGCAAAACTGAACTGGAGTAATAATTTGGATTGGAGACTAACCATGGCAAATACTGTCTCCTGGGTGTGCAGGAGAGCATTTGGACAGTCTTGGGGACTCCAACCTCACATATTTACAATGATCGTAAAGCCAATAATAATCCATAGATAAAGCCATATTAAACAACATGGCGCCTACTGGACGTCTACGTAGTGAGACTACTAATGTTGATAGTACGGAATTTGTATCATACATAACTAGTGCTTTGTTAAGTGATGAATTCTCAAAGGTGCTAAGTGATATTATAAAAAAATAGTGTTGAAGTTCATACAGAAGTTTTAAAAAATGAAATTTTGGAGTTGAAAAAAGTTAACCTTCAATTGTTAAATGACATGGAAACATTGAAGAAACAAACCAAAGTGGACGAAACAAGCTCTCAAAAGATGTCGCCTCAAGAATCTCAAAATGAATCTTTGAAAAATGAAATTTTTGAACTAAAAAAATTAAATAAAAAATTACTAACTGGCATGGACTTATTGAAGAAACAAACCATAAATGACAGCTATGCACACAAGGTGGCGCAATCCAGCTCTCGAAATCAAAAAGTCAACAATAAATCCCATGAAATGATATTGCAAGATCAAAGAATACTTGAGGAGGGTAAAACTCAAACTCAAGGTTCGTATCAAATGTGTTGTCAAACCACACAAGAAACATCCATCAACAAAATTACCAAACAGGATATACAAATCGATTTAGCTGAAGACACAGATGGTTTTACCGTAGTGAATCGACGAAGGAAAAGAAACGTCATAGTCGGTAATTCCCATGAAATCGGTTCACTCTCAGCAGTGGAACAGAAGCTTTGGATCTTCTTGGGAAGGATGGCTGCCGATACAACACAAGAAGCAGTTATTAATTATCTTCGAAACAAAATCAGCGATCAGCATTTCGAAGTGGAAAAACTGGAAACAAGGGGTACAAATGCTTGTTTTGAAGTTGCTGCTCCCAGAGAATTGGAAAACCGATTATATGACGCAAGCTTTTGGCCGAAAGGATCTATTATCAAGAGATATTTTTTTCGTCGACAAGAACCGGGGCGATTTTAGTCATCTAAAACCATGCGTTGTCGAATCCTATAAGATTGCAATCATGCATCTCAATATACAAGGATTTCATAACAAATCCAATCTACTTGAAATCGAAAATATGGATATTTCAGCAGATTTTATTTGTGTCAGTGAACATTGGCTAAACCAACAAGAAATATAAAGCACTCATATTAGCGGGTTTAAACTAGCAAATTATTTCTGCAGATCGACTTATAGCAGAGATGGAGTGTGTATTTTAGCAAAAAACAAGTGGCACTGTGAAAATATAAATCTGGAAAAATTTTGTGTTGAGAAGGATATTGAAATTTGTGGACTCTAGAAGAATCTATTTCTTTGTTCGTTCTCGTCATTTATAGATCGCCAACAGGTGATTTTAATTCTTTTATTTTAAACTTGAATCTTGTTATGGATGAAATCTACGATATGCACGTACCTATAATTCTGTCGGGGGATTTTAATTTAGATTTCTCAAAAGAGTCAAAGGAAAAAAATACTTTATGCCATTTACTGGGAACCTACAATTTAATAAAGCTAGTAAAGGAGCCCACTAGAGTGACAGCAACCTCAGCCACTGTTATTGACAATATATTTACCAATATAGACTTTAATTATAAGATTTCTGTAAAGGATGTACACTTTTCTGATCATAGATCTCAAATACTTAATATAGAATTGCCAAAAACCAATAACAGTAAAACATATACGTATTGTAGACACTTTTCAGAACTCAATACTCAACTTTTTGCACATCTTTTAACTAATGAATACTGGGAAAATTTAGATAATAATACAACCGCGAATTTAGAAAGCAATTTTAGAAATTTTATAACAACTCTAAACCATTACTTTAATATCAGTTTTCCTATAGTGAAATCTGAATGTAAAACTTCACAAGAAGTAAAACAATGGTTGAATGAAGAAATCATTGAATCCAGTAAAACATTAAAAGGTCTATTCAGACTAACTAAAGTACAAAACTCATATTTGCAAGTTTTATAAAATAGCGAAAAAAAAACATATGAAATTGGTTAAAGTTACTAAACAAAATTATTACCATTCTATTGTAACTTCCTCAAACAATTACAGTAAAAGCTTGTGGAACTTAGTTAATAAATTTACCAATAAAAATACAAACAGTCTCCGAAATCAAAATCAAAGTACTGAATATGAACTCAATACAGAAAATGGAGTCATTCATGAAACACAGAAAATTGTAAATGTATTTAATGATTTCTTCAAAAACCAGCCGCTCAATATTCTTAAAAATATTCCAACCACACAATCATTAAAAATACCTGTGTTAAACCACAATAGTATATTTTTCTATCCCATAAGCCAAAAAGAAACAATGGATCTTATAACAGATCTCAATAATTCTAACTCGACTGGAGGGGATGAAATATCAAACAACACGCTAAAAAAGTTTAAAGAATACATTGCTAATCCTTTAACATCCCTTATAAATGATTGTTTCAAATTGGGATTTTTTCCTAATGCTCTAAAACACGCCCTTATAACGCCGATTTATAAAGCAGAAGATCGTACACTGCTTGCTAATTATCGTCCAATATCACTAGTTTCAAGTATCTCGAAAATAGTCGAAAAAGCTATATTATCTCGGCTAATGAGTTTTTTAGAGAAGCACAATCAAATGTGCGATGCACAACATGGTTTTACACAGGGTAAGTCAACCGAAACTGCAATCATGACATTTCTAAATAAAATTATAAAATCAATTGATAATCACGAAATGTGTGTCGGAATATTTTGTGACTTAAGTAAAGCTTTTGACTGTGTAAACCATAATAAACTACTCAACAAACTAGAGTGCATGGGAATACGTGGAACTGCATTAAATCTATTTCGTTCCTACTTGATCGACAGAACATCTAGTGTAATTTTACGAGAAAATCACCTGACATTTATATCCAATACGACTTCACCATCTTTAGGCGTACCACAAGGAAGCATCCTAGGCCCAATTCTATTCCTTGTGTATATAAATGATCTAATTAACTACGTAAATAAAGATTACAATATTGTTGCTGTCATGTATGCCGACGATATTTTATTCATGATACAATCACAAAACATACAAGATCTGCAAGCGAAAACTAAAATGGTAATCGAGAAAATGACAAATTGGTTTAAAGCAAATGGATTATTCTTAAACGTCGATAAAACAAAATATATCCATTTCAGGACCCCAAATAATAGGAATGAACTAGATTTAATTTTACAAGTCAATGGTGCAAATATACTAAAAGAAACCTATATTAAGTTCTTAGGTATATTTCTAGAAGAGAAACTAACTTGGGCTAAGCACTGTAATGATCTATGCAGTAAGCTAAGATCATCCTGTTACGCTATTAGAAATCTAAGGAACTCATTACGCCCAGACTCTTTAATAGTTATTTATTACGCCTACGTCTACTCGAGAATCAAGTATGGTATTATATTTTGGGGAAGTTTCCATTGTGCACAAGACGTGTTTATTATGCAGAAAAGGATTGTGCGACTAATTGCAAACATGACACAAGGTACATCTTGCAAGAATCTGTATAAAAATTTCAAAATACTACCGCTGCCCTGTATATACATACTTAAGTGCTTACTTGTAACTCAGAAAAATTACAACTATCTCGAATTGATCAGTGCTAATCACGATTACAATACTCACCACTGTAATGACATCAGAACGCCAATTCACAACTTAGCTCTTTATGAACAAAATCCACTTTACTGGGGACATAAATTCTATAATAGATTGCCTGAAAGAATTAGGGGTATAAAAGATCATAAAAGGTTCAAGTCTGCATGTAAGGAAATTCTTCTGGAAAATTGTTATTATAATTTTAAGGATTTTTTGTTGACATGACTTACTGTTATTGTTATCATTGTTGTTATTGTTGTTATTATCGTTATGTTATATTTATTATTATTATTGTTATTATCATACTTATTATCATTTTTATGAATATTATTGTTGTTGTTATTGTTGATTTTAAAAATTTTAACCTGTATTTACTTATGAAAGTTTTAATTGTATTGCTTTTGTTTTGATGAAACCTGACACTATTTATACTGCAGCAGCAGTCATACAAATAAAGAATTATTATTATTATTATTATTAATGATCACATTTGGCTGTATAGTATGGTGGGCAAGAACCACCTGCTCAGAAACGTATGCTTTAGTGCCACTGGAGTCATGCGAACAACTCCTACTGCTGCGCTGGACGCGCTTCTAGGTACTCCGCCGACTCATTTAATGATTCATTTATTGCGGAGGCCATGCGAGCTGCCTATCGACTTAGAATTTGTAGACAGCGGCACTGTAGGACAAACACAGGTCATGCGAGTATAATTTATTCACCCTGTATATATATTTAGTTTTTTTGAGTATATAGATATATGGTTGTGATAAAGATGTAGCGAGAGATGAGAGAAATGAAACGAGTATGGAACAAAAAAAATTTTTTTTTCAAATGTAATACAAAAAAAGATTATTTAAATCGGTTTTTAAAAGATTTGGTAATATTAAATGTGAATAATAAATAAAATTTGGAAACTATCTTTAATGTTAACAAAAGCATGAGGTGCTCTCTACTTACTCTTGTAAAAGTAGACCCATTATGTAAACGTAAGTAGAGAGCCCCTCATGCTTTTGCTTACATAAAAGTGAACTTTTTTGTCAATCTCTTTATTCTATTCTATTTAAAATTATTTAGCATTTTTTAGTTCATATTCCAATAAAAGCATGTTTTTTTAGTTTTTTTAAAAGTATTTATTATTCACATTTAATATAACCATAACTTTTAAAATCCTTAACCGATTTCAATTATTTGTTTTTGTTTTTCACAGAAACTCAAATTCTATTTAAATATGAAAACAAATATATAGCGTTCCATTTAAATAAAAAATGTAGCATGCTGTATCTCGTAATATTGGGGTTTAATAAAAGGGGTAGGTCACGGAGAATAAACTAGGCCAAAAATAATTAAATATGTCTTTTTTATTTTTCCAAAATTTTACGTCGGTTTAAAAAAAGGTGGCAGGAACATATAACGATGGTCACCATGTATGTATATTTATTTATTTGAAATAAAAATTAAATAATATAAAGCCTTGACGTTTTGAGAATCTTAAGTTCTCATTATCAAAAAGGCAAAAAACACAAAAATGATATTAAATTGTGAAATGTATACTTGCTTGGAAACGAACTCACGCTAACTGTCAAAAATAATATGAACCAAATGAATTAAATTGTGTTATGGCAAACTTATGGGAAATATATGAAAGAGCCCGAAACAATTCGGGATGACTGAAAATTGAATTGTACATATCAAATACACACATAACCATAAAAACGACCACAGAAAAACAATGTGATAATACTTTTGGGGGTTTTCCAGTAGAAAATAAACCAAAAAACTAGAAGGTTTTCAGGTTTTTAAGGTCACCCGCAAAGTGAGTGAAATTGGTTCTCGAAACGTCAAGGTTTTATACTAATTAAGTAAATTCAGGCAATATTACTTTGCGATCTATATTTCAAATAAATATGTATTAATTTCCATTATTTTCTACTAAATATACAGTGTGTTCATTTCAAAAGTAGCTACCCTTAATAACTCTTGATCTGATGTGATTATTGTTTGAGTCAATACACGTCGATTTAGATATCGAGGTGAAAGTTCCTAAATGGTACCTAGAGAATTTAGAGAATTTTAGCTTTCATCCCTTCGCCCCCAACCACTCCCACTTTGAAATTTCAAATGGCACCCCCTATCTTGTGATACATTGTTTGAAATAGGATAAAATTGTCAATTCAACCGTGATTAAAAAAATTAAATCGATCGATTGGTTCTTAATATAGACTACTTAAACACATAAACTTAATTTTTGGTTTTCCATATGTTCCGTTTATGATAATGAATTTTCCCAAAGATTCTTATTTAAGGTTTCAGAAATTCCGCGTCGAATGCAAAAACCGCATCCTTCTAGCATTTCCGTAAGTGGAGCAACAAAGTTTAAAAAAATCGTACACAAATCTCACAAGTGGTGTGTTGTTAAATTAAGTATATATATAGGAAATATGGGCCAATCATAGAGCATTTCTTATGTTCATTTTATCAAGACAAAAGTGCAAAAATTCAACCATTTCCCGATATAAATGTCGTGGTTTCATAATTTTCCTTTAGGTTTGGTCATTGTATCTAACTGTATGCTAAATAAGGACTTATGGTCTAGGCCCTGGAATTATGATTATATTCCCATTAGTTAGGGGCGTTCCCGCTATTTACGGTTTTTGAACCGAAATATCTTAAAATAATTTCAAAAATAATTAAATTCAATCTTGGTGAATAAAGAGACATAAGAAATCAGACTAAAGTAGAATGGAAATTTAGGGGTCCATTTGTAGTGGCAGGGGTGTTAGAAGGAGATACATACACTTAAAAAAAAAGTAAAAGGTAAAAGGACTTATGAATAGAGTCATGATAAATTGAGAAAAAAATGCCGGAGGGTTACATTCCTAGAGAGTTAGATGTTTGTGATTCTGATAACGGTATTGAAAACGATTCAGTAGGTGTAGAGAGCTCTGATGAGTACTAACAATAGTTTTGTAAAATGAGTTAAGCCTTACACAAGTATTCAGGAATGGGGTTCCCATGATTTTCCCTTACACCAAGTACTTGGCAATGGGGTCTAAAGAAATTTAGATGTGTTTATTCGTTTGCCAAATATTTGGCAACGAGAGTATTTTAAAGCTTTCCCATACACCAAGTATTTGGCAATAGGGTCTAAAGAAATTCAGATGTTTTTATTCGTTTGCCAAGTATTTGGCAACGAGAGTATTTTGAAGCTTTCCCATACACCAAGCATATGGTAACAGGGTTTAAAGAAATTTAGATGTGACTATGTGAAAGCAAGAGAGTAGCAGTTTCCATTACATTAGATTGATAGCTCATAGGATGTAACTGGCACTTGAGATAATAAAAAATTAATTTCATTAAACAAATTCTATCTATCATCCTCTGCTGCTGGACTGGACTACTAGGTTAATGGATTATGATTTGGGTGAAATGTGGTATTTATAATATCGAGTCTACACCCGAGGGCGTGTGATCTTTGGAATGGCCGTGTCGGAGATTGAATTTGTGCAAAGGACAAACTCACATTTGGACATTTTTTAACACTTGAAATAATAACAAAATAATTTATTTGCTATAAAATTTTTTTTAAAGAAATAGTTGTTCCTTTTTATTAGAGGGTATTGTCCCGTACTAGTCAATATTGTCTTCGGATTGCGGGGTTGGGTTCAAAATTTTTGGTTGAGCGCCACCAGTTCTTTTTGTTATAGGAAAAAACTGGAAAACCTAAAGTACTCATCCACTATCCGGTGTTGGTTAATAGTTTTAAGTTTTAAACAAAAAAGTATTTAGTTAGTACTTCTTAGTTAGTACTATTTAATACTATTTATTTAGTATTTAGTACTCTTTAGAATCAACTAATTTTATAAAACAACTACTTTATGATAGAAAAATTTAATAAAAAAATTTAAAATTAAGTTCAGAAACAACTAAATTATAATAAAAAATTTGAATACAAAAAAAATGAAAATGAAATTCAGAAAACAAGTAATTTATAATAAAAATTGAATACAATAAAATGAAATTCAGGAAACAACTAATTTATAAAAAAATTTGAATACCAAAAAACTGAAAATGAAATTTAGAAAACAAGTAAATTATAAAAAAATTGAATACAAAAAATAAAATTCTGAAAACAACTAATGAAAAAAACTAATAATCAAAAATTCCATATCTAGGGTTTTTGTTCAAGCAGATACTGACATATAAATTCTAATTTTTATTTTCAAAAAATTGATATCAAAATTGGATATCCCAAAGAAACATTTTTTTCAAATTCGACCACTTAAAAGATTTTTAACTATATATATTTAACGAAAGTTAAAAATTTTTAACTATTTTATGTATAGTGTCTAATACAGTTCTTAAATATAACACCTTTGTGTATAACACTTTTGAATTAATTTGTTGAACAAGTTTATTCATATAATGGTAAGTCTGTCTATTAAAAAATTTTGTTTTTATTGTGTGATATATTGTTCAAAGAAGCTGTGATATATTTTATATATGGCTGTTTACCTAGGATTTTTACTCACACCAAGATGGCCTCCTACATGCATGGAGATCGATAATATATCTTCCACAAAATCATAAAGATTTCTTCAACAAAAATCGCCAGCAGCTCGATACACTTATTTTTCTATTATTCTTATTTGCTGAAAATCAGCTGCACCCGCAGGCGAGTAACAAGAAGATCTAAAATTATACTTCTTTTTTTTCAGAATCTCCAGCCCAAAATTTTTCCAAATTACTATAATCGATGCAGCTCACCACTTTCACTTATCTTTTAATTTTTCTTTTTACGCTCACACTCTATTTAAAATTCTTATATTTTTACTTTACTCAAAATTATTCTAATCGTCAGTCTTCAACCATACATCCGTCTCCCCCGAAATCCGCTCCCAAAAAAAAAAACTTTTTTTTTTCTTCACCTAGCTTCCTACTATCACCCCACTTTTTATCTATCATATCCATTCAGAATTCTCAAATCATCTGCTATCTCTCTCAAAAAATTTTGTTTTCTGCTACTCAAAAGTATATAAAAATTTGTTGTTGTTGTGAATCATTTCTGTGTTGTTAATTTTATGTAATCACAGAAATGATTCCAAGTTAACTTTTTATTAAATAAAAATTTTAATTTTAAATCTTTCTTTCTTTTTTTTATATATTCTTTTTTCAGCAAAAAAGTCAAATTAAAACTTTACGTGAGGTAAAATTTCAAAAAAAATCAGATCAATAAAAACCATTAACATTCACCCCTGTTGAACTCTCTTCCTTTCAAATCAAAACCCGTAGAGAGTACAACCCAAAAGTTTAAATTTTCAGGGTGATAACTCAACGAACGAGCATTGGGTAAAAAGTGACAAAAAAACAAAACGTTACAACCGTATGAAAAACAAAACGTTACACATCCCCCTTCCCTCACAAGACTTTTCATACCATCAATGGTCGTTCACCCAATTCTTGATTTAGGCTTCGGGATGAGGTTTGAAGTCCTTAATATGGAAGAGCCCTAAGTTTTTATTCGATTCGACTCCCCTTAACCGGTACACTAATGGTGATTTCTTTTCCGTGATTTGACATTTGATAAATTTCGGAAACAGCTTGGCTGAAGTGTTTTTTGCGGCATCAGATAATACAAAATTTTTCTTCCACACCGTATCTCCCACTTCAAACTCTACCGAGCGGCTACGAAAATTATAATTTCGGTGGTTTTTTTTATGAGCCCGTTTTAACCGCTGCACGACATCTCTATATACATCTGTTAAATTTACCATTTCGTTGTGGAACTGCTCTTCGGGAATTTCTTTGATAGTATGGCGATTAGCAGGAGGCATTCCATACTCATTACCAGATGTTACCATCTCCCGACCAAAATTCAAAAAATAAGGGTTACTTTTGGTACCTTCATGGACAGCGGTCCTAATAGCGCACGCAATACGAGGTAACTCCCTGTCCCAGGAATTATGTTTTTCCTTAACATACGTAGCTATGGCGGTGACAATGGTTTTATTAACCCGTTCGGAGAAATTGGGTTGGGGGTGATAACGGGCCGTGTACCAAACCTTTGGTATGTCATATTTTTTTACCAGATCCTTTAAGGCTTTTGAAACATATTGAGGACCGTTGTCACATACAATTATGCTCGGAACTCCAAATAGCAGGAAAACATCATTCTCCAGATGTTTGGACACGGCAGAGGCCGTGGCAACCCGCAAAGGAAACAGAAGGGTGAACTTTGTAAGCCAATCGACAACCACTAGGACAAACCGATGTCCACTAGAAGACCGAGGGTATGGTCCTAAGAGATCAGTAGCCAGCATTTGAAATGGTCTTGTGACGCTACAAAAGTTTCTCATCAAACCTAACTTCGTAAATTGTCGGGATTTATAAGCCAAACAGGTATCACACTTCAAGATACAATTCTTGATATCTTTAATCATTTTGGGCCAGTAATATTTTTGGCAAACTCGGTTTACCGTTTTAAAAACCTCGAAATGCGAGGCAGATGGTTCGTCATGACATTCCACCAACACATCCCCTCGGTTTTTACGAGGGACTACCAACTTCCATTGGCATCTTTCGTCCCCAATTGTTTTGTTTTCATTAAACTTAAAAAGTTGACCCTTATCAATTCTCCAATCCGGATACTTGGTCGGATTATCACCAACACGCTTCACCATACGAGCATACCAAGGATCAGGGTTGGAAATATCTAATTTAATAGAAGAAACTTCCATCGGGGCACGTGACAAGGAGTCTGGTACCGTGTTCTCGCGATCTTTTCGGTGAATCAGCTCAAAATCGTATTGCTGAAGTTTGACGGCCCATCTAGCTAAACGCCCTGTAGGATCACGTAGATTATTGAGCCATAACAATGAAAAATGATCCGTGATCACTTTGAATCTAGTACCTTCAATATAGGAACGATATTTTTCGATTCCAAATAAAACCGCCAAACACTCTCTTTCCGTCGCGGAGTATTTCCTTTCGGCTCTACTGAGAGTGCGACTAGCATACGCGACAACATATTCGTCTGCTCCTGATTTCTGCGTTAAAACCACCGCCAGTCCTACGTTGCTAGCGTCACACTGTATAGCTAATTCCAATTCAAAGTTAGGACAGCGTAAGACAGGGGTCTGACACAATCTTAATTTTAGTGTTTGAAAGGCCTCTTCGGCTTCGTCATTCCAACATATCGCCACCCGTTTTTTTGATGCGTTCCCGAAATTAACGTAGTGAGAGGGGCCGTAATATCTGAATAGTGGTCAATAAACCGACGATACCACGATCCCAGACCGAGAAATCTCCTAAGTTCGGTTGTGGTTTTGGGCCGGGGATACTCCATTATGGCCTCTATCTTTTTGGGGTCGGTTCTGAGTCCGAACTCATCAACAACATAACCTAAATATTCTAACTCAGAGCGACAAATTTGACATTTCTCTAAGTTAACTGACAGGTTGGCCTTTTTTAGCCTATCGAATACTTCGCGAAGACAGCGTACGTGTGACTCGAAATCGCTGTTCACTATCACTATGTCATCCAAATATACAAAAATGTAATCGTCGAATTCGGGGCCAAAGATACGGTCCATCAATCGTTGGAGTGTCTGAGGGGCATTACAAATCCCGAAGGGCATTACTTTATATTGGAACAAGCCTCTACCGGGTACTACAAAAGCGACCTTTTCTTTCGAAGACTCAGTAAGTGGAATTTGCCAGAAAGCTGATCTCAAATCGAAGGAAGATATATATTTGGCGTCTCTTAATCGATCCAAAATCCTACTAATGAACGGTAAGGGATATGCGTCCTTTTTGGTGACCTTATTCAGAGCCCGTCCATCGAAACATAATCTAATTTCCGCGGAGGGTTTGTTCACGATAACCGTTGGCGAAGACCATGGGCTGATTGAGGGCTCTATTACATCGTCCGCTAACATCTGATCTAAAACAATGTTAACCTTTTTTAGCATATATGGTGACAAAGGATAATGCCTTTGTTTGATTGGCACTGAATCCCCAGTTTCGATATGGTGACGGGTCAGCGTGGTTCGACCCAATTTTCCATCTAAGTCTTTATAGAGCCGTATAATTTCACCGAGACTAGCCTTCTGCCCCGCACTAAGGCTATTATTGTCTTGAATAGCGGAAACTTTCGCAGGTATCGAACTCTCCTCGGGGTTACAGGTTAACACAAATTCTGTACCCTTAGTACCTAAGGTTATTTTAAACTTTATCCAGAAATCCACTCCCAAAATAATTTTATCCTTCAACGCAGGTACGACCAGGAAACATAATTTTTGAGTAGTGTTGCTCATAGAGAATGGCACTTCCACCGAACCCTCTACATGATGCCGAATTCCGTCGGCTATATTCACCGAATCCACAGAACAAGGAGTCACTCTATATCCCAAAACTCTCAAACATTTAAAAATTTCATCCCCTAAAATAGAAATTGTCGCTCCTGAATCCAATAACCCGACCACCTCTTTGCTGCCTAATATAAGCCTAACGTATGGCACTTGCAACCAGTCAGCCCACTCTCTCCCGTCACGCGGAGTCGGATTCACAGGGGAGCGCCGTCGTTGACTCCAGATTGTACGCGTTCCCCTGATCCATTTCCCGTATTGCATCGCAAACAGTTAATTGCAGTAACATCACGTGCACCACACCTAAAGCAAAAGAGATTCCTAGATCTGGGCCTAGGACATTGGCAAAACCTATGCCCCTTTTCAAAACAGTTCCAACATTTTAATAGGGAAGAAGATGTATTAGAACTGGGAGAGATTATATTCACAGAGGTTTGTCGAGGTGCGAGTGTATCTGATAAATCAGGTTCCAGGACTAATGCTTCAGACAATTTATTTATTTGGAGACCCCCGATATTTGTAAAACCTCCTCAAGTTTAATACAAGCTCGTTTGAGTTCAACAACATTACTTATAGGATGAAGTGCTAGTCGATCAATGTATGCAGGGAGAATATTTTTCTGTAGCACTGCCAACCGTTTGAGTTCCGGTGGGTAATTATTTAGCCGGCGGAACAAATTTTCCATAATCGCAAAAAATATTACCACGCGTTCGGCTTTACCTTGTTTACGATTCCGTATTTCTTCCCATAAATCCTCTTCATAACATTCGGGTTGAAAATCCTTTTTCAATAATGCCTTCAGCTCATTCTAATTGTGGACCTCCGTTCGAATACCGCGATACCATTTCAATGCCGATCCCTCAAATTATTATAATGCGCAAGTGTACAGCTCGGCATCACTAGTTCCCCGAGCAAAACTCAACTGTTCCACTCTTTCTAAAAAAGCTGCTAAGCTGGTCTTAGAAATATCCCCATTAAATTTCAACCCCCATTTAAACACTGGGTAAGGTTTTCCACTCGGTATTTGAACCGGGTGTTCAGGTCGGGACTCAGTAGCCCGAGTAGGGATGCTGGCACGATTTCTATTCATCTCAACGACGCCAGTCCCCGTAAGGTCAAAAACATCCTGATCGGCAGACCTGTTCAAGTCACCTACGCTATTATTTACCCAAGCATCCGTTGCCGTATCGGTCAATTTACCCAAAAGTGTTGTCACCTCAATTATTTTACCCGACAAGTCCACCGGAACAGTTAATTGGGACGTGTCAATTCGGCCTAGCCTACCCGAAACATGTATAAGCTTCGTTTCAAGTGATCTGTAAAGGGAATCCCCTTTAACTTAAAAATTTTTCACGGCCAGCGATAACTCTTGTAATTTTTTTTCACATTCATCCCATTCTTGACTCATAACTAAAGATCCCAAAAAAGAACAGCTAGCATTATGTCCAGTAACCTTCTCAACCCTTAACAATTCTCTAAAACACTTTCTCATAGTGTCGACATTGTCCAAATCCTTTACTTTCCTAATGGCTAACTCATACGACAATTCATCCTTCGCTAGGCGATTGACCTCCATTATAAAATTTGTAGAAAAGCAAAATTCTAAAAAAATATGTGACACATTCAGTATCCCAAACCGCGTTTATCAAATAATCAATATACCCAACAATGCAATTTCGTTTAATAATTAAAATGGCCCTATTAGGTATTGAATAGGCCCCAGTAGTTATTGAATAGGCCCCACGTTGGGCGCCATTTGTGTCCCGTACTAGTCAATATTGTCTTCGGATTGCGGGGTTGGGTTCAAAATTTTTGGTTGAGCGCCACCAGTTCTTTTTGTTATAGGAAAAAACTTGAAAACCTAAAGTACTCATCCAGTATTCGGTGTTGGTTAATGGTTTTTATTTAGTTAGTTTAATGATTCTTGCAATTTGTCAACATTTTTCTTATAATCGTCTAACTTGATGATATGGTAATAGTGATGATAATTATTGATGATTTGGGCTGGATCCAGATTTAGCGCGAGAGTTACACTTTCTGTATTTATTATCTATTTTTAATATATTTAATGTTACTTGTTTATTATATAATTAATATTTCAAAATCAAGTTCAAAGTTCATATAGATTAGCATATTTAAGTTTATTTTAAATATTTGCATATTAAAACTATTTTTCATAACGTTAATTTTATACTATCTCTCCTAGACGGTCAAGGGTGACGTAGTTCACAGTTCACGAAGATTGTACAGAAGGGTGGTTTCAATAACACATTTCTTAATTATTATTCAGTAGTTTGATACTATATATAAACCAAACTTTTGTAAGGACAAATCAGATTTGTTATCTCGTTCTTTGACATATGTTCGGATCGAAGGATAATTTTGTTTCAATAAAACATTTATTATTGTAAATATTTTAATTGTTGTTACTTAAAATTTGTACGACTGTAAAGAAAATTTTGAATTAATATTAAATAAATATATTTTTATTTAAAATATCTGGTCTATAAGATATTAATCGAGCATTCCAGGATTGTTACTGAGATCCTGAATACCAATCTTTTGTGTTTTAGCCTTTATCATTAACGTTAACATGATGATCCTGAATATTTTCACCTATGATAGTGACAAGTTTATTAGTTTTAACTTTAATTTGTTTAAACTTAGGGTGTCTTTTGTTATTATGTCTGTTTTGAACAAGATAGTTAGTTGAGTCTGGTTTATATATTAAGGTATCTTCGCGTTTTTTATTTATTTTAGCTAAATTTGTATTCTGTTGTGCATTGTCTTTCTCGTTAACAATTTCCGTAATCATAAAGTTCTTGTTTCTTGTTCTTGATGAAATCTGATTGTGGTATTAAACGTGTATCATACGTTCTTCCGAAGAATAATTCAAAAGGGGTATGTTTTGTCACGAAGTGAATATAATTATTATAAGCGAATAGGCTGTCTAATAATACTACTTCATGATCATTGATATCATCATTTTCATACTTTCAATTACGCGAAACGCTTGTAGTAACGTGGAATGGAATCTTTCGATTGGAGAGTTTGAATTAGGACTTTTAATTGATGTTATGTGAAGGTCAATATTGTTCCATTCACAAAATTCTTAAAATAGAATAGAATCAATTCCTTTTTCAGAATCAGCGACTAGTTTTTCGGATCTACCGTAACCGCTTATAAATTTCGTAAGTGCTAGTTTCATATGTATACTGTTTCGGGATTCGAGTATATATACTTATGCAAATCTAGAAAATGTATCTATTATCGTGAAGATATATTCATTCAGGGGCTTAGTAGGAGTTTCAGTTAGCATGAACTTCTGTTTCGGGGGTTTTCTGTCGTATTTGTTTTCACTACAAATTTTACAATGGTTTATATAATAAGTAATCTTTGATTTTCCATTGGGAAAATAAAATTTTCTACAAAGATGTGCATTTTTGAATCCAAAAGGCATTCTTACATATTCATAATAACCATGTTCAACTGTGAAAGCAGTTTTACATACATCATTTGGGTGTACTTCAATTTGATAGAAGCTACTTGCTAAATGTAGCGTTGTAAAATACATGCATTTGCCTAATTTATCAAGGATGTCTGTGATATTGGGTAAGGGGTATCTGTCATATATAGCCTTTTCGTTCAGTTTGCGATAATCTACAACTAATCTCCATTTTTGTTTGCCTAAATAAACGAGATCTTTGGAACTATCCATATAGAAGAGGACCATGGACTAAAGCTTGGACGAATTATTCCTTGCTTTAACATTTTGTCTAATTGACTTCTTCTTGTACTTCTTCTTTATGGATTTCAGGATTTGATTTTGTATAAATTGATATATCATCCTTTGTCGTTATTCTATGTTTAATTTTATTTGAAAACGTTAGATCTTGATTTTCTCTATGAAACAAATCTTCGCAATTCCTACAGAGTTTAAGGAGAGAGTGTTTTTCTTCCTGATTTAAATGGTTGATTCTAACTAAGTTTTCAATGGGTTCTAAATTGTTTGGAAATTGATTAGGTTCACTATCAATAAAATGTGAATTAAAATCTATGAAGTTGTGATCTAATAGTTGGGTTTTTGATGGTTGTTCGAGATAAAAATTTTGTTCTTTATTTGTTAAATTTATAACAGGGGCTAAGATATGCCAATTTTTGGCTCTATAGATATCTTCGGGTATAGAGAAAGTTTGAGCTAAGAACGTATCTGGTAGTAAGATTTCACCGTTCTATACGTCTACTGGGAGACAGATAATGCGTTTTGTGTAAGCGTCAATTTTGTATTGACCGGATGTGAAATTAGGTTTGAATAATATCCTATTTGAAGAGTTCGGGATTAATAAGACTTTATTACTAATATCAATTTGAGCTTGAAGTTTGTCTAAAATATCAAGTCCGATGAGACCGTCAAGATAATTATGAAATTTAAACACAAGATAATCAAAGTAAAGGTATGGTTGGTTAAATTCTAGAAAAGCGGGTAAATTTACTTTTTAATTTATTATATAAGTAGTAAGGATAGCTTTTATGTGAATAGGATTGATTTCTTCTTGTTCATATTTGTGTATAAATTCGGGATTTATAAATGAATTTGAAGAACCGGTATCAATTAAAAATTTTAAAGGTCTGCCAAAAGATGATGAAATGTGGATGTAAGGAAGGCTTGTGCCATGAGTATTAACATCTAGGTATCCGAGAGCTTCGAGTAAATAAACCGAAAATCCTCCTCCTTGTTGGGTTCGTGTATTTCGATGTTATCACTTAATTATTATTATCTTAATTATTAATTAAGACTTAATTACTGTCGTAATCCTCGACATATTCGTGTAGATCTGTATGACCTGTATAACTTGTATGACTGTTCCCAGGTGGGTGATTTAAATAAGTAGTTTGAGTATGAGTTGGATTGCTTGATTCTTCTTGAGTGCGTTGTTCTGGACTCGTAAATGTTGGTTTACTTTGACTAGCAAAGAATCTGTGATCAAAAGGTTGATCGTCAGGGGGACGTGAATTTGGGGGACGATATGGATGACGTGATCTAATGCTTATTTGATTGCCTCCGATATCCATTGGAATAGGTTTAGGGAATGTACAATTAGGATTTGATTTGAAAGGTTGTTGATGTGCGGGTCGCGAATTATTTTGATTAAAGTATTGTTTAGGTTGATAATTAGGGCTAGGTCTTGAAATAGTAATATCTGGCGGGTAAGTATGAATTGTTCTATTAATCGGTTGTTAGTAATTATTGGGTTAAATAATAGTATAACTACTAGGAGTTTTTGTAACAACACGCTTATTAAAGCTTTCGCTATTCCGGGCTAAATGAACATTCTGTTCTACAATACAGAATTCGTATGCATCTTTAAGTGAGTTTGGCGATCATGGTCTTAATACAGAACCTAGTGGTTCTCTTAATCCTGTTAAAAAGACATTCAGACACATGACACTATATAATTGAATTTTGGCTTTTATAACAGTTGTATCTGCTTCCTGTATTTTTACGTAGTTTGTTAGAGATGAGAAATGTTCTATGATTTGTCCATAATATTGTTCTATTGTTAAATCGTCTTGTTTTTTACTATGTAGGTCTCTTATGACACTCGTCTCGTTTCGTTTTTCTGAATAATGAGTTATTAGGTTTTCTTTTATTTTTCCCCAATCTAGTTCTGTTCCACACATATTTATAACATCGTCTGCGGGTCCTACTATTCTGTTTTTAATTTCGCGTATACACAATTTTCCTCTTATATCTGCATTTAGTTCAGCAGATATTGCTACTAGGATATCTTCGACGTTTGATATAATGCGTATAGTGATCTTGGATTCCCATCAAATGTAGGTAGTTCTTTGATGTGATCGGGTATTCTTATTGTGTTAAGATACTCGTCTGCCATATTTAAATTATTTATTTGATTATTTATATTAATTAAATTATTTTTATTATTATTTGTATTGTTTGAATTACTATTTTTATTGTTTGAACTATTATTTGTTTCTTTTAAATTAATATTAACTAAGCTAATTGAATTTTCTTCCGTAAGCCGCGGTATTGGATTTTGATACTGCACTTCTGTTTGCTGCACCGATAGCGTGAGGGGTACTTCTTAGTGAATAAGGTATATGAGGTTTTTTGTCTTTGATTTTAAAAGGATTGAACATGTGGGCCAATAATATTTTAAAAGGTACTTACATGAACCAATTCGTCTGCATTGATGTTGATTTGACGTTGGTGAGATGCGTGGTTGCGATTTGAAGGATTGAAATCCACCAAAACTTTGTTGTGATCTTCTGAGCTGCGAAAAGTCTCCAAGTTCCAATAAACCACCGGAGTTGATTGTTATTTGAGTAAACCGCTGAAGTTCCAATCACGGCTTTTACCGTTCGAATAAATTGATGATTCCAATAAATCGTTGGAATTCAGTTGATTTCCAGTAAACCCCTGGTTACCAAGTTCAATTTTCTTAAATATTCCTCAATAGATCCTACCCGACTGCGCCAATGAAGTATTAGATTGCACCTTTGACGTTTTTAAAAAGACTTTATTGAAAGCAGGAGTTCTTAAGTGTACAATATTCTTCCTAATAGTACCTATGTATTTACGTATTGCGTTCCTTTATATACTATTTTAATATCGCAATTAATATATGCGTTATCACATTGGTGTTATTATTTACATGTTTTATTGATAACAAAGTTTATATAAAAATGAATAATAGATTGATTACAACATAACAGATGGTCAAATAATGAGTAATTTAATATTACTCATCATGAATAATATAAGAATTATATAAGATAATTATTATGAATAATAATGTAATAATATAATACATTTGATAACGTATAATAATGAGATGATTAATAATGTAATAATATAATACATTTGATAACGAATAATAATGAGATGATTAATAATGTTTGTAGTAAGATTGATAAGATGTGGGGTACTTGGGTGGTCTTCAATATGTGATCATATAAGTATATATATACATATATATATAGATATATATATATATATATATATTTATATATATATATATATATATATATATATATATTTATTTATATATATACATATATTTATATATATATATATATATATATATATATATATATATATAAATATATAAATATATAAATATATATATATATAAATATATATATATATATATATATATATATATAGATATAAATAAGTTATAACCTCGGTAGAAGTTTATGTTTAAAAAAAATTTATTTATTTATAATATTTCAGTGATCAATCAAACAAAATGATCCGTTTATATACAGTAATTTTTGATTAGTAAGTATTTTTGCAATAAATTTGGTCACGTTGATCGAAGTTTGCCAGGAAATGCTGATCCACATACACACTAGTTCTATTATTTAGTATTGGGTATCCCATACTAGAATCTATAACTCCTCTGTCCTTAAAAAGGAAGTAAAACTTCAGAAGGAAGTCGGACGACTGCAGGCGCTGATGATGTACATCTAAGCATGGTTTCCACTGGTGCATTTTTAATCTTTCTAGGTTTTCTAAACATAAAATGTAGAATTAAAAAAATTATAGAAATAAAAGTTGTTACTGTCCAAACACCGGGGTGCATAAAATGTTGATATTTCAATGATTGGAGATCTTTTGTGTTTTCCAAGTGTTTTACTTCCAATAAATCCAGATTAATGTCCTTCGATATGTTCGGTAAGTTGATAACATTATACATTATTTGTTCCAATAAGATGTTATGTGTTGAAGTTCCAAATTTGATTTGATTAATAGTTAGTTATATGTAATATTATGTTAAGTTTTCCGATAAAGTTAGTTATGATTTTCCCACAATTATTAGTGATGCTAACAGGGTTGGTTATCGATACTACGATGTGATTGGTTTCGATTTCTTCTATGAAGTCTTCCTCCATAGTTCGAGGAAGTGTGCATTTGGCTGGTTTGTTTTCTAATATTTGGATCTCGCAGTAGTTTGAGCTGGTTTCTTGTAATTTATATGGTGGGCATATATAAGTTTGTTCTATTCGATTGCAAAGTTTTTGTAGAAATAAGAATTGTTTATGATTATACAGGATTATGTTTGTTAAAGGTTTAATTATTTGATGTTGTTCGGGTAAGGGTATGATTTTTATTGTAATAAAGGTTTCGCTATGGAATTGAGGTATCATTACAACGAATATAATATTTTTATTTGTGGTTTTAAGCATTATAAATTATATTTAATTTTTGTTTAGCTAATATGTGCTTGAGATAATGTTAAACCGGGCCAAATCCATAAAAAGAATAATGTCACTAATATGGTCATCTAAATACTGCAATTGTGCAATTGAACCGAGAAGTATATTTGTGTCTGGAATAATTTGTGAATGAACTTGTTATCGATAAGTGGATAAGATTTAATAGCATCCACAATTATTTTAAGTTTTGTCTGTTCGGTATTAATAAATTTGGTTATATTGTCAAATCGGTCAATCAATTGTGTATTTAATTTATGTTGTGAATTTGTTCTATCTTCAATTAGTAATTGATTATTTTTCAATACTTTTATCTGCTTGTTAATTTCTATCGCGTGATTGTGGTCCATATTACCGGTTATTCCTTTAATTACAGAGCCTAAGCCATTTATTAAGCCACGTTTTGATCTATAGGTTTTCAATTCTAAAGTTTCTATTTTATTCTCTAATTTGTGGTATAAGGATTTCAAGGTTTTAGTATTATAAAATAAAGTCATATTTAGATCAATATTAAATACATTAGTTTTGAAATGTTCGAAAGATTCCTTTATATTAGTTATATTAATTATGTGGATTAAATTATTATAATGTGAGGTTTACTTAGTTTCTCCTAGATTGAGTGCTAATAGGCGTTTTGTGTGGGTAAGGTCGTGGTATACGTTGGGAAAGAGAGTAAGTTGTCAGGCACCTGAAACAGATTGATTTCTTTTAGGTTTAATCTTTGGTACTTAAATTTGTTATTTGTGTGGGATGTTAAGTCAGTTTCTTTGGTTACTTTTTTTTTGTCGTATGGTGGTTGGAGTTTAGTATTTCTTTGATTATTTTTTATATACACGTCATCCTGTCCTAGAGTAGGGGGATCTGATCTGTCTTGGTTTTTTGTGTCCACAATTTGTATGTTTTTATCGTTATTATTTCTCGTATAATTTTTATTTCCTCACGTTGTTTATTTGTCAATTCCGTTATTGCGTTATCGTTCGGTTTAAGTATAGTCTTTTCTCGAATTCCACGTATGATTTCGAAGGGTATAAGTTTTGTTGAAGAGTGGATAGAGTTGTTGTAAGTAATCATGATCAAATCTAGTAGTTCGTCTAAAGGTGAGTTTCTTTATTTTGTAGTATTCTAAGAGATACAAGTATGGTGTTATGTAGTCTTTCTACTGGTGAGTTACCCATAGAGTTTCTAGCAGCTGTTATATGATTCTGTATGTCGTAAAGTTTTAGGAATTCTCTCATGTCTAAGTTAGAGAATTCGTTGCCCTTATCGTGTATAATGTTAGTCGGTATACCATGTCATGCAATATATTTTCGAACTATTTTTAATACTTCAATTGAATTTCGAAAGGGGATGATAGAAAATTCTGCGAACTTACTAAATTTGTCTATTATGGTCAGTATATTAGATTTTTCAATATGGAGTAAGTCCATATGAAGTATTTCAAATGGTTTGGTAGCTATTTCGGTCGGTGTCTGTTTGAAATGCAGTGGATGTCTCTCAGTGTAGTTAAATTTTAAAAAGGTGTCACAAGTATTAATGAGTCGTGATTTTTGATTTCATATTGTCAAAGTAATATGTTCTTTTTAGGTTTACGTATGATTTTTGTTGGTTCTTCTAGGGTTTGAATGTCCGTTAGTAGGGTCGTATATCTGATAATTTTATATTATGAGAAGTATTGTTATGAGTTTCATTCAATACTTTAAATGTATCGTCATTAGTCATGACGGCATTTAATTTGTTAGGTGATAAACATTCTTTAAATATTGCAATGCATTATCTTTCTGTCGAGGTGTTTTCTATTTCTATTGTCAAGCGTTGGCTAGTTTTGAATAGGTATTCGGTGTTTACTTGGTTCTTAAGTACAGTATCAATAATTATTTGATTACTAAATTCTTTAAGTGCTTGTTCGGATATTCGTATGCCTTCGTTTATGTTTTCCAGAGCTTAATGTACGGTTGAAGCTTTAGCATCTTGTGTACTACTATCGATATTTTTGAGTTCCGCAGATATATGACTAAGTGCGTCCGTGTAAGTTGTAGTCTAAAAGCTTGATTTCCCATATAACCAACTTTGAATTAGCCTCTTTTAAAGAAAACACTCATTTCAATGGTTTATGGTCTGTCAGTATGTTGAATTTTTGTCCAAATATGTAGGGTTTGAATTGTTTTCGCCCCATACTATAGCCAACAGTTCCTTTTCTATTGTGCTATAATTTTGTTCTGATTTATGGAGTGTACGTTCAGCGTAACACACAGTTTGTCGTGTTCAACTGTACCTTGCGACAATACAGGTCCTAGTGCGTCATTACTAGTGTCTGTAGTCAGTATAAAGGCTTTGTGAAAATCCGGATATTGCAATATCGGGTCGCCGATGAGGAGAGTTTTCCAATATTCGAAACATTTGTGTACTCTTTATTTTTTGTATCGATTTTTGTGTCCTTGCGTACACATTGCGTCATAGATTTAGTTATCTTTACAAAGTCCTTTATGAATTTTAGATAGTAGCCTAAAAGTCCGAGAAACGACTTGATTTTTGTCACAGTCTTTGGTAATGGAAAGTTTTTAATTGCTTCAATTTTTCCTGAGTTAGGTTTTATACCGTGTGTGGTCACTAAATGTCCTACAAATTCGATTTCTTTGCATAAGAATTAGCATTTGTCCAGTTGTTTTTTGAAATTATATTTTCTTAATTTGTCAAAAACCTTCCGTAACATTTCGACATGTTTGGTGAGGGATGTTGAAAAGATTATAATGCCATCCATATACACTAATACGTTTTTACCGATGAATTCTCTCAACATATTGTTCATGACACATTGAACTGTAGCGGGGACATTTTTAAGTCCAAAGGTCATTCTTGTATACTCGTAGTGTCCATTGTCTACTGTAAATGCAGTCTTTGCATTGTTCTTAGGGTCTATTTCGGTTTGATGGAAAAGTACCGTTGAAATGTAGCAACACTAACCCAATTTTTCTAGTCAGATATATTGGGTAAAGGGTATCTGTACTGTTCAGCGGTTGTGAAATTATTATTTTTTGTGGTGAATCAGATTTATTTGTTATAGAAACTTTTACGAATGAGTCTATTGTTTGGTATATAGCACTTACTGTATGTACGTTCTGGTTGAGTTTAATTCGTGGTAAGAGTATGTCGCCCTTTTTTATTAGAGTGGGGACTGTAATAAATGTTTGTTCGTACGCTTCTAAAGTATGTACTTGTAAAGTCGTACAGGGTTTATAGTATCATTTGATTATAGTTTAATTGATTCCATCAAAGTAGCAATGGAATTTAAATACTAAAAGTTCTAATGGTACATAGTTATTTAATTCCCTTAGATATTTTACGTTTACTTTATGTGAAATCTTGTGAGTCTGTAGTGCAATTTTATCGTTAGTGTTCGTGGGTATTAATTTTAAGTCGGTTACGTGTTTTGGGTCGATAAAATTATTGTCTGCTCCAGTTTCAATAAGGAATTTCAGTTTATGGAATCCGTTTTGAATCATTATATATGGCAGGCCTTCGTTTGATCGGTGTGAGTTAAGCTCTACGATGCCGGCGGATTCGGGGCTGTAGCTAGAAAATCCTGATCTTCAGTGTATTCGATTTCATTAAGATCAGGTTGATTAAATTCTACTTGATCAGGTGGATCATAGAATTGAAAATCATTTTGATTTGGGTAATATGAGTTTTCTGTTGTTCCTGTATCGTATATGATATTGACTTGGTCATAGTTGTTTTCAACGTTAAACAATTCTTTCGATACGAAGTTAGGAGGTCTTGTTGATCTAAACATATTGTTATGATATTGTCTAGTATTTTCCAAGGACGTGTCCATAGGTTCTGGTCTAAATCTGTAAGGTTGGTTGTTTGGTTGTAGTGATCTATTATGAATTTGATTAGTGCTAAAATGAAGTTTATTTGGTTGATTATTATTTTGTTGATTGTTATATTGCGGTGGTCTATAATGTAATCGTTGATGGTTACCAAATGGGTTTTGCCATTGTTGATTAACATTTGGAGAAGGTCTATTGTTAAAATTTGGTGGTGGTTGTACGTGTCGTGTTAATTGTCTAGGTTGTTGTATTCCTTGTGTTAGGATTATTTTCTGAAAAGTTTTACCATGGTGCTGTGTTTGTTTATAGAAAACGTTTTGCTCTATCTGCACGCGTTGCCATACTTCTCCCAAGTCTTTGGGTTGGAATGTTCTGACAATGTTACCTATATTTCTGTTAAGCTCTGTGAGGAAACAATCTAGTGCTACTTGTCTATAGTAAATGATTTTAGCATTCGTAGATGCTTCGTCTCCAGGTTGAAGAGAAACATTATTAATAAGGCTAACTAGAATTTCGTTAACTTTACTAAAAAATAGTTCTGCGGGTTTATTACCTTGTTGTAACGAATCAAAGTCGCACGTCAAACTAAATTCATCCCTCTTGTCAGCATAATGTGATATTAAAGTTGACTAATTGTATCCCAATCCCTAATCCTACCGTACTGGTTTAGTACGTCGTTTGCTTGTCCTATTACTTTCTTTCAAATTTCGTTACAATATACGTGTTAAATATTTTCGTCCACTAATTTAAATAGTAGATTAACAACTACATTTACACTATCTATAAAGTTATACGTTATTTTTATTTCCGTCAAATGGAATAATAGTTTTGATTGGATGAAGCTGATTGAATAATAGTGGGCGTGTGGCCAAAACGTTCAAAGGTTACGTTGTTGGGTTTATCTGCTATTATATGTCTGCAACTCATTTAGAGTTAGTTATGGATTATTCTACAGGTGGCTTTACCGCTGAGTACAAACGCTTCACTGGACGTCGTGAAATTGGGGCTACACTGACAAGTGATTGTGGCACTAATCTTGTTGGTGCTGATGTTGAGCTTTAAAAAACTTCTTACGGAATCATCCATGCAGTACAAAAACATTATTCTTTTACTTGCAAACGACGGAACTCAATGGCATTTTAACATTTCACCTTCTGTTTCACATTTTGGTGGTCAATATGTGGCTGGAGTTAAATCCACCAATTATCATTTGAAGAGGGTCGTCGGTATAACTCTCCTTACATATGAAGAAGTCAATACAGTTCTAACACAAATTGAAGCAGTGTTGAATTTGTCAACTTACTGATGATCCAAACGATCTTGCAGTGTTAACACCTGGACATTTTCCATCCCTGAGCCGACATTAATAAACGTGCAATTATCTCGTTTAACACGCTAGCAACTCCCCAAATCGTCGGTAGCATCTGTCCCAAAGGATCCAGAGAATATCTTCAACAACTACAGGCTATATATAAGTGGCAAAATTCTTCAAAGCAAATCCACGTTGGATCAATCGTACTTGTTGTTGATGAACGATATCCGGCATCCAAGTGGCCATAGGTTAAAGTTATCAAACTGCATCCAGAATCTGACAATCTCATTAGAGTAGTGATACTCAAAACCGCAACTACAGTTCTGAAACGTCTTATTGTTAAACTGGGGTTGCTTCCAATTTATGAAGAGAGATCAGCAAAATCATCACTCCATTGAATCTTTATTATTGCTCCAACATTTGGTACATTGCGGGGGAGTTTGTTTGTGACAATATATTCTGATTCAAAAATTATATATTCGAAATCAACAGCTGTTATGGCTGAGTGGTAAGGTGTTGGACTTCCGTACAAGAGAATCCGCGTTCGAATCTGACTCAAGCCAGATCACTTTTATTTTCCATTTATTTTTGAATTCCACTAACAAATAAAAGTAATCGCAGCGATTATTCTCACTCTGTAATAAAATGGCAGAACCAATAACAGTGTCCTTCCTCATTACGAAAAATATTCTTTACGTAAGAGTGGCGTCAACTTAGCGAATTTCCTTAATTACTCTCATTTCATCAATTACTCTCTAACGGCCACAATTGTAGTCTAATCAAAATGAAATATCGTATCTGATGATTAATAAATAGCATAGGTCAAGGGCAAAGAGGAAGGCATAGAGAAAGAAGGAAACACAAAATATAAAATATCTCTCTTAACATTAGAACAATCGAATAATGTGTATGGAGTGAAGTTGTACAAAATCAAGTTTGCTACAATTCAGTACCTCATAATTTTTTCCAAACTGTAATGTCTACAGAGATATTTAGAATTTTAACTTTTAATCTTTAATTGTAAATATTACTGTAAATATTAGTGTAACAGAAAAACGATAAGAGACACAATTACAGTAAAACTTAGTACCATTCGTATATTAAAGGAGATATGTCAAATTTTGTGTTTTCCCCTGCCTCTGAACTCCCCTTTCCATTTATCCGATTTTACCCATTAACGAACTTGAATAACAAAAGCGCCTCAAATACCAAATTTTATTTCAGTATATATATATATATATATATATATTTATATATATTTATATATGTATATATATATATATATATGTATATATATATGTATATATATATATATATATATATATATATATATATATATATATATATATATTTATATATATATATATATATATATATATATATATATATATATATATATTATGTGTCTGTGGACTCTCTAGCGGACACAGTTTTATGCTGTTGGCATAACAGTTATAAAAATTTTAACGATGGTCATTTTTAACACCTATTAGGTAGGATCGATGGACATCTGAAGAAATATTCTATCATCGGAAAAAAAATTATGAGAAACCTTATCAAGAACTTTTAAGGTACAATCAATATATTAAACATTTTAATAATGATGTTAGATAGATAGATACATACATCTTGGGGTCGTAAAAGTATTGCACTTCGCCCTTATGGTCTATTGTGCTCCCCAATCTACTTCAGTCCAACAAGATGCGCTTTTCCCATATGTTGACAAAAGGCAGGAGCTTGCTTATCATATCTTCCTGAAGTTTCATATATTCGAGGTGAGATTCACTGAATATCAGGCATCTGCGGTAACACACAGGATCGTAGTCAAGGATAATGTTGCTGCACATTTCCTTCTCCTCGCCACACAAGATGTGGCAGATGCTTCCGTAGGGGATACTGCCCGGTAATGAATCCCGTAACCTTCCGCAGTTGCATACTGTTCAGCTTCAGTGCATCGGGAGACCGCCTCTTGGTTGCACTCTGAAGCAGTATTTTCCCGAGGTTCTGCCGCAGTACTTATTTGCAATGATCACGAGTGCATTTGAGCACTCGTTGATCACCTGTTTATATGCGGAAATTCCCATTTTCAGCACATTTTGACAGATGACATTGGAGGCAGTCTTACTGTGCTGGAGATTTACCTGAAGCATCCTCAGAGCTGACATTATTTTTTTCCTCTGATGTTTTCAGTGGTCTAAGGTTGACTTGACCAAACCCGAGGTATAATTTTAACCCCCGACTTTGACTCAACCTCAGACCGCTGCACACACTTCCAGCACGATGGTGTGTCCCGTATCGGCCTTCGTGTTGCTGATAATTCGCCACTACTCAGTATACAGGTTTGTATTCTGCGCTCCTATAGTTTTGATTATTTTCTCGTTTCAACGGAGTTATAGATCTGGGGAGTATACAGCTGAACTTTTGATGTGTTAATCAGGGCTTTTGCTTCCCCAGCTATACGTTTTACTCCCTCCCATGTCCTGATGTTCAGAACGTTCTCCATAAGCCAGTTTCTGGCTGTTGTGCTTATGCACTGCACAACGAGGGCCCTCATGTCTAGGTAGCAACTCCGAGACTGTGGGCCTTCAACTAGCTCTGAGCTTGTAAGGATGAGCAGCATCGCTGTGCAATGCACATTTTTTTTGTTGAGGCGGTTTCAGTAAAGGTATTTACGGCCCTTTCCTGCCCCCCCTCTATTTTTTTTCGAGATATGTTTCGGGCTTGGAGTCCCCTCTTCAGATCACAACCTCTTTTCCTGTGGGTTTTCCAAGGGTTGATTCGCTGAATCGGCCCCCACAGGTATCATTGTTTCTGAAAATCGGTTTCCACTCAGCCTTGGCTTTCTCTTCTGCTGCTTTTCTCCGGACTGCACCCCAGAGATTTTTTCCGTCCTTCAGAAAAGTATTCTGGAATTAATGGTCCAGATTTTCTGCTGGGCTTAATGCACCTGCAGTTTATTGTTTCTTGGCGAAGTAAGCTTGCGCAGCCTCAATTGACACACTTTTGACGGGATTTGAGCCCCAGATTTATAATTTTTGTTACCATTACCCATCTTGGTTCCACGTGTTAATCGGGTCGTGTACTACCCCATCGGCCACTTGATGGGGAGGTCATTTATATAGTGGAGTTCGCCAATTGCTCCAAGGAGATTGTTTATGTTATGACAGGATTTGACTTTGCTTAACCTTGTTAAGTTCACACTGTAATTCGTCCACTGTAATGCTACCATCTAAGTATTGGTTATACTCGTCGTAGAAATGAATTGATATAATTATCCTGTCTGCATAACTTTGAAATGAGCCTCACAATCCGAACTCATGCAGGTCTCATTAGATGTGTTTTTTTTAATATTATTTTACAATATTCCAAAATGATACTGAGTTTTTTATAGTAGCTAAATCCTTTAAGATATCAGTTTTATAATTCTCTTTATAATAAGTAGTATAATATTTTACCAAACTTGTGTACATTTTTCTAGATTGAATATCGTAATCAAATTCACTGTATTGAAACCCACTTTTTCTCCAGGATTTGTAGCATTTGTGAGTATTGCCTTTTGCTTGTTTTGTATCGCTGTTGAACCATGGATTCCCTTTAGAAATCAAATCCTCCAACATATCGGTTCTATAGGTCTTTGTTTTGATCAGACCCAACATATCAGCCACGCACTTTACAGTATTTTCAAGGTTCATTGTAAGATTGTCGTTCACTTTACCATCATAGTATACATCTAGAGCATGGTAGTGCGACAGGCCGAGTTTAAGGTTTTTTTTGTCTTTGCGCTTACAGTACTAATACTTATCGTCAAATCAGAGCCGAGTTGACCCCGAAATATTTTCTGAACGAAAACAGCTACAGTGCTGGTTTTTCGAATATAAGGTATTTAGGGAATTATTAGAGAATAAGTTTTTGCTTTTCGTTAAGAAATATATTCACGTCAAGTGAACGTATCGTCCCAGTACACACGGTACCTGTACCACACTGTACTTAATTATTTTTCTGTAAAATATACATTTTTATTTTGTTTGAATATTATATAATTTTTTTTTTCGATGAAATTTCGTAAGAATACTCTCGGCTCAGTTAGTTATTATTCAAGCTTCCGTGCTAATTCTACAAAGCAAATCTTTTGTTTGAATTATTGAAAATAACAGTTTCCATTTTTTTTTGAATCTTACTTAATTTTTTAAAGTATCCGAGTTTATCATTTTTTATATTCTGTTTCCGGTTTTGCATCCAAAATAATTAAAATTAAACAAATTTAAAAGTGATTATGTTTTTCAATTAATCATTATTATCGAAAGGAGCAATAATTACTTATAATTGTAAATATTAATTACAATTTGGAATCGTTTCTCAGCCGAGGCATGCATGGGATTTGGATGTTTTGACTGTTTTGACAGCAAAATATCTCTAAAAGGAATTGAACACTTTGATAATTTATTGTTCCTTTAAGTTTTCATTGTTATTTTATCTCACTTTGCCTAACTTAGATCCATATACCAGAAAAGCATTCGAAAATAAACTGGCGACTACTCAAATCCCCACATACCAATCGTTAATTGATTTGGTTACTCAACAGTTCAAGGCCAAAGAATATTGCGAGGAAAATTCTACAAAATTTGCTTCCAAATTTACACCCCCACGTCCTATCTCTAACAAAGGAAAAATTCAAAATATTTTCCTTCAAATTCTAACTCAGGCAAATCAAGCATAACGCCAGTCAAAACCTCCATGCCAAAAAATTTTTGTGTTGTCCAAAATGTAGTGATTTACATCCCTTATTTGCTTGTCCGTCTTACACAACAATGACCAGAGAATTTAACATTGAATATTTAAAAAGCACCAATTGATGTGTCAATTGTTTAGGTTCTCATAACTTCAATTATTGCACTTCAAAAAATTTCTGCAAAATTTTTTAATCCAGCCGCCATCACACGACATTGCATCCTAATATCGATAATTTCGGCATCACACCCGTTTCCGCTCAACAGAATACATCAAATTTTGCAGTTTCCAAATCGCATCCTGATATCGATAAATCAAAACCATTTTCTGAGATAGTTAATTCTTGTCACATTAATGACAATTTTGTATTCACTCGCCAGGTGTTGTTGGGCACTATTCAAGCTAGAATAGAGTCCAACGATGGGTCGACTTTACCTATTCGAGCTATTTTAGATCCTGGATCTCATATTTCAACTATCAGTTATAGTCTAGTTAAAAGACTACAATTAAAAATTCATCCCATTGATATATGAGTTTCTGTATGGGACACATCAACGCTCAATCGTTGGAATTAGTTAGTTGTAAATTATTTCCACTATCAGAAACGAATCTATTAAATATTCAGGCTGTGGTTTTATCGCAAATTACAAACAATATGCTAACAACCTCTATTTCACGCGACGTACTCACACAGTTGTTTACTCAATTAAAATATGCTGACGAAATTTTTCCTCTTTCACTGCCGGTGGATATACTGTTAGGTGCTGACACATTTACCATGGTGTTTGATCGAGATGGTCGTGTGACTTCCCCTGGTTGTCCAACTGCAATGAATACCTTTTTCGGTTAGAAAATTATTGGATCGGTACACGGTTAAACTTCCCCTACTAAGGCGATTTTGTTGTGTAATGTAAATATAAATGAACAACTGCAACGCTTTTGGTCATTGGAAGAAGTTCAAGATGCGCATGTCTTTGATCCAATGGACGCTTTAGTGTAAAACCATTTTCAAGCCACACATTCTCGTGATAGGGATGGCCATCATATTGTGGCGTTACCATTTGCGTTCGAAGAACCTGCTCCCAAATTTGGATGTAAGTTTAACAAATCGTTTAAACCTTTCTTTCATGAGAAAAACGTTTGCTACAAGACGCCTCTAGTTTTGTATCATATAGACAATTTATGACCGAATATGTCGAATTAAACCACATATCCCCTACTAACGCTTCAAATACATACGTGATACAACATCTCGTTGTGCGAAAATGCTCCAGTTCCACAAGAAAACTTCGAGTTGTTTTCAACGCTTCCGATTTGGATAGTTCTGATCAGTCATTAAGAGACAAACTAAAAAGTGGTCCTAAATTACAGAACGATTTAAAAAATTTACTACTTTGTTTCCGTTTGTATCTAATTGCTATTTGTGCCGACATCGAAAAAATGTGTAGATAAATCTTAGTGCGTCATGCTGATCGCAAGTATCAGCACATTTACTGGCGTTCGTCTATTGATAAACCTGCTTGTGAATATGAGCTTAATACGGTTACTTTTGGTCTTAAACCTTCCGCATTTTTGGCTATTCCTGTTCTGAAGCAATTAGTGCACGATGAAGGCAGCTCATATCCAAAAGCATCTCAAGCCATTTCTAACGAAATCTATGTCGACGACATTATTTCAGGTGCGTTCAGTGTTCAACAAGCAATTGAACTAAGAACTGAACTCCAAAATTATTACTCAAAGGTGGATTCTCTTTGAGAAAATGGGCCAGCAACCATCAAGATGCCCTAACCGGAGTTCATCCTGAGTATATTGAAGCTCAACTAGATTTTTCAGATGAATCACCAGGAATCAAAATTTTAGGCTTAAGTTGGATTCCCAAAACCGATTCATTCTCTTTCAATGTACTTGAATTCAACGATAAATTAACTAAGCGCTCAGTGTTATCATACATTACTCGCATTTTTGATCCAGTTGGATTCTTGGCTCCAATTGTAATATCCATAACATTGGTATTACAACTTTTATGGCTTGAGAAGTCAGAATGGGATCAACCACTTTCAAACGCATGTGCTGCCGAATGGTCGAGGGTAATAAAGGACATCGAACTAATTTCCAATATTAGTATACCTAGATGCAAAGTTTCTTCACCTGAATCTCATATCATTTTGATCGGTTTTTGCATTTTGAGCGAGAAGGCATATTCAGCTTGCATATATCTCGTCGTTTCACTGAATGGTTAAATTTTATCGCATCTACGGGCTGCTAAAACTAAAGTAGCACTCCTGAAAACGCTCTCTGTGCCTCTTTTGGAGCTATCCGGTTCCGTATTGTTAACTAAGCTTATTAAAGCTGTTTTAGAAAACAAACTTCCAGTGCCCATTTAACCCGATTAGCATTCTTCGCTAATCGGGTGGTTGTTATCGCAGAAAATGTTCCTAATGCTTCTTGGCATCATATAGCATCTGAAGAAAATCCCGCTGATTTGCCGTCACGAGGCTTAACATCACAAGAGTTCATTAATCCGATAACTTATGATTTTTGGATGAATGATCCAGGATTTTTAACACTGCCTATAACTTGTTGGCCTGGTCCTTAACCACTTTCTTCATCGCAACCGAATTTTTCAATCCCGGAATTGAATTTAACTATAAACTTTTCTAACATTGAAATGCCTGAAATCAATCCCTTGTTCATTTTTTTAGAGCAATTTTCAAATTTCATTAAATTAGTTAGGGTATTTGCTTGGATACGAAGATTGATATTTAATGCCCTTTCCAAGTTAAATAATCGATTGAGATTGACCGGACCTATCTCTTCCGATGAATCAAGGGATTCACTTTATTGCATTATTAGATTGACTCAGCAACATTATTTTTCTGCTGTAATAGAAAATTTTCGTACGAACAAATCAATTGAGAAATCTATTAGAGCACTAAATCCCTTTATTGATCCCATGGGCCTACTCAAGGTGGGCGGTAGACAGCAATTATCCTCCCTATCCCAAAAATCAAAACATCCATTCTTGCTTTCGAAAAATGCCCAGCTATCTGATCGATTGATCTGTCACAGATTTCACATATCTGCATTACATGTTGGTCCCAACACCACCATGGGTTTGATTCGACAACGATTTTGGATATTGTCATTAAGAAACATAATTAGAACATGTATAAACAATTGTCCTACCTGCGTAAGATTTCGAGGTAAAAGTTGCCACCTCAAATGGCACCTCTTCCCGCAGCGAGAGTTAATGCTTCACGGTCTTTCAGTAAGGTCGGTATTGATTTTCCGAACCATTTTCGTATCGAACCAATAACTCACGAAAACCTTCAATTTTAAAGGGTTATTTGTTCGTTTTTGTTTGTTTGGCTACAAAAGCCGTTCACTTGGATTTCGTTTCCTCCCTCTCAGTAGACGCCTTTATATCCACTTTGGTCAGGTTCATTTTTAGAAAAGGATTGCCTTAGTAATTTCGTTGGTACCTCACGTTACCGTATAGAGGTCACCAAATTTCTTGAAGGTCACGACAAAGATATATGTGATAATTTATCAAGTAGGTACATTAAATGGAAATTCATCCCTCCTTATTCACCTCATTTCGGTGGAATATGAGAAGTCGGTGTCAAATCCGCAAAGCGATTACTTCTCAGGGTGCTCGATAAGTCTGCCTGCACTTTCGATGAATTTACGACCATATTTTCTCGCCTTGAAGCCTTACTTAATAGTCGCTCTTTGTGTTACCTTTCATCCCGATGGATGTTTAAGTTATCTAACTCCTGGGGATTTCTTGATAAGTGCTCCATTATTACCACCACCAAAAATCGTCTTTCAAGATTCCGAATACGATTCCGATATAATTAAACGTTGGGAACAACAAGCACTTCTGTTGGTAATTCAGTTTTCATTAAGGGCGTTAACTCAAACCCAATGTCCTGGCCTCTTCGCCGTGTTATCAACCTGTTTCCCGGTGTTGATAGTATTCCCCATATTGCCTCCATAAAAACTTTTAGTGGTCAATATATTCGACCTTCGGCCAAGTTGATACCCCTCAAAGGTTAATTCATAAATTGTTTTGACTTGTTTCCATACATGTTCGTTGATGTTTCCATTTTGTTATTTATTTATTTTTTTTTTTTTGTGGTTAAATATACAGAAATTTTAGGTGGGCGGTATGTTCACGCCAAGTGAACGTATCGTCCCAGTACACACGGTATCTGTATCACACTGTACTTAATTATTTTTCTGTAAAATATACGTTTTTATTTTGTTTGAATATTATATAATTTAATTTTTTTTCTATAAAATTTTGTAAGAATACTCTCGGTTCAGTCAGTTATTATTCAAGCTTCCGTGCTAATTCAACAAAGCAAATCTTTTGTTTGATTAATGATTAATTGAAAATAACAGTTTCCATTATTTTTTTTTGAATCTTACTTAATTTTTTAAAGTATCCGAGTTTATCATATTTTATATTCTGTTTCGTGTCTTGCATCAAAAATAATTAAACAAATTTAAAAGTGATTACGTTTTTCAATTAATCATTATTATCGAAAGGAGCTATGATTACTTATAATTGTAAATATTAATTACAATTTGGAATCAACATATTTTGGTACAATATCCAATTCCAGCTTTAGTTTCTCAGCAGAGGCATGCATGGGATTTGGATTTTTTGACAGCTATATCTCCAAAAGGTACTGTACACTTTGATAATTCATTGTTCTTTTTAATTTTCATTGTTAAGTGATTTTCATTCGTGTTTGTTAGGGAACCTTTTAAATTATCTAATACCTATAAAATTCAGTCCACGTTCTATTTCAATTATCGTACATTTCCCCAACAAATAAACGGTTAAAAAGGTATTTTGGTTCATAAACCGTAAAATAGCGGGAATGCCCCTAATTTTTGGGAACATAATCATAATTCCAGGGCCTAGAACATAAGTCCTTAAAAGTTGATATTTGGCATACAGTTCGATATAGTGACCAAACCGAAAGGAAAATTATCAAACCACGAAATTTATATCGGGAAATGGAAAATTTTTGCATTTATTTTTGGATAAAATTAACATAAGAAATATTGCTGCCCTATGATTGGTCCATATTTTCTATATATATACTTACTTTAGCAACACATCACTTGTGAGATATCTGGACGATTTTTTATAACTTTGTTACTCCACAACCAGAAATGCTAGAAGGATACGGTTTTTTGTAATCGACTCGAAATTTCTGAAACCTTTAAAAAGAATATTTGGGAAAATTTCATTTTCCCAACGGAACATATGGAAAATCAAAAATTAAATTTATGTGTTTAAGTTTAAGCCACTTCAAGATATTTGAGAACGATGCGGCTTTTTGCATTCGACGCGAAATATCTCAAAACCAATTTGTAGATAAAAAAAATTCATTCTTCCCAACGCAACATCCGAAAAAATGGGAAAAAAACAAAAAAATCTAAGATACTATAAAACTGAAAGTGGAAATTGCTTCAAATCGACGAGAAAAATCGGAAAACTACAATTTTTTCATTTCAACCGCCCGGAAAATAGGAAAAACACCCCCAAAAAATAGGTTTTTCTGTTCTATGCATGCTAGAAAGATAAAATTTTCACCAATCGACCTAAAATAAAGCAAAATTAACAGAAAATTTCATTACCTACATTGCAACTCCCCGGAAATGGGAAAAATTCCCCTAAAACTGCCCCTATCACTTCTATTCATGCTAGAACGATGCGGTTTTTTGCATTCGATGTGAAATTACTTCAAACTGACGAGAAAAATCGGTAAGCTTCAAGTTTTTTATTGCAACCCCCCGGAAAATTGGGAAAACATCCTTCAAAATTACGTTTTTCTGTTCTATATATGCTAGGAAGATGGGATTTTCACTAATCGACCCGAAATAACGTCAAATTAACAGAATAATTTGAAAAATTTCATTACCAACATTGCAACCCCACCGAAAATGGGAATAAAATCCCTAAACCTGACCTTTTCACTTCTATTCATGATAGAAAGATCGGGTTTTTTTTTCTTCAACGTGGAACAGGATTAAATTAACAGGATTATTTTATCATAGTAAATTTTCCCATCGCAACGATTCGCAAATGGAAAAAATACCCCTAAAACCACACTTTTTTTTCTATACATACGAGAGAGATCCGGTTTTTTGCATTCGACGATTAACAGCCACAAATTAAGAAGGTAATTAGAAAAATTTTAAATTTTTCCTCACCACTCCCTAAAAAAATGGGAAAACAACCCCTTAAACTACTCTTTTAACTTCTATTCATGGTAGAAAGATGGGGTTTTTTTCATTTGGTGGAGAATTTTTTAAAACTAATGGGGTCATTCGATAAACTTTAATTTTTTGTTTAAATTTTCAAAGCCACCTCCTTGAAAATAGGGAAAACGCCCCTAAAAATCACCCATTCGAAAAAACAAATTTTTTTCATCGCTACCCCTTGAAAATCGTAATGTGAGACCTATCTATGCGCAGTCCCCCCAAACCCTCCATCCTTAACCTACACCCCCAAAAAAATTTATCCCCTCCTAAAAATGTGATGTGAGACCTATATATGCACAGTCCCCCAAACTCCCCATCAAAAACCCACCCCCCCCAAAAAATTACCCTCCCCAAAAAAAAAACCTGAAAATTCCCCCCATAAAAATTCCGCTTCCAAAAAAATCCCCACCTCCCCCGATTATTCTCTAATAGTATGTACATTTTTGTAAGTATTTTTTTCATATTATTTTCTGTGACGCGGAGCCAACGGGTCAAGGGGGGAACCCGATTTTTTAAAACTTTGTTGGTCCACTTCCAGAAATGCTTGAAGAATGCGGTTTTTTGCAATCGACGCGAAATTTCTGAAACCTTAAAATAGAATCTTTGGGAAAATTTAATTTTCCCAACGGAACATATGGAAAATCAAAAATTAAATTTATGTGTTTAAGTTTAGGCCACTTCTAGTCTTTTGAGAATTTTTGCATTCGACGTGGGATATCTCAAAACCTATTTGTAGATCGAAAGAATTCAATTTTCCGAACGCAACATCCGAGAAAATGGGAAAAAACTAAAAATTTTCTTCATTTGAAGCGAAAATTACACTTCATTCATCTTCACTTCATTTAAGAATATAAAAATAAGATAAATAAAAATAAAGTGTTCATGTGAAGTTAATTTATTAAAATTATTAAAAAAAAAAAATCGTAAAAAAAACGTAAAAAACGTAAAATAAATCTTAAATCTTAATATGTCCTGAACATTTTAATATTTACCTGCTCAAAGACAATATATTGGTGAAATGATGTGCGCAGACACACCCCTTTACTTTCTCCCTCTTCCTGCATCGGAGCCAAGATTTTACCTTAATGGTCTGCATCAACTTACACGGGCTTTTTTCCTGTTGCAACGCATTAAGATGGAAAATTTTCCTCCCATCACCGGTGTTCTGTGCCACGTGGATTATTAGTCCATTCTCGGGTGAAGTTCAACTAAAATGGAACATGGAGCGTGTCGAGATTAATCGAACCATCGGTTCGTTGGCTAGCAAAATACACAAACCTTTCATGTATATAGTCATAACAATACCATTTTTATTTTATTATTAGTTTCTTTTCACTATAAGGACTAGCTATGTTCGACAACCAACCATTCTTGGGATGCACGTCCAGTTCTGTCCCGTGAGCATTATAATTGTCCGCGATGTATCCCTAAAAGAATGTTCGGTTGGAATTTGGAGCATACCAAGGATCTTCTCTGTTTTGTTTCTTGTTTCCTTTTTCCAAATCATTATTTTTTATTGTATATTGGATTGATCCGGTTATTGGCATTCTAGAACATGAGTAAAATGATTTGAAAAAGGGGTACACTTGTAATGCAGAGGTGGGCACAGACAGCTCGTCTGAGCCTTACGGGCTCTCCATAAGCTGGGTGAGAGTAAGTAAAGAAGGTATGTTTTGAAGCAAGACGGAACGATGTTTCAATACAGGTTGTCCCTACCGATTATTGCCCAATAATTTATTCAATAATTTATTACTTTTATTTTTTTTGAAAAACAAATTATGCGAAAAATAATTTCCACTACTACAAATAGTACTTTTCACTTTTTCAATTCAAAGTAGACTAACTCGAAGAACTCAAATTTCCACTATATGTAAAATTTAACTTAATTCATCAAATTCCCATGACACTATACTGAGCATACTCCATACGAAGAAAAAATAATTAAATCAGGTAAATAATTCTTTATTAGTTCTCGGATATGAATAGTAAAATATTTAGACAAATTATTTGGAATTTCCAAAACTATAGTTCTATTTAAATTATCCTTTGCAAAAATTTCCCTCTTTTATTACAATGGTCCAGCGGTAAACTTAAAGGTTCAAAAGATTTATATATATATTTTTTATATATTTTTATTTTATTCATACACAAATATGATATATACTAAAAAGGTACATTTTATGACCCAAAATTCCAGAGTATGTATTGAATGCTGTATGTGTTATTTACTTTGTATAATAGTGACCATAAAAAAGATTTGGTATTATTATATTTTTTCAGAAAATGTTTTAATTAAAAAAGAAAATATTAATAATTGGTAGGTTACCCTGTATTAACTCTATCTCTCTTCCCTACCTCTCACTCAGAGCTTGGCCGAGTCAACTCTTGCCCACCTCTGTTGTAATGTATATAAATATGACAGCCAATTATTTTATGTTGTTTAGTAATGTAGAAGCAATCATGAATAAATGTAACGTGATGTTAATGGTCGCAATAATGTTTTATTTTTGGACCATGTATTACCATCTAAATAAATATTTACTAAATAAATCGGGTGAAATTCTTTGGTTAGGTACTTACTATAGTTTCAATGAACAATAAAATAAAAGACACATAATAAATCAGTCTCATACTTCAGTATTTATTTCACCAACATCAAATTCCCATATTATCCATAATTTTCAGTCCTGTCCATCACAATTAACAGATTCACCACAGAAAAAACAACACATCAAGATTATATTCAATGATTTTTATTTCATTTCAACACTACAAACTATTTGTTGACATTAAATTGTTTGTCTATAAATTAATGGGATCATTGATATATATTATATATGGACGGGTAGCAGTACATTGAGCGTTATATAGATGGATTACGGTGTAGATAACAAAACTGACCGAGTATATCTCCAATCGCTACCAACGAGGTTGAACTATTTTTATGGGCCCAAATTACACACTTTAAAAAAAAACCATGCCTCACATTGTATTTTGATCAGATATAGGCAATCCATTTTGAATATCGAGTATGTTATTATGTTCAGTGAACAATTCAAATAAAAATTTCAATCCATTATTTAGTTTGTCTCAATATGAGTATATTTATTCAAATATTATAAGCTTTTATTAACGAATTTCTTCCAAAGAAAATGCAGCTATTGTTTTTGCACCAATGCTGGAATTTTGTAAAAATTTTTATAAATGTCCATCGATCCTACCTATTAGATGTTAAAAACCACTATCGCCAAAATTATTATATTATATATGTATATATATATATATATATACTATATATATATATATATATATACCTTTCAAAAAGTAGTGATAGCCGAACAGCCCCGAGTTTTCGGGGAGATATTTCATATAATAGTTGCCCCTTAAAAAGTGATTATATCCAATTACAGAGCCAAGCTATTTATAAAGAAAATAATGAAAACTAAAATAATAAGGATGTAAGTGCAAATTGAAATGAAAAAAAAATTTTGTTGAAAAAATTTATTTCGTAAGTTTTCTCTTAGTGGTTGGCTGTGTGATTACTCTTTTGTAGTTTGTACTACTTTAACATGTAATGACACTGGGTTAAATAAGTTCAATATTCTCTTCATAAGCATAGCATTACTTCTAACAATTGAAAATTATTTTTTTAATATCTCTTATTATTTAAATGTGGAATATTTAAAAAAAAAAATTAAAAAAAAAAGAATTCCGCCAAAATTCGAATATTCCTCCATTATTTGCAAAACAATATCCGAGTCGATTGAAGAAATCTACCCGGATATTTTCTAGCAGTTCAGGAGAAATATTCGCACAATTGTCAACAATTCTATGCCATAATTGTTGACCTGGCTGGCCACTTGAATGTTCCAAAACCACTCATAAGAGGTTCCTGGAAAGTTTGTTCCAGGAACAGCCTTACTATCCTGGCATTGTGTGCATGGCAACCATCTTGTTGAAACCATACAGATTCCAGGTCTAAATTACGAAGATCTCTAACACTTGGCAATATTTTATTTCGTAACAAACTAAAATATTTTTGAGAATCTAAAGATCCGTCAATGAAGAATGGTTCTATAATATGATCACCCAATATTCCAGTCCAGACATTGAGTTTCTGTGGAAACTGAGTTCGGGTAATGATATATCCATTCTGATTTGTCTGAGACCAATATCGCATGACAGTTGGATTATGTTTTCCATGTAATGGAAAAGATGATTCATCAGTAAATAAAATATTTTTGATAAAATTATCTTCTCGATTGGCCTTTCCCATCACAGTTTCACAAAACTCCATCCTGAGATAAGGGTCCTCAGCCTACATCTCTTGGGTTTTTCCATATTTAAAACATTTAAAATTGTTCCGCTCCCAAATGATTGCAACTGTAGAGCTGTTTAGGCCCAATTCTTCACCAACTTCTCTTGTCGATTTTTTATCGTCAATAAATAATAAACTACAAACTGCTATATCTCTCTCTTCATTTTTTTCTAGGGCTTCATTATCGGTATGTTTGTGGCAGTCTTTGCAACCAGATATACAACCCCATTTTTCAAAACAGCTAATCATATGAGTAAGTGTTCGAATGCTTGGCGATTGCCTATCCTCAAATGCCACAATAAATAAATTGACACATTCCTTTGCCGAATGTCCCCCAAAGTACCATTTAATAATTTGCACTTTTTCTATTGTTGTGTAATAACCCATTGTTGGAATACGATTATACCATTAAAAAACAACCAAATATTTCCTATGCATTCACATACGTAATGAATAATAATATTATCAATTGAGTGGGCAGCACTAACTCCCCACTCTTAAATGAGATCGAACAAACATGATTCCACAAGTAGCATGGAGGTATGTGTGTGTATATATGATTAGTAAATATTTCATTTATTTATTTAACATTGATTCCCTATTAGAAATGCTGTTGAACACAAACGGTATATATATTACGACGGTAGTTTCACCACCTCGGAATCAACGAGGTGATGACTGGCTGATAAATTGTGGCGACAACTCGAAAAAATAAATTTATGTTGAGTGCCAGGTTTTTACAGAGTACGAAATCGATCTAGCAGCTCGTCAACCCTTAATATGGGTGGCAGGTTAAAAAAAGGACACTCGTCTGATTTTTTTACGAATTTGAATACTCATAATTTATTCAAAACAGATTAGCATAGAATTGCGAAACAACGAAAAAAAATTATTTATTTACTACAAAAAAAAATTAAATATTTAACAACAACATAAAATAAAATACTCGAATTTTAACAATATAAAAAAATTAACAGCGAAAAAAAATTTATTAACTACGGTAACAGTTCGGAACGTGTTTACGTGAATCGATTAATCAAAATAATAATAATAATGAAATATAACAATACGGGAAAAAAATTTAAGAAATTTACTTCGCTTCAACAATTTAACAAAAAATACTTCACGTGAACACGCTTAGACGCTACAGCAATAACTTAAACTCGCTCGAATCAACGCTTTCGGTGGAAAATGATGAATCCAAGTTCAACCAAGATGCCTTTAATGATTTTTGCACAAATTAAGGAAAAAAAAATCAACAGTTTAAATAATTTTTACAAATAAAAAAAAAAAAATTCTTCAACAGTTTAAAACAAAAATAGTCCCAACAGTTTATCAGTTACGGTATGATACGAAGTGCCGGCTTCGGAAATCAAGAGTCAGTTCATTAATAATGATCATCGTTTTTTCTTTTCCCTCACAAAGTCCGTCACACGAAAACACACAACACGAAAACACTACAGTTTTCACATATTTAAAATTCCTTAAAAGTATTTCGTCAAACCAGTTTACATCTGAATACCACGGGTTGGATTTTAAATTATTAATATTAGCGAATTTCCTCCAAAGGAAATGCAGCTATTATTTTTGCACCAATATTCGAATTTCGTAAAAATTTCTTCAAATGTCCATCGATCCTACCTATTAGATGTTAAAAATCACTATCGCTAAAATTAGTATCAATGTATATATATATACTTACATATATATATGTATATATAAATATATATACATGTATATACATATATATATATATATATATACAAATATATATATATATATATATATATATATATATATATATATATATATATATATATATATATATATATATATATATATATATACAACATATTATGTACTTTTTTTAAATGTCTGTGGACTCTCTAGCGGTCACAGTTTTATTCCGATTGGGATGAAATTAGATATTTGAGGCGCTTTTGGTATTCTAAAGGTCAAGTTCGTTAATGGGTAAAATTGGACGGGGGAAAAGGGGAGTTTAGAGGGAGGGGGAAACACAAAATTTTACTATCTCCCTTAATATTTGAAAAATCGAAAAATTTATCAGGAGTTAAGTTGTAGGTACTAAGTTTTACTGTAATTTTGTTTCTTATCATTTTCTGTTACACTAATATTTACAGAAATATTTACAATGAAAGATTGAAAGTTAAAATTTTAAATATCTCTGTACACATTAGAGTTTGAGAAAAATGATCAAGTAATGAATTGTAGCAAACTTGATTTTCTACAACTTTACTCCTTATACATTTTCGATTATTCTAATATTAAGAGAGATATTTAATATTTTGTGTTTGTTACGTACGAATATATGAAATATATTTTATTGTAAAAAATTTTGATTGTCGTTTCCATAGTAATGATAAACTATAATCGTTATATATCGTTTTATTTTGGCTATTAATAAATTTAATTTTTGCAAATACTAAAGTCATATCAAATATTATATTTTGATCACACTAAAATTATGACCGCTAGATAGTGATTTGTGTATTCTAAGGAAATTCGCTATGTTGACGCAGTTCCTACGTTACGAATTTGTCAATATTTATTTGCTTTGCCGATAATGAACGTGGCAATGTGGCTGATGCTATTTTGTGTTTCACCACCCATTATTAATTCATCCAATATAAAAATATGCTTTTTGAAGCTTGAATATTAAGACCAACCCACCTCCAACATTTTTATCCAATAACTCAACACGATACACAATTTTCAATGTTTACAATTCATTATCATTTTCATCCATCGTACAACAGAAATATAAACTTGCAATCGTTTATAATCCATCTTTAATTCTTCCCATTTGATCAATTTTCGTGTTATGTTCATCCTCAGTTTGTGAACGTAGTTTACCTTGTTTAATTGTTCATCATAAACGCAACGAGTCAAAACAATCATACACTCGAACTTTTAGTTTACCGATCACCACTTCAGCAACTTTATAATACGTGACTGTTTACCTTAGCCTTACAAATACAGCAACCAGTTAACTAGCGGTAGTGATTGTTCATGATTTCCAAACAAACAGTCGGCTCCTCGTATACCATTCCAACCTCCATGTCGACGATCGATGTTTGATTTTTTTAACAAATTAAAAAAATTTGTTACGCAGGAGCTGCGTCAACTCAGCGAATTTCCTTAAAATACAAATACTAAAAAATCTAAATCTCTCTAGCGGTCATAATTATAGTGTGATCAAAATTAAATATAATATCTGATATGGCTTTAGTATCTGCAAAAATTAAATTTATTAATAGCCAAAATAGAACGACATATAACGATTACAGTTTATAGTTACTATGGAAACGACAATCAAAATTGACATTTCTAAATTAAAACAAAATTTTAATTAAATAATTTTATAGTTAATTTTAACCAACTCCAAAAAAGAAGGAGGAGATTCTATGTTCGGCTGTTAAGTAATTTAGCAACTAACTGAATTACATGTTTGATTACCCAGAATATAGTGAGTTGTAGAGCAATGATTAAATTGTTAACAATTCTGCGTATTCGTAATGTTAACAATTCTTTCCGAGGAACATATAATCAAAATATTTTCAAAAAGTTATGAAAAAACTATTGAGTTTATGAAAATCTTTTTCAAACAAAACTTGTTTATTTTAAAAAGAAGATTTTATGTTAACAAAAAACACGATCCAATAGTAAAAGATTGGCAGTTTTGCCCAAATATAGTCCGATTAAGCCCATTAACGAACTTGACCTTACTATTTTGCTCTAGAACACATTTTAGCTCGTTATCTCTTTTCGTTCTTGGGTTATCGTGTCCACAGACAGACGGACGGACATGCGGATATGGCCAAATTTTATGAACAAACATACCAAACATTCATGCCTACGATCAATACTTTTAAGCGTTACAGTCGTGATCAAGATTAATATACCTTGTATATTTACATACTAAATTATACGTAATAGGTTTGGGCAAGAATTGTCTTTTGGATTGAATCTGTAAATTTTTATTTTTACTTTTTCATATAATGACTTTTTGTGTTTTTTTAAGTCGGTTGAATTTGTTTTTAAAAGTTTTTTACAATAAAATATATTTCACGTATTCATGTCAAACACAAAATATTAAATATCTCTATTAATATTAGAAGAATCGAAAAATGTATAAGGAGTAAAGTTGTAGAAAATCAACTTTGCTACAATTCATTACCTGATCATTTTTCTCAAACTCTAGATATTTATAATTTTAACTATCAATCTTTAATTGTAAATATTTCTGTAAATATTAGTATAACAGAAAAATGATAAGATACAAAATTACAGTAAAACTTAGAACCTAAGATATTTATAATTTTAACTATCAATCTTTAATTGTAAATATTTCTGTAAATATTAGTATAACAGAAAAATGATAAGATACAAAATTACAGTAAAACTTAGAACCTACAACTTAATTTTTGATAAATTTTGTGATTTTTCAAATATTAAGGGATATATTCAAATTTTGTGTTTCCTCCTCCCTCTAAACCCCGTTTCCCCTCGACCGATTTTACGCATTAACGAACTTGACCTTTAGAATACCAAAAGCGCCTCGAATACCAAATTTCATTCCAATCGGAGTAAAACTGGGACTGCTAAAGAGTCCACAGACATTTAAAAAAAGTACAAATTCATATATAAAAATTTTAGCGATAGTGATTTTTAACATCTACGATAATGATTTTTAACATCTAAATGTCCATCGATCCTACCTATGATCGATGGACATTTGAAAAAATTTTTTACGAAATTCCTCCATTGGTGCACAAACAACAGCTGTATTTTCTTTGGAAGAAATTAGCTAAAAATAGAATAGAAAATAATTAGAATTATTTATGTTGACAGCGACATCGGATTTCAAAGCCGTCTCTTCGTTTCTGCCTCCGGTGTCCTTCAGGTGGCACCAGCGACCAGCCGCGTCGAAGCCACGCCGATTATAAAAAAAATACTTTTCGAATATATGTACATATATATATATATATATATATATATATATATATATATATATATATATATATATATATATATATATTGTCTATATATTGTGACGGTTGGAATGAATCCAACTTTCAAAAAGTATTTTTTTTATATTATCGGCGTGGCGTCTTGCTAATTTTATATGCAGACGACCTGGTTTTGCTAACTGACAGTCCAGGTATGGCACAAAGGGCACTAAATAAATTTTGTCTCTACTTCTTGGAGAATGAGCTTGATATAAATACCGAAAATGGTAATGATAAAGACGAAAATGGTAATATTTAGAAAAGCGGGCAAATTAAAAACTTTACTATTTATAATCAACGACAAAATTCTTGATATTTTGCCAGAATACTGCTATCTTGCCGTTCAATTTTCTTCCTCGGGACTGTTCATTAAAGCTGCGGATCATTCTGTGACAGCGATGACAGCTATATATAGAATATAGGATATAAGGGTAAAATCTAAGATGCAACCCTGGGATGCTCGAATTCAGCTATTTGACAGTATAGTGTCGACTACATTGCTGTATGGGGCTGAGCTGATGTTTACTATATTTCAGAAATATAGAACGCGTTCAAGGAATATTTTTTAAAACTGTACTTGGCTGGCCACAGAATACTCCGAACTCTATTATCAGATGTGTAACTGGGAGGGGAAACCTAGCAGTAGAAGCATTAAAAAGGGTTTTGAGCTGGTGGGAACGAATTTTGAAACTGGATTCCAACAGACTTCGAAGGATCTGTTACAATCAGGTGAGGTTGCTTGATATAAATGAGGTATGGACTGCAAATACAATTGGGTTAGTCAGCTACGAGAAATTCTTCGGGATCTTGGTTTTATAAACACATGGAATGACAACGGGCACAGAGTATAAAAGAAAACAGCGCAACCATTCTTGTCCAATATCAAAGCGAACTTTCCAACATGGATAAAAACCTAATTTTAAACTCTAGTTACAGCCCTATGTATCAATGCATTTTGGACGACGCAGTTAAATATCTGAAAATGAATTTAAACTTTAATAAGATAAAGCTAGTTAGCCAGATCAGAGGCTCAGGGATGCAAATTGTGAAAATACAGGCTAATGGTTGTTTATATAAATGGAAACAAGAAGACCTCTGTAATATCAGTAATTATAATAAGCCTGAAACATTCTTATATTTTCTTTTGGAATGCCCGATCTATAAATCAATGAGGGACCATTTTATCGGTAAATATTTAAATCAAAATTTTAATTGCGAGAATAACTTCATGGTCTTATTGTCAAATTTATCCCCAGAAAAAATGAATCATATCTTTTACTTTGTAAACGGAAGTCTCAAATTAAGGAGCATTTGTTTAAATGAATAATTGTACTATTTAGTTCATTTCATGCATTTTGAAAATAATTCGATGTACAAAGGATTTGTTTAATAATTCATTTTTGTTCATTTTTCTTATTTAACGTTATTATACTAAGTGTAAAATTCTTTAAATTTATAGTTTATGATGCTTCATGCATTTTTATTTTATAATTTTTTATTTATTTTAAAAGTAAGCACTGTTTAATAATAGTATACAGAATGTATCAACCACTGTAAGCTTTAAATACAGTTACATTTATTATTATATAATATATATATATATATTTTTTTTTTCTCCCATTCTATCGGCACAGGAATTCCTGCAAACCAGAACAAAAATTTGCATCGTGTACAAACAGTTGGTTGCGACATGATTACTAAAATCATAGAAGCAAATTTCGGGTCCATGCCATTCAAAACAAAGGATAAGGTGCTTCCTATATCGGCAGTAAATACCAGCATTAAAATTGACGCATCCCAGTTCTGATCAGTCCAATGTTACTTTTTCAAAGAATGGGCATTGCGAGACTGATATGAAACATTTTCTGTTATACGAGCTCGCTTCGTTTCCATTGTCTTTATTCACTGCAGAAGGAATGTGGAAAAGAACAAAGTCGTTATATTATGCTTTCGAACGCATAAAAGAAAACTTACAGCCTGGTAACAGACATCTTTACATAATTGACCCGAAATTTGCTCCTATGGTGAACGAAGCAAACCTCTCATTGTGTCTTCTATACACACGTTTACGTCCATCTGGATCTTTTAAGGCCACTCTTCTCTTACCTGAGAATAGTACATTCTCCCACTGCTCTATATCCCAATCTTAGTGTTCTTGTGAAAAATGATAATCAATTATCGCAGATTTCTTTCTGACCTCTGCGTGTGAGAGCCAGTCTCTTGAAATCGTCAGATTGCACTCTGGACTCAACTAAACGTCTCTTTAAACTTCAAGGGACTTTAATCTTCCAAGTGATCTTACGTTCGCTGTACCCAGCTAATGGTGTTTTTTAAGTTTATAAACATTTGAATACCTATCTTAACAACTTTGAATGTATAAGAACATGCACAATCTTATAAAAATCACAGTAAAGAAATCGTTAACTCTGCCATAGCCGCAGCAGGGTTAAATGCTGTCATGAACAATCTCCTTGGAGCAACTGGTGAACTCCACTGTATCAATGCCCTCCCCATCAAGTGACCGATGGGGTAATATACGGTCCGATTTTTTCGTGGGATCAATATGGATAAACACTTAAAAATTATAACAACTATGGGGTTAAAATCCTCTCAAAGAGTGAATCAACCGAGGCTGCACAAGCAAACCTAGCCGAGACACAAAAAACTGCAGGTGCATCCAGCCCAGCAGAAAATCTGGACGATAAACTCCAGAATCCTTTCCTGAAGGTGGAAATGAAAAATCTCTCGGGTACAACCCAGAGAAAAGCATTTGAAGAGAAAGCAAAAGCTGAGGAGAAACCGATTCCTCCGATAGAAAGGAAAATCCGGACAGAAAACCCCACAGCCCTGGTTTTCTCAGACTCAGAAATCAACCCTTGACAAACCCACAGGAAAAGAGATTGAGTTCTGAAGATGCGACTCCAAACCCGAAATAGATCTCGAAAAAAATAAGAAAGGGGGAACAGGCAAGTGCTATTAATACCTTTACTGAAACCGCCGCAACAACATAGATATGCATTGCATTGCGGGGGTATCCTGAGGTCAAAATGACTTAGGAACAATCCGAAGAGGTGCAACTCTCGATGCTACAAACCCTCATTAGCCAAGAGCTCGTTGAGGGCCCACAATATCTGTCCAGGTTGCCACCTGGATAGGGGTCCCTCGTTGTGCGGTGCATAGGAACAACAGCCATAAACTGGCTCTAGGAGAATGTCCCAAATATCAGACCATGGGACCATGGGTGCGGAACTTGTCGTCGGAGATACAAGAGCCCGGATGAACAAATCAAAGGTTCTGCTGTATACTCCCCAGATCTTTACTCCGTTGCACACTCAGAAGTGGCGAAGTATCAACAGCACGAGGACCAATGCAGGACACACCATCGTACTGGAAGTGGATGCAGTGGACCTGGGGTTGATTCAGGATTGAGGGTTTAAATTATACCTCACGTTTGGTCAAGTCAACCTTGGACCACTGAATACATCAAAAAGGAAAAAGAGTGTCTGATCTTCGGATGTTTCGGAAAAACCTCCAGCACAGTGAGGCGGCCTCCGATGTCTTCTGTCAAAATTTTCTGAAAAGGGGAATCTCCATAGCTCTGATCCAGGAACCTTGGACTGTTAACCATAAGATTCTTGGACTAGGAGATACTATAGGAAAATTATCTACGATAAAACCTCGAAGAGACCCATAACTTGCATTAATGCAAGAAACGACATCAATATCTTGCTGCTGTTAGAGTTTTGTCGGAGAGATCTAACAGCAGTAAAAGTAAAATACAACATGGAGAACGGAACTGGAGTGGTAATCATCGCTTCGGTCTACCTACCCTATGATGCATCTACTCCACCACCATCAACAGAGATGGAAGACCTGATCCAGTATTGTGAGGCAAAAAACCACCAACTGATCATGGGATGCGATGCAAACGCGCATCACACTGCGTGGGGTAGCACAAACACAAATACAAGAGGTGAGTATCTCTTTGATTATATCATAGCTAACAACTTAGATATAGTTAATCAAGGCAATAAGCTGACATTTATTAACAAAGTTCGGAAGAAAGTCATTGATGTAACACTGAGCACTTATGAAATCAGTGGTAATATCAAGAAATGGCAAGTATCCGATGAACCATCTGCATCGGATCATTGACAGATCTATTACATGTGGGGGTGAGAACGGACTAATGTAATATACAATATCGGGATCCGAGGAGAACCAATTAGGACGAATATGATTCGACACTAAAGTTCAGACTTGCCACAATTCCGAAAAAATTTAAAACATTATTGGACATTGAGCTTCCTGCAACTGAGCTTCATCATGCAATAATTAACTCCTTCCAAGAAAACTGCCCGGAGGTCTCAAAAGACATCAGCAAGTCGACTTGTTGGTGGAATGAGGGCCTAAGGAGCCAGATGCGAAGGGTTCGCCAGCTATTTAACAGAGCAAGGTTGGAGAAATGGGATAATTACCATGAAGCCCTTACCGAATACAAAAGGTCTCTGAAGAAAGCCAAAATGAACTCATGGAGGAAGCTCTGTCATGATGTTGAAAACACATCTGAGGGAGCAAGACTCCATCATATCCTGGCGAAGAAACCCGCTGACACCATCGGGTCGCTTCGTAAACCCGATGGTGAGTATTCTAGTTCCGCGAAGAATACACTCGAGGCACTGCTCCGGATTCATTTCCCGAATTCGGTGGTAGTGGACGGTGAAAACCCTTCTAAAGAGCAGCTTAACCAGGGTCTCCCACCGACTGGCGAGGACTGGGGAAGAGCGGCGATTGCCATTAACCGCTAAAAAATTGAATGATCAATAAACTCATTCGACCCCTACAAAGCACCAGGAGCAGATGGGATATACCCAGTGCTTTTACAAAAAGGAGAAGAGCATCTTTTAACTCTGCTTGGTCATATATTCAGGGCAAACCTGGCTAAGCCAGTAAGAGTGGCCTTCCTGCCAAAACCGGGGAGGCTTAACCACTCCACAGGAAAGGACTTTAGACCAATTAGTCTGTCATCGTTTTTACTGAAACAATGGAACGACTAATAGGATTTCATTTGACTCAGGGGACATTGCCAAGAAATCCACTGCATGCCAACCAACACGCGTATCAGGTGGGGAAATTCTGTGAATCAGCCCTCCACAATCTAATATACAGGATTGAGGAGGGATTCGCAAGGAAACAAACCACCTTTTGCGTTTTTCTTGACATAGAGGGGGCATTTGACAATGCTTCTCACAATTCCATGGTTGATTCTGCAGGTCGGCACGGAGTTGAAGACACCTTTTGCAGGTGGATAAAATCTATGCTGATAGGAAGAAGAATAAAAACTTCTCTTTTTGGAGAGTCTGTCACTGTTTTAAATGGACCGATTTTTAAATGGGCACAGATATACTTCCCAAGACATACTCCTTCTCAAAACATTTCACTGTAGTACGTGATAGGGCAATGTGGTCGGAAGGAGAACCACCCTACCTCAGGAAAGCAATTGTCTGGTATACAGAAAACTAAAGAAGGGACCGGGGCGGGAATCTACGGTGAGAGACCAAAAGCAAACATAAGCCTCAACTTGGGGTAATATGCCACGGTCTTAAGCAGAAGTCTACGCCATTTACATAGTCTTGCGTCCGTGAGAACCTACGTAGAGGCTACATAAACCAGAACATATGTATTCTGTTAGACAGTCAAGCTGCTTTAAAAGCCTTGCCTGGAACTGAGGTCACCTCAAGGGTAGTCAAGGATTGTCTGGGGGAACTTCTGAAACTGGCAAAACGGAACAATGTTAAATTGATATGGGTGCCGGGTCAGAGTGGTTTCGAAGGAAACGAAAAAGCGGATACCTTAGCAAAGAAGGGAATCGGAATGCCATTTATAGGCCCAGAGCCTATTTTAGGAATTCCAAAGACTGCATGTAAACAAGTAATCAACGAGTGGTCAAATGCTCAACACCGTGATCACTGGGAAAAAGTACCGCAGCAAGAGCTCGAAAAGGTACTGCTTCAGAGTGCAACTGAGAGGCTATCTCTCGATGCATTGAGACAGAACAGGATGCAAATACGGAGGGTACCGGGTTCATTACCGGGCATTATCCCATGTGGAGGCATCTGCACACAATGAAGCTCCATAACGGGTCCATTATGTGCAGATTGTGTGGCGAGAAGGAAGAAACATGCGGCCACATTATCTTTGACTGCGAACCTCTAGGTAAGGTTCAGAAAGACCTGTTAAGCAAGCTCTTGGCTATTGCCAACATATGGGAGAAGCGAATCTCGTCAGACTGAAGTTGAAGGGGGAGCACAATAGACCATTAGGTCGAAGTGCAATAGTTTTTAGACTCCAAGATGTATTTATCTGTCTATCTATCATTTTTATTTTAAGTTGGTGTAGTCCTGATATCCTATTTTTGATTATTTTTAAGTGTCTCTATTGGATTATTAATTTCTAATACATCATCATTGTCCATGTTACCAGTGATTGTTTTCATTACGGTTCCTATACAATCTATAAGTCCACGTTTTTATCTATAGTGATTATGAATTTATCTATCTATTATGATCTAAATTTAACAATTGATATTTTAAGCTCGCTATGTTATGAAATAGCCCTTCATTGAAATCTGTTTTAAATATTCTGTGATTAATTTGATTAAAACCCTCTCAAGCATAACCGGTTACTTTGTTCTTGTCCATAACCTTCCAGTTTCCAAGGGTGCATACTGCGCAGACATGACGCCTTAGACCGCTGGGCTACTTGGACTGATCAGTGAGAGCTTTGTTTTTAAGTTAACTTTTTAAGATTCTTGAAATTTCCAAGATTGTGTTATGTAATCGTTCGACAGGAGAATGGCGTTTTGAATTGTTTGCGGCTGTTACGTGGGTTTCTATATCTTACACTCATGTTTAATTTTATTTGGGATGCCGTTTCGCGTTATATACTTTTTTAATGCTTTGAAAATATCTACGGAATTATTAAAAGTTACGACGATGCATTCGCCATATTTACTGAATTAATCAACAAGAATGAGCATGTTTGTTTTTTTAATTGAGAGGCTATCGATATGGTAAAGCATTTTTTTTTAAATTTAATTAATGTTTTTTATAAAAATTAATTTTTTTAATAATAGATTATTGTTTTTTATTCTTGGATAGTAAATAAATAGTATATTTTAAAATTTTTAAGAGTTTTTATTAAGTAAATGAACATATTTTGTTTTTGTTTTGATTTGGAATTCTAGCAATTGTATTATGTATGCTAGTAGCAACATTTCTTATAGTCCGGTAAAAATAGACATTTCAAATAACAAAAATTCCAGCAGAGCTGACTTTTGGTAGAGACCTTGGGTACACCAGTAAAAATAAGGTGCCAAAAGTCCCCATAGATTCAATGTCTGATAAAAAAGTTATTCAAAGTCAAAGGTAAAAATTTTCGGTATTTTGGATTTTTCTCGGAAACGGTAAGTTTTATCAAAAATATAGCCCAAACAAAAATTGTAGATCATAACAATTGTTATCATCAAAAATGGTCCTTTACTTTTTTTCCTAAGATATCGTCATTCTAAAAGTTGAAGGAGTTACATTACATGATATGCACACATTTCCACACCACCTGTGAGGTAGTGTACTTTATAGCGCGTTTTTTTTAACGTGGTTTCCCCGGTAGGCCTATTCCACGATCTGTTATGACGGAGTTTTAGGGAAAAATACTGTATTTACTGCATGATTATTGTTTTGATATTGATATAGGTCAGCGTTTCCCAAACTTTTTTGACCGCGGCCCGGTACGAAGTTTTAAAATTTTTCGCGATCCACCTTATGCAAAAAAAAACCATTTATTTAAAAAATTAATTTTATTTTTTAATGAAAATAAAGTTATTTGTTTGTTTATTTCATACACAAAAATTGCAATATAATTATATAAAAAAATATATAAGTAATTAAAAAATTAACAGTTATTTTCATTTACAACTTTAGTAAATGAAGTAAACTTTGTTTCCAAATATTTTGTCCTTAGTGCGAAGGATGATGTTGTTTGTCATCACAAAACAATTTCAAATTAGGAGATAATGATGTTTATTTTATTCTCAAATTAGGTTCGACATCCAATCGGTTCGATTCTTATTTTTTAAGTACACCAAGGCTGAGAACGCAGCTTCACACGTACAATTGGTGACAAAAGGCATTAAAAATTATATCGCTTTTTCGCTTACGCTTGGATACTCCTGAGTTTGTGGTACACGTACCGGAGAAGGCAATATTTTAAATGACGAATTCGCGGCAAACATGCGCAAGCATGTGGACAAGAGGGAATGTGCGTGCGCGGGAAGGGGAAGACCTATCAACGTCAGCTGCACAACGCGCAGGCGCGGACGATGAAGCTATATGAAAAAAAATTTTTTTCGCGACCCGGCCAAATTTTTCTACGACCCCGTGCCAGGTCAGGACCCACACTTTGGGAAACGCTGATATAGGTAATTGATTTAAACTGTAGTTCTGATTTCTGTTAATATTTTAATCTGATTCATACTCTTCAAATTCGACTCCAACAGTCATGTCTTCTTCGAATTCTTCTTCTTCTTCCTCTACCAAAGTCTTTACCAAAATTCAGCTCTGTCGGAGTTTTGGTTATTTGATCACTATTTTTATGTTTATTTTGACCGCACTATTATTTTTATTTGTAATATAATAATTAAATATTTGTAAAACGCTCTTTTTTATTTTTCATTTTTAGTATAAAATTAAATATTTATAAATTTTGTAAAACATTTAATTTTCTATTGGTTACAGATGTGAACTTTTGCCGTGTTTTTATTCTCCTTTCTTTATTATTTTGGACGGTTTTGGCATATATTTTTAGAGGTCAAATTATGTGACCTAAAATCAAAACGAAAAACAATAGTATATTACACTACAAGAGCAGAAAGTTTGACTTTCCTGCACTGGCGCGCAGAGCAGGGCTCTCAAACTTTCTGCCCGTGTAGTGTATATTATTTTTCTTTATCCACGGCTGAAAGTATGTACTTACTCGGCTTCGCCTCGTGCAATATGGCGCGCAGTGCAGGAATCTCAAACTTTCTGTCCGTGTAGTGTATACTACTACCGAAGCATAAATGTTAGACTTTCGGTCTCGTAATCGAGGCAGAAAGTACGTACTTTCTGCCGTGGATAAAGAAAAAAATATTGTTGATTTCTTGCGAAAAGAAATCCTATTTAAGTATACAGCTTGTATTTTAAAATACACCCAATCTGCAAACAATGTATAGTGCATCTATCACTGTCTATACACAGTTAACAGTATACCATTATACTCTACTACTCTACAGGCAGACGTCCCCACCAAAGACTGATCTTGTGACAAATGTCTGTGGTGAGAACGTATCAAACCCGCCTCCGATTTTAATGCAGAACAAAGTAAACCATATCATAGTAATTACATTTAAAATTTTACCCCAATTCCTAGAACATTTGAATTTATTTTATAAATACGTATTTCGACTACAATGTAGTCATCATCAGTATGGGATATGTATTCAGAGATATGTTGCTTGTTGCTAATTTGGTGAGACCCCGTGAGACACGCATCAAATTAGTAACAAGCAACATATCGCTGAATCCATATCCCAGAGATAGTTATTCATACTGATGATGACTACATTGTAATCGAAAAACGTATTTATAAAATACAAACAAATGTTCTAGGAATTGGGGCAAAATTTGAAATGTAATTTCAAAAAACATAGAGTTCTCTTTGATTATTTTAAAAATCTTTATCATATCATAGTACACTACATATAGAAAGCGATAGGATACACTATACATTGTTTGCAGATTGGGTGTATTTTAAAATACAATCAGTAGATATTTTAAATTTAAAAAATAATTTAAATTAATTAATAAGGTAAACAAATATGAAAAAAATTTATTTGTCCCGCGTAAGAGCAACAAGGATGTTATCTGTGTGCATAGGAATACTAAATGCTAGCACCATATAGCAAAAAACGCATAAGAGCATCCTTGTCAGTCTCACATAATATTCCTTATATATCGCCATTGACAAACAAGGACACTGTTAAATGAGGAGACCACGTGCGTTATAGCGACAACATAAACCAAATACGCCATAAGAGCATCCTTGTCACTCACATAATATTCCCGTATGTTGCCGTACAGTAATAAAATCAATTCTTATATATTTATTTGGAAGGAGAACCGATGGCAGCATATAGGAAAAAACACATAAGAGCATCTCTGTAACTCTAACGCTCAATTCCCTATAAAAGCATCCTTCTCGCACTGGCAGTGAACCGCCGACTTTTGCCGCTAAGGTGTCACTCTTTTCAGTGCCCAAAACTTGCCTCACATTTTAGTATAGGCATGAGCAATCTCTTAACTAATCTCTGGTTTAAGATGATTGAATGTCTCGTCGATTCCACGATGGATAGGTAACTCAAGGTATTCTTTTATGAGTTTACTTTGTGCGTCAAGAGTGTATAAGTTTATATTGTGAAAATTATTCGTCATAGATTTTACTTATAAGTTTGAATGAGGTATCGTCAGTGTGGATAGCACTTTGTATGACTAATGTATTCTTCAAAAATACATTACCGCTTCGATATAGAGATGCCTTAAGTTTTTCGTTTGAACTATGTTGAGTAGATACTTCAGCATCTTGCGAATTATTTGAATCAGTTAAGTTTATTTCAGATTGAATACTGAGTGCATCAGCATAAGTGTTCTGTTTCCTTTTTTGTAATGGATCATATAGTTGTATTATTCTAGTAATTCATCAATTTGTCTAGTCACTTCTTCCGTTTTATACTGAGGGTATCGATAGGATTTAGTGAATATCGGTATGTCGGCTTTGGTTGTTATACTATGCTTTATGTCGGATGTAAAAGTCAAGTTTTGGTGTGGTTCATTTTCTTTGATTCTCTTGGTTTAGGCGTTTCATATGTATGTTTTTAGTGACTAATTCGTAATTTTCTATATAATCTATATTATCAGGTTCGACATGTTTGTTTCTATTGTTAAACTCGTGATAATTTATCAATACCTCGGCTTTAAGAGGCTGAGATAGTACAAATTTTTTTTGTTTGTCAGAACTATTTTGAACACAGATTTTTGTATGATAATCTTTTGCATAATAAATTCCACTTCTTGTTTATAAATTGTCATTTATGAGTGTCTGTGGTGTGTAAACGTCGTTCTGTTTTTTGTCTATAGTCTTTGTTCAAATGATTCAAGTGTGTAAATAGGAGTTTTTATACATGGTTTGTAACATATTTTATTTTTACGTTATTGAATATTATTGAATCGTTAGAGTAATTTATGTGTGAGTTTAGTTTTCTAAGTTTTTAATTCCCTACAATTCCATCGAAGAAATGATGAAACTTAAATATTAAAAATTCTGTCTTTGATTATTTAGTTCCTTGATATATTCTACGGAAATTTTGTTAGTTATCAGATGTTTGGTAAGAGCGGTCGTTATTTCTTGTTGACTAGGTAAACTAGGTAAACTCTACGTATCATAAACATTATATTATCGAATGATAATTAGTGAGAACTCTAGGTTTTTGAAATAAAATTTCAAATTCGCCCCCTTTACCTAGATCAGTTTTTTGTATTATAAATACGTATTTCGACTACAAAATAGTCATCATCAATATAAATTAGCTAGTCGTAATTTACTCTTTGACAATTAGAAATAGAGAGTAAAGTTAACAGGCATAAATGTGAATGAAGGAAATTTTAACAAGAGTAATTTCAATATAATTTAAAATTTATTATTTTTTAAATCTAGTATATTTTAATTTAGTTAATTTACTATTTATTTTCATTTTTTTCTATTTATCTCGACTTTCTATCTATTTCTAATTGTCAAAGAGTAAATTACGACTAGCTAATTTATATTGATGATGACTACATTGTAGTCGAAATACGTATTTATAATAAAAACAACTTATTAGGTAATAATGTTGAAAAGATAGTATCAACACTGGCAATAAAATTAGACAAATCTGGTTTAATCCCGTCGTATTAAGTTATAGTTTTAATACAATCAGGTATTCTAAAGGGGGCGAATTTGAAATTTTATCTAGGTATTTTATCTAGGTAGGTATGTTGAGACAGGTTATTGAAAATTTTCATCTTCAACAATATTAATTTCATTTAAGTCGATTTGATCGCTGCCAAATATGTCAGGTGGATAATGGTCAAGTAGATCCAAATAATTATGTTGATCGTATCAATGATTACTATAATTTTCGTGGTATGAGTCGATTGAATTGTCGGGGTTCATATAAAATAGTTCTTGTGATGCAACGTTTGCATGATTAGTTGGTTTAAAAGCATTGTTATGATATGAACACCTAGTGCTTCTTGATGATATGTTCATTGGTTTAGGTCTGGGTTGTATTGATTTTTTTAATTGGGGAGTGCTAAATCTGTTTGTTTTTTATTTGGTTGTGGCGGAGTTGGTCTATTTTGATTTTGAATAAACACATTATTATTCTGGGGTCTGTATTTTAATCAAGGGTGATAACAAAATTTATTAATTATGGTTGATTTTATTGTGGTAGATAATTAAAACGTGGTTGTGTAGTAAATTGATTTGGGTTAGATGGAGGTCTGTTAGAATCGTTCATGTTTACGTATTTATTGATAGTTTTTGGTTGTTCTGAATTAATTTTAATACGTATTTTATGAACATGACTTTGTTTATAGTAAACATTCTGTTCTATTTGAACACGCTTATAAGCATCAGAGAGAGTTTTTGGTTGAAATGCTCTAAGTATATTTCGTATGTTTCTGTTAAGACCTGTTAAAAAGAAATCTTAAGTTAATTGATGATTGTATTTTATTTTGTTTTGTTTTACTTCTGGGTTTATTTATTATAATGTTACGTCATTTATATGTGAAGCTAATACTTCGTTTACTTTAGTAAAGAAATGTTCGGCAGACAGATTCAGACCTGTTAAAAAGAAATCTTAAGTTAATGGACGGTAGTATTTTATTTTGTTTTGTTTTACTTCTAGGTGTGTTTATTAGAATGTTACATTATTTATAAGTGAAGCTAATACTTCGTTTACTTTAGTAAAGAAATGTTCGGCAGACAGATTCCCTTGATGTAATGTATATCTGTATGTAGATTCTTGTTAAATTATATTCATCTATTTTATCGACATAATGATTAATTAGTATTTCTTTAATTTTATTATATACTCTAACCCTACCGTATTGATTAAGTACATCATTGGCGTTTCCAATGACTTTTTTACGTATTTCATTATTATAAATTGCTCTAAGATTTTCATCTACTAATGGTAATAATGTTGAAAAGATAGTATCAACACTGGCAATAAAATTAGACAAATCTGGTTTATTCCTGTCGTATTAAGTTATAGTTTTAATACAATCAGGTATTCTAAAGTGATTTATTATTTGATCTATTCCAGATGACTGCGGTATTTGAAGTGGTATTGCCATGTTATTAATATTTTTAATTTTTTCTGCTGATTCCGAATTAGATAAACTATTATCCGATTCACTGTTCGATAAACTGTCGGACTTGTAATTACTATTTGAAAACAATAAGCCATCGTTTAATTTGGTGTTAGTTATGCTGCGTATGGATGAATATGGTTTTGGCATGAGGATAAGAATAAACAAATTGTACCTACAATACAATTAAGAACATAGTATATTTACCATAAAATGATAATTCGTCGTCTCTGAATTAATATGAAGTTGAAACGAATGAATGAACCAATTAATCGGTCAGTAAACAGTTGATAAATTACGAGTTTTCAAGTATTCCTCAACCATAAATATTCGATAAACCGTCCAATCAAAGTATAGAAATCCAACGAAAATATTGTCAAACCACCATTGTATTTCGTGTTTCGTTATGAATGATTTGTTTGTTTCGTAGGTTCGTCCCAAAGTATTAATATACACTCGTATTTTTTTATTTTTTCGATGGACGCTAGATAGTAGGTGAATTTTCACGAACTATCCTACCGGCTGTGCCAATTATAATTCGTGCAAATAATTATTCGAAAAAAAAATGATTTTATTATTTCGAAGAAAATTATATTATTATTATTTTAATAAGAAATACAATTGAATTACCACAAACTAAATTACAATTGAATATTGACAGTTAATTTTAACAGAATAACAATTTTATTAACTTTTAAATTTAGAGTACAGTATACTTAAAAATCGATTGGTTTATATAGTATTTTTTATATAAATTTCTGATATTTTGTTTATGTTGCTTAAAATGTTATTGAAAAAAAAAACAGGCATGTTGTAATAGTGACCGGATGTTTACTTAATATTTTGATATTGATAGGTCTATTCCAGAATGTATAACTTATATACACATACATATACATACAAAATAAAACAGAATTAAATATTTTCCTCATTTATTAAGAATTTTTGGATATTTTGGATATTATTCTATACGGTCATTACAATCTAAATATTTATTTTTTGTAAAATAATATATTCGTATTATTAACAAGAAATGATTCATGTATGTCAATGAACGCCAATAATAAAGAAAGTATTTATTTAAACATTTTTAATTTAGTAATTAGGTCTTCTCCACAGAAACATAGAGATTGATCAATAAATCTCCGTGTTGTTTTGATACCATTTGATGTCTTGTTTTGATTTAGTCCCTAAAAGAAATTTTTAAAAGTAAAATGAATATCGCTTAAAAAAAAAGCTTGGGATACGTGCATCCTTCCGATCTTAACATATGGCACTCAAACATCTGCACTGACCATTTCAAACTATAAAAAATTAAGAACTTGCCAGAGAAGTATGGAAGGATCTATGCTTAACTACAAACTACAAACTTACTGACAGGATTACATCTAATACTATTAGATGAATGACAAAGATTAATGATGTAACTGTCAGTTATAAAAAATTGAAATGGAAATGGGCCGGACATATTGCCAGACTAAAAGATGATAGATGGACGACCAGATGTACTTCATGGATACCATTAAATTTCAAACGCACAAAGGGCCGACCACCAACAAGGTGGAGAGATGAGATTGATGGTTTTGCGAATGTCCAGTGGCCTAGAAAAGCTATGAAAAGGGAAGTTTGGAATACATTGGGGTAGGCCTTTGCCCAACAGGGCTAATTTAGGCTCTAATCTAATCTAATTTAAATATTTTAGTTATTATTATTGTTGTTATTTTTTTTTTGTAATTTGAAATGTTAATTCATTGATTATTATGTCAAATAAATAAAAAAATGAATTTTAGTTATTATATTCTATATCTCATTCATCACACCTTACACACATGCAATATGAGGTCTATCCGAAAAGTATCCGAACTGCTTTTATATCTTCACGCCAGAGTATTCGAGCGATCTCTGACAGACATGAACGTCAACAGTAATGCCTCACGAACTTATCGGTTGCTCGCCGACACCTACTGAACGTATTGTTCATGCGCAGCGTGTATTTGTTTACACAGCCTTTTTTGTGTTCGTCGGATTTTGTTATTTTTAAAAATGACTGAAAGATCAAATCAACGAATTTGCATCAAATTTTGCGTCAAACTCGGAAAAACTAGTTTGGAAACTTTCAAATGATGGAGAAGGCCTTTGGGGATGAGTGTATAGGCAAAACACAAATAAAAGAGTGGTATAATTGTTTCAAAAGTGGCCTCACATCTGTTGATAGTGATCCTCGTTCTGGCCAACATTCGGCGACAACAACACTGGATAATATCGAACGCGTGTGACTTGAAGAAGATCGACGTTTGACTGTGCGCGAATAAGAAGATGATCTTGGAATTCCAAAAACTATAATTTGGGAAATTTTAACTTCCAATTTAACTAAACACAATATCGCACTGCTTCGCCAACCTCCGTACAGTCCCGACATAGCCCCCTGTGACTTTTTGTTGTCCTCGAATTTGAAAAAAAACCCTTAAAGGACACCAGTTCGACGACAAAAAGACAGTTGAAGATAATGCGACGAGGGAAGTCAAGGCTATTCCAAAAACTGCCTTCCATGACTGCTTCCGAAAATATCGGATACACTTACTAGCATTTATATATGGATATATTTCGATTGAATATATACAAATCCGTATATAAAATTCAAATCTTATCAAGTTATTTTTCAAATTGATTAAGTCTTTCATGGGCAATTTAAAATTGTATTTTTTTTAAATTATAAATTCTATTTATTTAAAAATTTTGTATACATCAGTTATGAAATACATAAAGAAAATCTAGTTTAATAAATTAAATTCGGTGCCTACACTTGCGCAATCAGTGTTTCGGGAAAAAAGTAAGTATAAAACAATTAAAAAACGTGTAAGGACAGCCTTACATCGTGAAAATTTTGTTTTCAAAAACCAATGGTTCAATATTTAAAAAAAAACTAATTCAGTTGTTTATAACTTTAAATCGCGTTAGAACTTTTCGACTCAATAATATTTCTTCAATCTACAACTATCCCATAATTTTTTCTGATTTTTAAACTATCGTTTTGGTTATAAAGTTAAGAGACAGCAACTTTTAAGGTTTTCTCGAAAAATGTTAAAATAAATGAATACAAAACTACACCATTCATTTTGTTGAATGCGTACTTCAATGCAGGCGTTCATTTAACACCTTACAAGATGTCTTTGAAAAGTGTTTTTTTTTCATAAGCCAATTCATCCCCAAAAATTACCCCCAGAATCAATATTAAACCGTTTTTTCACGAATATAATTGGGCCATTTGACTCTATCTCTGGGCTAAATTTCAAATTACTATGTCGAATAGTTTGAGGTTTGCCAACAAAATATAAAGTGGTGTCTTTTGCCAATATTGGCAGGGGACATATTGGCATGTATACACTCCGGTTCAAAAAAAGGAACCAACTTGAATTGTTAGTTTTCTAACAATACATAAAACTCCTCACTTTTGTTATGCTCTGTTAATGTATAATATTATTATTATGTTCACCAAATATATTTCATCCCAATAGTATGTTTGTTTTTTTTAAGTGCTAGTGTACTTTGTTTATTGTAATAACATCAAGATTATATAGATATCCTTCTTGAATTTAGTGTATAAAAAAGTAGTGTTTAGTACAGGAAAAAATGGCAGATGAATATTAAAAACTGTTCCGTCGCAATTCTTTTATATAACTCCTTTCTACATGCTGAACTGATTGTAGATATCCATTTTTCCATGTAGAACTTGGTCTCAATTTTTTTTTTTATAATTTGAAAACATTGTTGGTTTTGAACGGAATTATTATTTTTTATTGTTTGGCTACATTCAAACTTAAGAGATTTTGCGACTTTTTAAAATAAAATAGATATTTTGGAATGTTTAATTTTTAGTTTATAAAAATCATAAATTTGACCATTTTCTATTTATAAACCATCCACCAAAACTTCTAAAACGAAGGGTTTTTAGATACTTATTCTAAAGACAAAGCGAAATCCCGATTATTTCTATTGTTCAAAAACTCTATATTAACAAGTGAAATTAACAACTAAGTGAGTTAATTGCTAAAATACCCGGTATTTATTTGAAAAAAATTTCAAACAAAAGTATATTAAAAAAGGAACATTTTTTCTCTTACAATTTCAAATATAGGAATTTTGACCATTTTGCCCAAATCTCAATATTAACAAGTGAAAATATCAATTAAGTGAGTTAATTGCTAAAATACCCGGTAATTATTTGAAAAAAGTTTCAAACAAAAGTATATTAAAAAAGGAACATTTTTTCTCTTACAATTTCAAATATAAGAATTTTGACCATTTTGCCCAAACCCAGTCCGATTTAGCCTATTCGTTGTAAATAAAGTTTCGTCCGTACCAAACTTATTATACCTTGGAATATATTCTAATACCGGGTATATAAATCGTATCAGAATAGTTCTTGATACAATCTGTCGGTATTAGCCTATACTATTAGTATCAATAATATTTATTTAAAAAAAATTATAAAAAACCTGTTATATATTAACAAAATAGGTATACATGATGTGTGCTTTGTTTAACTATATGTGAGATGTTTATTATTGTGAATCAATGTGCTTTGGTACTATACGGTTAATTATACGCATGACCTTAATCATTTATATCATAACATTAAAGCAATGTATAACATTAATATTGCTGACGAAGGTATATATCGTCAAAAAGACTCGTCAAAAAGAGTTTTTTTGTTAATTTTTAAAAAGGATATGTGTAGATTATTGTTTTAAACACTTGAAATATATATTTTAAACTTTTTGATGAATAGATTTTAGTATTTTTGGACAAAAAAACCTGAATAAAAGTTTTTTCTTAGAGGGACATCTTATTTTCATCCTGACCATACCTTCCAAGTTATTAACAAACAAAAAATCGATCTGTATTAAGTGACCACCAATTATATCTTTTTATCCTTGATAAATTTTTTCTTAAGCAATCTTAGCCAATATAGACCTAACTACCCAATTTAATTTTCTGTTTTCGTCAGCTATTCCGTTTTGTACAAAAAAGGCTCCCCTTTGAAAAGCACAAGTTGATTTTCCAATAAGCTTGAACGTCATGGTCAAGTTGAAAATCAAAATAACCATAAGATGATATCCATTAAGCTAGCAGAGCAACCTGAGTAGAACACAATTATAATTGTTTCATATTTAAACGCTTCTTAATTGCTAATTAAATACCCTTATTAAAAATTAAATGCTCTTTGTTGTATCGTGTAATTACATGCTCTGCTAGCTTAATGTTAAGCTATTAGAGCAATGTTTAAAAAATCAATTAATTCTATTGTATTAATATCAAATTATTTAGCTAATTAAATGCTTTAATTAAAAATTTAATTGCTCTTAGTCGTATCGAGTAACCGCATGCTTTGCTAGTTGTATCGTGAAATGCGGTTACACGATACAACAAAGAGCAATTAATTTTTAATTAAGGCATTTAATTAGCTTAATAATTTTATATTAAATACAATATAATTAATTGATTTTTAGTATTGCTCTGCTAGTTTCACATTAAGCTAGCAGAGCATGCCCTTACACGATACATCAAAGAGAAGTTAACTATTAATTAGGGCATTTAATTAGCCTAATAATTTGATATTAAATACAATATAACTAGTTGAGTTTTTAAATATATATATATATATATATATATATATATATATATATATATATATATATATATGTATATATATATATATGTATATATATATATATATATATATATATATATAAATATATATATATATATATATATATATATATTTATATTTATATATATATATATATATATATTAAATGATAGTTATATTTTTTTAAATAACAAACATTTCATATCCGTGTTAGTGAGTATAAAAAAATATATGGTAAGTAAGTACAAGTAACGTTTTATATTTTCCTTTTTCATATAACAATTAAATAATATGTTGTATCTGCATTTACTACAACATTAAAATTGTGGACCACTAATATGGTTCAGGTTGGTTCATTGTTTTGAATGGGGGCGGACATACACTCCCGTTCAATATAATTGAATAGATCTGAAATTATTAATTAAATTAAATACTGACATGAAAAAATTAAATCGTGAACCAGGAATCGAACCTCGGGCCTCTGGATAACTAGTCCAGTATGCTTCCGCTACACCAAAGACGATTGTGACGCAACAGCCAACTTTTTTATATTATTCTAATTTTTTTTTATTTATTAGACAATATTACTTCTGTTGAAGTGATTTGTTTATTTAATATTTGTTTATTTGTGTATACTTTCGTTTCAACATAACGATGTATACTCCGACAAATTTCATTGTCATTGAATTTATAATTAAATTAAATACTGATATGAAAAAATTTTTTCATATCAGTATTTTCAAACATCGTTATGTTGACACGAAAGTATACACAAATATACAAATATTAAATAAACAAATCACTTCAACAGAAGTAATACTGTCTAATAAATTTAAAAAAATTAGAATAATATGAAAAAGTTGGCTGTTGCATCACAATCGTCTTTGGTGTAGCAGAAGCACACTGGACTAGTTATCCAGAGGCCCGAGGTTCGATTCCTGGTTGACGAGTTAATTTTTTCATATCAGTATTTAATTTAATTAATAAACTCAATGACATTGAAATTTGTCGGAGTATACGCTATAGTCTTCTACAGATTGTCATACGTAACCGAAAGGAATTTGGACAAACATCGTTATGTTGACACGAAAGTATACACAAATTAACAAATATTAAATAAACAAATCACTTCATCAGAAGTAATACAGTCTAATAAATAAAAAAAATTTTAATAATATGAAAAAGTTGGCTGTTGCATCACAATCGTCTTTGGGGTAGCGGAAGCATATTGGACTAGTTATCCAGAGGCCCGAGGTTCGATTCCTGGTTGACGAGTTAATTTTTTCATATCAGTATTTAATTTAATTAATAAACTCAATGACATTGAAATTTGTCGGAGTATACGCTATAGTCTTCTACAGATTGTCATACGTAACCGAAAGGAATTTGGACAAACATCGTTATGTTGACACGAAAGTATACACAAATTAACAAATATTAAATAAACAAATCACTTCATCAGAAGTAATACTGTCTAATAAATAAAAAAAATTATAATAATATGAAAAAGTTGGCTGTTGCATCACAATCGTCTTTGGGGTAGCGGAAGCATATTGGACTAGTTATCCAGAGGCCCGAGGTTCGATTCCTGGTTGACGAGTTAATTTTTTCATATCAGTATTTAATTTAATTAATAAATTCAATGGCAATGAAATTTGTCGGAGTATACGCTATAGTCTTCTACAGTTTGTCATACGTAACCGAAAGGAATTTGGACAAACATCGTTATGTTGACACGAAAGTATACACAAATTAACAAATATCATGTTAACACGAAATTCATCATGTTGACACGAAAGTATACACAAATAAACAAATATTAAATAGATCTGAAATGTTAATTTTCTTACATTTCATAAAACATCTCACTTTTGTAACTCTCTGTGTAATGATTTATTTATAAACAAAGATAAGTAGTATATATTTTAAGTGTGAGAAAAGAAATGGAAGTATTTCTTTAGTAAAAAACATTTACTACAAGAATAATCAAAATTGTAAAAGACTGATTCGGTTCAGATCTGTTCAATTTTATTGGACGGGAGTGAACATATACACTGAAAGTAAAAATAAATAATGTGTTGGGTTATTTGAAATAAACACATTTTAAATAAATAGTGAGTTATGTTTTGTTTTCTGAATCTGAAATGCATAAACTAGTTCAATTGATCTGTTATCAAATGAATATACATATTTAAATTAAAGGTTTAGTAAAGTCAATCTTTTTAAAAGTAATAAAAGCAAAGTAAAGAAAATTTTAAATCATAGCATTTTAAATTTGAATAGATAAACTGTTTATTTGATTTGTTATCAAAAAAAATTAAAATTTCATTTATTACTTAACCAAGACAAATTGAAAACATTAAACCAAGCAGATTCAAAATGATATATTTCAAACACAAATACTATAGCAATTACCAAAAAGATTACAGAAAGCGAAAGTGAATTCAATACTGGTCCCGAATATTGGATTTAGAATGCCCCGTTATTTGCGACGGCCGCCGTATTGGATTTAGAATGACGTCATCCAGCCCTTTCATTTGATACCCATATTATAGGGGTGAATTTGGAAATTATAATAGCCATTTACGGCGGCCGCCATATTCGATTTAAGATGACATCCTACACTAATGTAGATATCCAAATAATTTTGAGTCGGCGCCAAAAAATCACCATCGAAATGGAAGAAGGGTGGATCTGATTTTCGGTTAAATGTAAAAATTGCCCATTTACGAATTTTACCTTACTTTTTTGTTCTAGAACACACACACAAAAATTAGCTGTTTATCTGTTTTCGTTCTTGGGTTATTGCGTCCCACAGATAGACGGACGGACATGCGGAAATAGCCGAAATGGGCCATTTTATAAACAAGCATTTATATCAAGGATTAATATTTTCAAACGTTACAAAGTCGGGACTAAACTTAATATACCATGTACATTTACATATACTGGGAATAAAAAGGTAATTTTCTGTGTTCAAATTGTTCTAATATTAAGAGAGATATTTTATATTTTGTGTTTGTATTATGTGCATCTTATGGGAAATACAATTGCTGTAAGTTGATTGGTTCAGATAAAACAAATTTATATCATCACTTTTTAACGAGCAACTATTATATGAAGTCTGGAGCTATTAACTTTGTAAATAGCTCGGACCTTTCTCCCATATCATCACTTTTTAAGAAGCAACTTTTATTATATGAAGTCTGGAGCTATTTACTTTGCAAATAGCTCGGTCCTTTCTTCCATATCATCACTTTTTAAGAAGGAACTATTATATAAAATCTACAGCTATTTACTTTGTAAATAGCTCGGTCCTTACTCACATATCATCACTTTTTAAGAAGGAACTATTACATTAAGGATTTACCCGAAAACTCGACTCTTTCTTACATTTATGTTTTTGGTCGGATATCAATCCTTTTTGTAAGGCTTAAATATACGAAGCTGAAGGCTTCGCACAAAACGCTACGCGTTTTGTTACTCTTCACGTATGCTTTGCGTTTCTTTACGCTTCGCGATACTTTACTCTTTTTAGATTCACATATGCAAAGGAGACCGCTTCGCGTTATATAATGTCAACTGACTCTGCTTTTTGAAAGGCTTAAACATCAATATAGTATGGTTGTTATATAATAATGGTGACAATGAGAAAACAATGAGAAAACAAACCCTTTAAAAAAAAATTCAAAATCGGTTCATAAATGACGGAGTTCTGAGGTAAAACAATTAAATGTGTAACACTTGTATGTTTATTGTATAGAATCTTATATATGTTAGGTATTGACCAACAGTATAATAGAAATGTCTTAGAAGTTCTCCACCAAATGCAAAAAACCCCATCTTTCTACCATGAATAGAACTTTAGGGGCTTGTTTTCCCATCTTTTTAGGGAGTGGTGAGGAAAAGTTTTAAGTTTTTCTAATAACCTTCTTAATTTGTAGCTATTAAGCGTCGAATGCAAAAAATCAGACCTATCTAGCATGTTTAGAAGAAAAAGGGTACTTTTAGGGGTGTTTTTTCCATTTGTGAATGGTTGCATAAAACAAAACCCGTCCTTTCTAACATGAAAAGAAGTGAAAAGGGCAGTTTTAGGAGTGTTTTTCCTCTTTTTGGGGATTGCGATGTAGGTTATGAAATTTTCTTGGTATTCTGTTAATTTCACTTTATTTTGGGTCGATTGGTGAAAATCTCATCTTTCTGCCATGAATAGAATTTAAAAGGGTAGCTTAGGGTGTGCTTTAAAGATTTTTTTTGGAGGAATCGATGAAAGTTTTTAAGTTTTTTGAATAACCTTCTTAATTTGTAGCTGTTTAGCGTCGAATATAAAAAACTGCATCTTCCTAGCATGTATACAAGAAAAGGGCTAGTTTTAGGGGTGATTATACCATTTGCGAAGGGTAACGATGGAAAAATTTACGGTTTTAAAATAATCCTATTATTTTAAACCTGGTCCACGTCGAATGAAAAAAATCTGATCTTTCTAACATGAATAGAAGTGAAAAAGGCAGTTTAAGGGGTGTTTTTCCCATTTTCGGAGGTTTCCGATGTAGGTAATGAGATTTTTCAAAGTAATCTGTTAATTTGACTTTAAAAAGAAAATCCCATCTCTTTAACTAGAACTGAAGTGAAATGGCAATTTTACGGTTGTTTTCCTCATTTTCGGTAGGGGGTGGGGGTTGCAATGTAGGAAATGAAATTTTTTAAAGTATTCTGTTCACTTGACTTTATTTCGGGTTGATTAGTGAAAATCCCATCATTTCACCATGTATAGAACTGAAAAACGTAATTTTGGGGGGTGTTTTTCCAATTTTCCGGGGGATTGCACTGAAAAAATTGAAGTTTACCGATTACTAAAAAACAGTAATAAATAATAGTTGATCAATGCATCAATGCAAAATATAATAAAAAAGTTAAAATGAGAATATAAATTAATGTTTATTATAAAAAAAAAACTACTGCACACTATGTCCACCCATCCAAGTACTGATTTTAAGTAATATTGCTTAACATTATATACTATACGGCAACTGCTGTATTGAACAAGTCACTATCATCTGTTAAAGAAATTTTTAGTGATAATATAGTTCATTGTGTTTTCTTAAAGTTTCTTAGTTGGTGAGTCTTAAAAAACCTGATATTTATACACACACTTGTAGACTTGATATATATATATATATATATATATATATATATATATATATATATATATATATATATATATATATATATATAAATATCAGGTTTTTAAAGACTCACCAACTTGTTATTATCACTCATTTCATTTCCGTACTTAAATATACATATATTGTAAATTATTATAATATAAATGTTTTAAATTATATTATTTGTATACCTATGCATATGGTTTTTTATTTTTTATGAATAATCAATGTTAATTGATATAAATAAATAATTATTTATCAATACTATGCGAATTATGTTTTCATTCACGTCTGCTTATAAATGTATTGTATACATATTCTTTTACATTATATCTCTAAAGTATTATATAGTATTATATTACTGTATAAGTTAACAATTCATATCGTGGAAAAAAATACCGCTACTTTCACCCTTCTTTGCATGTGTAGAAATTTTAAAGTATTCCATGTCTCATGCAAAAATCGCATTCTGTTATGATGCGTAGAAGCTGTCTAGTCCAAAAAAAAAATATTTTCTGATAGAGAAAATTAGTTTTTCAAGTTTTTATGATACTTAAAATTTCCAGTCGATTCAGTCGACTAATCAATTCGCATAAACTTGTAAATTTCAGATTTGATTTCATTTTGCTTAAAATTCGCAAAAAAAATGTAAAAAATTTTTTTTTTTTTTATTATTTAACGGGTTAGTCAGTCAGCACTGTTGCAGCTGTATTCAAATAAATGTGATTTTCATACTTCTAGTTTTTTGAGGTATTTATCTTAACTAATTTAATCGCAGCAATCAGCAAGAATTTAAGTAGAATTAAAAGTGTATTATTAAACTTAATTAATACATTCTTTGGAATAAAAATATATCCTTCATAATTATTTGATAATGGGCCTTATTGAATCATATGTATGGTATGAATAAAACGATTAATGGCAGAACAATAAAAATTTTATATCATAAAAGAAATTATACATTAGTATATGATAGCTAAAACAATTTTTTATAATAAATGAATTCTTATAATGAATGTCTTTAATATTATTAAACAAAATTACGTATATTTATATACGTACGATTTAATAATATCCAGAAAAATCAACTTTTTTTTAAAAATTACTTTTTAAATAGGTATACTGCATTCAAAATATTGACTCTTAAATAAAGCTGATGAAAAGATTTATACTTTTTCGAGATACTTAGCAATTAATGTCTCGGCCAATCAGATTGCAATATAAAAGGTTTATGTATTACAATGTTAAATTTAAAAAAAAAAACAACAATTTTCAATTTAGGGTTTTCAATTAGAACAACACGCACTTTTAGAAAAGAGAATTAAATAAAACAAAAGGCTTTATGAAAATCAAACCTGATGTTTTATTTGATTTCAAAGGAAATAATTTTAATTTAGTTTTTTTCAACAATTTTTAATTTTACAATGGTACTTTCTGACATCGTCAAATTTAAACTGAATTGAATCGAACGAATTTTAATTTTTAACTTGATCTTGAGGAATACAATATCAATTTTTAACATTGAACTAATCGAACAAATACAAATTTTAAACTGACTTGGATTAGCATTGACCGCGGCTTTTTATACCCGTCATAGATCTTTCTAGATTATGGTTGTTGATGTTTTTGAAGATATTTATTGAATATATAAATATATTATTATATATATTATATATTATAAATATATTTTTGTATGGGCATTTCTCGAATAATTTAGTTTCTCAACAACCATGGGCCCATTCGGAGGTTCTGATGATTTAAAAAACTGATTAAAAATTATAATGCTCCGCCAAGGATCGAACAAGATTACATTCCTCTTGTTCGATATTCTACTATATACTCCAACACATATTTTCTATTATCCAAGTTGGTCTCCAATTTTTTTGTTAGAGATACTTGAATTGTACTAGTACATTTAGCTAGCTAGCTTAACTTAAAAGTGTACGTACACATTACTTAGGTCTTTTTAAATTACAGAAATTTCTGAATTACAGCCCAGACGACCGGCAATCATTAACCGGCGCCGTTAAAAAGACCTAAGTAATGTGTACGTACACTTTTAAGTTAAGCTAGCTAGCTAAATGTACTAGTACAATTCAAGTATCTCTAACAAAAAAATTGGAGACCAACTTGGATAATAGAAAATATGTGTTGGAGTATATAGTAGAATATCGAACAAGAGGAATGTAATCTTGTTCGATCCTTGGCGGAGCATTATAATTTTTAATCAGTTTTTTAAATCATCAGAACCTCCGAATGGGCCCATGGTTGTTGAGAAACTAAATTATTCAGTTGTACCCTGGTTCTATTGCACTGGCCTGTGGCTCGTCCATACTTGTAACATCCCGTCGTCTTCCATCACCTCCTGCTTTTGACCCCCAAATCGATCTAGAAGTAGTTGGTCGAACACTTCGTTCCCCACACTCAATCTTCCCACATTCCCATTGGCGGCGGTCCTTGCACTGACCGGCTTCAAGAGACCTCCATGCATTTTCGTAGGAGGCACTGTATCCAAAAAATAGATACCAACTGGTAAAAATCTCAGCACCCTGTAAGGTCCTTTCCACTTCGGTGCCAATCCACTATGGACACCTTCCACCTATTGCTGAGCACTTGGTTGCGCATCCAGACGGACTCTCCAGGTTGATAAATGAGTCCCGTCTCCACTTGGTCGTTTTCCTCGGCATTGGCCAATATTGTTTGCCGAGCTCTCTCAACATTTTCATTGCGTTCTTGGTTTCTTTTATTAACCTATTCTTGCATCTCTTGAGGTTCATCTTTGCTTTGTTTTTGCCAATTCCCAGGCTTCTTCATTTCTGCCACCAGTAACAATTGGGCAGAGGAAAAACCAGTTTTTTTTTGCTCTATTTCGTATTGCGAACAATTCTTTTGGTTCTGTCGTTCCGTGGGTTTAGCTCGTGGATGGTAAATTGGAGTTGTTTATACCTCTGTGTTCCAATCTCGATTCACTGCTTTCTAGTCTTTTGATCTGAAGACTTTTAGTACTTGTGCTATCTTCGAGGTCGACGTGGCCCCCAATGAAAATGCTTCCTTCCATCTAGTGAAAAGATTTGTTACGACCAATATATTCGTCTTTCCACGAGATGTTCGTGAGTATGGACCATCAAGTCGATGCTGACTATCTCCCAGGGTGAAGAAGGTATTCGACTTCTCATTTCTGAACTTGGTTTCTGATTTATTGGCTTCACTCGTTCGCAAGTTTTACACCTTTTACGTATGTACGTGTATCATCCTGCATCCCATACCAATATACGTGGTTACGGATTTGACGGTACGTTTCTCTCCATCGTGGTTTTTTCTTAGCAAGTCGGCGTTCTTCTGGAACCTCTGGCACTTCTTGTGACTATGGTACCAGAGGTTCCCGTTGGCTACGGTGTAATAAGCTCTTGTTCTGTCCACTTGTCGACGGTGATTACTTTTAAGTGAACTGTTACTATCTATGATGTATTTTCTGATGTCAGTCACATCACGATCTTCATCCTGCCATCGTCGAATATCATCAAGTGTGGGTGTTTCCATTTCAATGACGTTGAGGGTTATCGGTGTTTTTGCCCTCTTGTTTGCCCTCTTGTTTCCACATCGATAACGCTGAGGGTTATTGGTGTTTTTGCCCTCTTTTCAATCACCAACTACGGAATGTCTTCCACTTCTTCATCTTCGGCCTTGCCCTGTGGTTGCCTGGACAAGGAGTCGGCGGCTTGATTGTCTTTTCCGGGGTAGTTAAATATTTCAAAATAATTGACTACCAATGTCAATGCCCATCTTGTCAATTTGGCTCGGCTATCCTTGGGTTTTTTAAGCCATTGGAGCGCTGCATGATCTGTATATAATAACTTGAAGTGTCTTCCTTCCAGATAACCTCGGAATTTCCTCAGTGCCCAGATAATTGAAAGACATTCTATTTTTGTAGTGGCGTACATTCTTTCTGTGAGTCCAAGTTACTTGCTGGCGTAATTTATTATTCTTTTTGTCTTGCCGTTATCTTCCATTTCTTTTTAAAATCTGGATGTGCTAGTTTCGTTGCATTTACTATGGATGCCTTGAGATGTTCGAACGCCATCTGATGTAATGTTAGCCAGCGCCATTTTATATTTTTCTATAGCATTTCGCTAATAGGTTTGGTAAAATAGATTTAAAAATAGGCTAATAGGTTTAAAAATTTTGGTAATTGTCTTCGTGTTCTTTGTACAGGGTGATTACTGATAGCTTCATTCTTCTCTTCCTCTCTGTCAATGCCGTCTTCGCTTAATATATGCCCCAAGTATTTTCTTTGTTGCTGCCAATGATACATTTGTTTGGTTTACATGTTAATCCTTGCTGTTCATGTCTCTCTAGTAAAAGGTCCAGGTGGTGTAAATGTTCCATGACTGATCGACTGTAGATTAGTTTTTCATCCAGATAAACTTGGCAGAAATCTTCTTTGCATCCAGATAGTACTTAGTTCATTAAACTCTGGAACGTAGCTGGAGCGTTCTTCAAACCAAATGGCCTGACGCAAAATTGATAGAGACCTCTTGGGGTGGTAAATGCAGTATACTCTTTCGATTATGGCTCCATTTCGATTTGCCAATGACCAGTCTGAAGATCCAATGTAGAAAATATTTTGGCTCCATAAACTTTCCTCAACATCTCTTGCAGATCTGGAATCGGAAACTCTTTGCTCTTTGTAATATCGTTCAATTTTCTATAATCGATGCTCAATCGAAAGTTTTCATCCTTTTTTTCGGTAATACGACGGGTGCGCTTGAAGACGATGTGAATGGTTCTATAAAGCCATCGCCTTCCATCTCTTCAATCATCTCTTCCAGGACCCGTTGCTTTTCGTTATTGTACGGGTATGGTCGCAATCAAAGTGTGAATTCTTCGTAATCTCAATTGGCTTCGTAATCTCAATTTTATGTGTGATCGTTTTTGTCCTTCCAATTTTGCTGAAAACGCTGGGATGTCGCCGAATGACATATTTTGACTGCTCTTGGTCCTCAAGGAGTTTTATTTGTAACTCGCCCAAAGCATGGGCTATTCTCTATGGGCTCCATCTGGTTTTCTCCATGTAATTCAGAATCTCTTGTCACATCCAAAGTAAGTAATACCAATCCGGTAATCGATGCTCACACCATTTTTCGTTAAAAATTCGTGACCAAGTATGTGATTCCGTAGGCCAGGTACAACCATTACTTCAATATTGAACATCATTTTCGATATTGTTGCATCCGTACACATTTTTCCAAGAATCTTGAAAGTATTATTACAAGTGGCTCCACTCAATGGTGACAGAGTACCATTTTCCAATACTTCCTGTCAATTCTTCACTGATAAAATTGTGTATCATGACTATCTTGACTATCTATTAGTGCTAGTATTGTTTTTCACGCACATCAAGTTCCACAATTTGCCCATTCTGGTGTGAGTTCTTGGTCTCTATTGTAGATAAATGAACTGGTAATTGTTGGTGCTTGTAGAGCCTTCATAACTAAAACATACTGTTTCGTGTGGGTCCTTCACAGGTGGATTATAATAATAAGTTAGTAACAACAAATGATAAAGTGATGTTATGTTTGAAAACAAAACCGCCATTAGTGTAAAAATAAAAGTGTGAAGAACCGCCATTAAAGTGTTAAATTAAAAAATACATTTCTAATGAACCAAGATGTTAAATCAATACATTAAGTGGACATAATAATAATCATAATATATTAAAAAATATATTAAAATATATTTTTTTTTTAAAATGACAACTTTAAATAATTTAACCGTCGCTCAGTTGAGAAGTGAACTGGAAGAAAGGGATCTTGATAGCGGCGGCAAGAAAGGGGCATTAGTTCAACAGTTGCGGGAAGCACTTTTTAAAGAAGGAGTGGACCCAGAATTATGGATTCTGAAAGACCAAAATGTCAAGAACATAGAAAAGATACAAAAGGCCATGAACGATTTACAAAATGCCGTGAAAGAAGAGTTACAAGAAAGTCAAAATGTCATGAAAGAAGAGTTACACACAGTTCAAAATTCCACCGATATTGCTTTACAATCTATAGAAGTCTTCGATGATAGATTCAAACAGATAGAAACCAGAATTCTAGAGCTTGAAGCTAGACTCGTAGCAACGGCAAGCAGTGAAATAGTGGAGACTCATGAGAGAGAAGCGGTAGTTAATAACAGTGCTTCAAGGTGTGAACACGGAAGGAAACAACACACAAAACCACCACCTTTTGATGGAAAAACATCATGGACTAACTACTCTGTACAGTTTGAAGCTGCTGCTGCTAGTAACGAGTGGTCATATTATCGGAGAGCAGTGGAACTTACAGTGGCCTTGAGAGGGGACGCTACAGATGTGCTGCAAACATTGTCACCGTCGGAACGTAACGATTACAAACTGTTGAGCGGTCGTCTGGAACTCTGGTTTGGAGATTCTCACTTGGAACACGTTTATCATTCCCAACTAAAGAATCGTATCCAAAAACCAAATGAAACGTTACAAGAATTTGAAAGTGATGTCGCTCGACTCGTTCTACTAGCATACCTTATGGCATCAGAAGAAATTCGAGAACGTTTAGCCATAGATGGTTTCATCGATGGGCTTAGGGATAGTGAGACTAGGCAAGCACTTACACTCGCGCGCCCGAAGAAATTGAATGACGCTTTGTCTCAAGTATTGGAGTTTGAGGCTGCGAAGCAAAGGGGATCCAGGTGAACACGTGTACGTACTTTAACTACAGATGACACCACTCGGGAGGAGATGATGAGAAAAATGTTCCAAGAATTCGTCGGGAGCCAAAAGGGTCCACGAGGGCCAATTCGTTGTTGGAACTGTGGGAAACTTGGTGCCCGCATAATTTAGACAGAGAACGTGATTATTCCTGAAAGAACCGAGATGATCGTGGAAGCTCGAACAGGGGAAGGTGCTCGTCAGGGAAGTCTCATGTTGTTCAGATCCCGAGCTAACGAAGAGCTGGTCGGTAAGGGTATAGCAATTGGAAGAAAGTTGTCACAAATACGGAGGACTGTGCCCGTGACAGTGATGAATCTCAACCATCACTCTGTGGCCCTTAAAAAAGGAATCGTTTTAGGCGAATGTGAGCCAATTTTATCGATAGTAAAAGCTGACCAATATGTTACTGGAAAGAATGTTGGTGGGATGTCAAAAGAATTGGCCAATCTAGTTAAGGCATCATCCAGACATCTTAACGACCAACAAGTCGAGTCCCTTAAACATCTTCTTCGCGGGTACCAAGACACCTTTGATGTTGGCAATGGATTAAGGGGCAGGACTGATATTGTGAAGCATGAAATTGATACTGGTGGCACACGACCTATCCGACAAGCAGCACGACGGTTACCATTAGCAAAGAGAGAAGAAGCCGACAAAATTATCAATGATATGCAGAAAGAGGGCATTATAGAACCATCTAGCAGTCCGTGGTCTTCTCCAGTAGTGCTGGTGAAGAAAAAGGACGGTTCAACAAGATTCCGCGTCGATTATCGTCAATTAAATAATATCACTAAAAAAGGACAGCTACCCTCTGCCCAGGATTGACGATACACTAGACACTCTTGTTGGATCACAGTATTCATCATTGGATCTAAAGAGTGGTTATTGGCAGGTCGACATGGCACCTAAGAATCGAGAAAAAACCGTATTTACAGTTGGTTCTGGATTTTGGCAATTTCCAGCCATGCCATTAGGACTCTGCAATGCGCCAGCGACGTTTGAACGACTAATGGAGGCCGTGCTGGCAGGACTATCCTGGAAAACATGCCTAGTTTACCTAGACGATATAATTGTCGTGGGAAAATCATTTGAAGACCACTTAAGGAATCTGAAGGAAGTGTTTCAACGATTGAGTAAAGCTGGTCTTAAACTGAACCCGAATAAATGTCATCTTCTTCAGAGACAAGTGCAGTATCTAGGCCATATCGTTTCTCCTGAAGGAGTCTCTGTTGATAGTGGAAAAATAAAATCAATATAGGAGTGGCCAAGGCCACGAAACAAGCATGAATTGCGAAGCTTTTTGGGACTATGCACTTACTATCGGCGATTTGTCACTGGTTTTGCTAACCTCGCGAAACCATTAACTCGTTTAACGGAAAATGATAGAAAGTATCTATGGGATGAAGAATGTCAAAGAGCATTTCAAGCTCTGAAATATACATTGTGCTCTGCGCCTGTTCTGAGTTATCCCTTGTCCAACGAATTGTTTATCTTGGACACAGAAGCAAGTAATGTCGGGATTGGTGGAGTGTTGTCTCAGGTCCAGAATGGACAGGAAAGGGTCATATCCCACTTCAGTAAAACGTTGTCCAAGCCAGAAAGAAATTATTGTGTGACTCGACGTGAACTTCTGGCTGTGGTTAAATCCATAGAGCATTTCTATAAATACCTCTACGGCAGAAATTTTTTATTGAGAATGGATCACGCAGCCCTGAAATGGCTTCTACAATTCAAGAATCCAAAAGGACAAGTAGCCAGGTGGATAGAGAGACTTCAGAAATTTCATTTTACTATCCAACATCAACCTGGAACCATGCATCGTAATGCGGACGCCTTGTCTAGGAGACCATGCACAGAGGATTGTAGGCATTGCAGTAAAACAGAAGAATGGGAAGCCGACTCAGATGTGAAGATGGTAATGGCACGAAAGACAAGCGCCAATGAGTCCTTGGTTTGTAGGACAACGGCAATTGATGAGAGATGGCTGCCTAAGGAACTCCAGAAGGACCAGGATGCAGATCCAGATTTAAGGATGGTAATTGCATGGAAGACAAGCGCCAATAGACCATCCTGGGAAACCGTTTCTCCACATTCCGTGAATGTGAAAGCTTATTGGGCTCAATGGAACTCCGTGGCATTGGATGATGGTATGCTGGTTGAGGATGTGATGCCGCGTGGTTGAGGATGTGAACGGGGACGTAAGGAAGAGACAAGGTATTGTTCCTCAAAAGCGAGTAGCCGAAGTTCTGAACGAGATTCATGGCGGGACCAGTGGAGGGCATTTGGGAGTCAATAGAACTCTAGCTACAGTACGGGAATGGTTCTATTGGGTACACTACAAATCTGATGTTCAAGATTGGTGTCGTAAATGCACTGTGTGTGCAGCGAGCAATGGACCCCAGAAACGTCCTAAGTATCCAATGCACCAATACAACGTCGGAAACCCATTTGAAAGGATTGCTGTTGATGTTGCTGGATCTTTTCCAGAATCTGACTCGGGAAATAAATTTATCGTGGTTGTAATGGATTATTTTAGTAAATGGGTAGAAGCGTATGCAGTGAAGAATCAGGAGGCTAGAACCATTGCTGATGTTCTAGTAAAGGAATGGATATGTCGATTCGGAGTGCCCATGGAGCTCCATTCAGATCAAGGCAGGAACTTTGAGTCGGAATTATTCCAGAACGTTTGTACGACCTTGAATATCCACAAGACAAGAACAACAGCTTTGCATCCTCAATCGGATGGAATGGTGGAACGAATGAACCGAACCATCAACCGACACTTAGCCATAGTGGTTTCAGATCATCAACGAGACTGGGATACGTTTTTACACCTGTTCCTGTTCACTCGTCGGTTCGGAAGAGAACTTCGTTTACCCTGTGATCTCATGTTTGGTCGTCCACCAGGAGACAACGATGCCGGAGAAGACTATGTCAGCACCCTTCGCAATCGTATGAGTGATGTCCACGAACGGGTATGCCACAACATCCAACAGCCTAGCGATCGAATGAAGGAGTACTACGACCTAAAGGCTGAGAAAGGTGGTTATCAATCTGGAGATTTGGTATGTCTCTACAACCCACAACGCCGACCAGGAGTCTCACCCAAGCTACAGAACAAATGGGAAGGACCATATGAGGTTAAAAAACGAATCAATGATGTCATTTATCGTTTGAAGAAGGGTCAAGGAAAACCACGTATAGTCCATTTCAATCGGTTGGCCCGTTACGAAGAAAATAAAGAAACCTTCCGAGCCGAAAGGTCTAAGAAGGGGGCAGTGTAACGAATATTAACCTAGCAGTTGGTCACGTATTTTGGAACGAAACTAAGTTACCTGTGGAAGTGGAATTGAACAAATTACGTAATGTGTCTAGGACAACGAAATGTTGATATTGTTTTTATTATCAATACAGATTGAAATATATGGCAATATGTGAAAGACAAGCAAACGGTGAACATTATAAAAAAATACTCTTGAAATTATAACTTTTGTAAATTATACACATAATATTTTAAATTGTCAATAAATTATTAAAGTCAAAAAGAATTTACTTCATTCATAAACGAACCGGGGCAAACCGCTGCAATATTATAAAATATTAATGTAAAATGGCGCCCGAAAACAATGACATTCTCCCACATCAAGTTCAGGAACCTCATCAACAAATTCCGCAATCATGTATAGAATTAAGCATTAAACTTCCACCTTTTTGGTGTGATAAACCTGAAATTTGGTTCGCTCAAGTAGAAGCTCAATTTAGACGTAGTGGAGTTATGTCGAAGGAAACCAAATTTGATTACCTTTTCGCTCAATAAGAGCGTAACATTATTGAAAATATATTGGATTTAGTAAGCCCAGTTGACTCAAATAAATATAATACTGCCGAATAACGGCTCCTTAGAATATATAAAGAGGGTGAAGGCCAACAGATTAGACGTCTACATGAGCTCGAGCTAGGTGGCATGAAACCAAGCCAGTTGTTGCATAAAATGTTTACAAACTTTATGGCTCGATAAATTACCACCTACTATGCGTGAAATTATTACAATCGTAGGCGATGGTTTTGAAAAAATGTGTGTATAGGCGACAAATTATGGGAACAAAACTCGTTAGACGTGGTTAACATTAAATCTAATTTTGAAACAAGCAAAGAGCAACTTGTGGCGTCATTAACACTTCATGATTTGTATGTTCGTATTGAGGAAATGGAGCGTTCACATTGTATAAGGCGTTCTAAAAGCAGGTCACATTACGCTAAAGATAAAAAATGCTGCTACAAAAAACAACCCCTACTGATGAATGTTTGATTTAAAAAATAGAAAGAATAAAAATTTTAATTATTATGGATCTTAAGTTTTTAATTAAAAAAATTAATATATTTTTTGATATACAAACACAAAAGAATAAAAAAACAGAATTAAAAATCATTTTCTTCTTCATCCTCATTCCTTTCCAAGTCTGCCTCATCCTTGTCTTCCTCCTCGTTTTCCTCTTGATCTATACTTGGAGCACTATTCCCCATGCCGAAATACTGATATGTATATATATATATATGTGCGTGTGTGTCTCATAATGTGTGAAAAGATGAAGGAATCTTCTTCATCAGTGTTGTAGTATATGTGTTTTGTTAACTGTAAACATTATTTTTACCATAACTGAGTTAGTTTTTGAGCCAGTCAAGTTCACCAAAAAACCATTTTGTACGTTTTTTCAAGAGCTATAAGCTGATAGAAACAAATTTTTTAAGCTCTTATTTTTTAAAAGGTTTGAGCTGAAAGGGCTTGAAAACGTTATTATTTGCGAACATATGCAAACATATTCAACCGACAAATTTTTAACTTTTCAAAATTTTGCCTATCTTTCATAGTTTTTGAGTTATTTTTAAAGAAAGTAAAAAAAGCTCTCTTCACTTCAAGCTCAATTTTTTTCAAAACTAAGCACTTTAAACCGGTCAATCTATCGCGGTAACTTCGCTCTTTTTCACCTTTAAAAAAAGCGCTGTCAAACCTATAACAGATGCCGATACTCAACACGAAAAAAAAAAAAAATTAGTAAAAGTCTTACAAAATATCGTCATTTGAAACAACACGCACTTTTTCTTCAGAAAAAAAATTAAATAAAACAAAATCTTTATGAAAAGCAAACCTGACTTTATTTGGTTTAAAAAAAACAAAAGAGTTTTAATTTAATTTCCTTTTCAACAGTTTGTAAGCTAACAATGGTAATTTTTAACTTGTATTAACCGAACAAATGTCAAATTTTAACTTAATCTTTATTACACGAATGTTGATTTTTAACGGATCGACCAGAAGTCAACTTTAAACTGATTTTGATTAGCACTGATCGCGGATTTTTATACCCGCCGTCGATATTTCTAGAACATGGTTGTTGATGTTTTGAAGAAATATTTTTTTGAAAATATATTTTTGCATGGAGGTTTCTCGAACAATTTAGTTTTCTTGAACAACAACCATGGTCGCATTCGGAGGTTCAGATTATTTATAAAACTAATAAAAAATTGTAATGCTCCACCAAGGCTCGAAGCAGAATGACACACCTCTTGTTTGATAGACAACTGTCCACTTTATGCACACGACCAGTGTGAATTCAAATTTATACACAATTTTATAATACATAGATTACTGTAAGTTAGCTAATTCTGTTTACTTAATCATGCTTGTTTATACAAAAATTATTTATTTGTGCATGTATTTGCATTTGAAAAAAGTCATAATTGCTTTTTGATTTAAGTTAAATTATATTTGATAAAAAAAAAACTTTGTTTAAAGAAAATAAATAAATTGAAACTAGATTATTTTGTTTTTGCACTTAAAAAAAATCTCCTTCTTTTCTCAAGGAGAAAAATATTTTCTCTTAAATATTTTTCGTAATATCTTGCTTAATAATTTTATAATTTTCTTGTATCATTAGAATATATGCTGGGATCAGATAAATTTTTCTTAATAATTTTCAACACAACAAAATCTCCCCCTTTAGATCCCAACACATATTTTCTTAATTTCTATTATATTTGTTGGTCGACCAATTTTTAGAACTACTTGAACTGTTGTAGTACATTCTAGCTTAACTTAAAAGTGTACGTACACATTACTAGTTTTTCGTTCTTCATCAATAGCGCCTGGTGATAATTGCCGATTGTCTGGGCCACAAGTTGTACTCTGGTTCTATTGTCCTGGCCTCTGGCTCGTCCACAGTTGCTACATCCTGTCGTCTTCCATAACCTCCATGCCTTTGATCCCCCAATCGATCCGGAAATAGTTAGCCGAGCACCTCGTTCTCCACTCTCAATCTTCCAGATTCCCATTGGCGGTGGACCTTGTACTGGCCTGCTTCAAGAGACCTCCGTGTATCTTCGTGGGAGCCACCGTATCCAGTACATATTTTCTAGCTGGTAAACTGCTGAGCACCCTGTAAGGCCCTTTCCATTTTGGTGCCAATTCACTATGGACACCTTCCAACTTACTGCTGAGCACTTGATTGATTGATTAATATCGGGGTAAAAATTAATGCACTT